>JANAVB010018399.1:16939808-17025545 GCA_029216955.1 Iris pallida
ATATATATATATATAACTCTCTCATATTAAATTTTCTAAAAAACTATAAATTTTAAATAAATTAAATAAAAACTATATAAAATATAGGGGGATTACAAAGCACATCTTGGATGAGCTTGAGGAGCCTATTAAATCTTACCAGGATCTAACGAGAGGTAATATTCAAAAACTGGTAGATGCATAATGTGAGGCAATGGCTCGTGAATTTGAAGAGCATCAAGTCGCGCTGAATGCTTCTATAGTTGCCTTTTAGTACGGTCTGGGGAGATGGAGACAAGCATTACTAAAGCTACCTCTAGCGTTGAGCTTTATAAATCAGAGGCAGCGGAGAAAGAGAGAAGCAGCCAATGGTCAAGCTCGCCTTTAAGAGCTGGAAGCTGAAATGGCTAAGCTTCGTGAGGCGATCACGGCATCCAAGAAGCGTGAAGAAGAAGTGCTTGACTTGCACCAAGTTGCCTCCAGTCGCCTGGACGATCTGATTTGGCAACGTAATAACTTTCTCCAGGTTCAAGGTGCAGAAATAGAACGCCAAGTTACATCCATTAAACTTTGCAACCAAAGACTATGAGAGACTTGGCCAGGAAAAGGGTAATTGACTCCATTGTGGAGTGAGCTGAATCTTTAAAGTGGCTAATTACTGATCTTACGAACCATCCTTGAAAGTGAAGTTATCAGGATGTAATAACTTTTTGTGGCTTTATTACTTATTGCGTATATGTTTAAGACACAAGCAATAGATAGGATTAAGGAATATGTCAGAGGTACTGGATGTGACAATACTCATTATATATGTTCAGAAGTAATGTGGACTTGATAGAATATAATTTTAGAATATTGTCATTTCTGGGATGACATCATCAGAGGTAATGTAGACATGATAAGTGGTTGATGTAGATAATAGAATTTAGAGGTAATGTGGACGTGAACTCATATATCTTGTTGTTTATCCTTGGGCCAACTGGAACTCAAGAATATGATCTCTCTTAAAACAACTGGGTTTTAAAGGATGATAATTGCAAGGATGTGGTAAATATTGTGAGTCAATAAGATCTGGATAGACTCCGTTGGAGGTTTTTTTGGGGACTTATTATCTATGACTTTATTTACAAAATGAGTAAATAGAAGATAATAATTTAGAGATTTGTACAATATTTTTCAGAAAATATAGTACACATTTTTAAACATGGTACTTCTTCAGGAATTTGCCATTGATAGGCATCATAGCGATTCGGCTGTCCATCCCGGACAATTGATAATCTCTGTTAGAGAAAACTTTGATTACAACATAGGGACCTTCCCACTTCGGTTCGAACTTGCCCTTACTTATGTGTGTCATAGTCATAGGACGTCTGACAGTAAGGACCAGCTAACATTTTTGAAATGTTCGTACTTTAACTTTACGGTTGAAGGCTTTTGAGATATGGGCTTGATATAGCTCGATGTGTTGTTGAGCTAGCAGCCGTTTCTCGTCAAGTGCTTCAAGATCCTGAAGTCGAAGATGATAATTGTTTCATGTTATGATAGCTTCGATGGGATTTGAATTTCCAACATTAGGATAGCTTCGTATCCATATACTAAAGAGAAAGGTGTACAGGCAGTCGGAGTATGTATGGTAGTATGGTAGGCCCATAGACATTCTTCAAGCTTTTCGCTCCAGTTTTATTTATTGGTAGAAACGAACTTCTTGAGACGCTTGATGATTGTTTTGGTAAATGCTTCAAGTAAAAGGTTAGCTGCAGGATTATAGGCTGTAGAAGCGACATTGTTGATCATATTGTCATCACAGAATCAATTGAATTTCTGACTGACGAATTGAGGTCCATTGTCATGGATGATTCGTCGAGGAACACCGAATCTAGATTACACGATGTTTGATGAAGTTGATGGCACTGCTTGTCTTGACTTCAGCTAATGGTATAGCTTCTGCCTATTTTGAGAAATAATCGGTTATAGCTAAGATAAACTGATATCCTCGAGATGAAGGCGGATTGATAGGACCAATGACATCCTTGCCCCAAGCTTTGAAAGGCCAGGATGCGACAGTCGAATGCAAAAATTTTGAAGGTTGATGAATAAAATCCGTATGGATTTGACATGCTCGGTATTTCCTCGCATACTCAATCGCATCCGATACCATAGTAGGCCAATAGTATCCCATGTATCGAATCCGATCATGTTGCTTAGGACCAGGATGATGTGCACCACATACACCATCATGAGCTTCACGTAGTATCTACTTTGCTTCATCTCCTGTAAGACAACGTAGGAGCATACCATCAAATGGTCGTCTGTATAGTCACTACCAAAATACAGTCAATTAGCGACGGATTGTTAGCGACGAAAAATTTCCGTCGGCATTAGCGACGGATTTGCGGCAAATAGCCGACGGAGTCCCGACGACGTGCCGATACATTTTTATTTCATTTTAATGGGAAGAAAAGGTCGCTCATCCGTCGCTAGGTCATCGGAGATATAGCGACGGATACACAGCCGTCGCTATGCGGTTGATTATTTGGTGGGAATTGTTGGAAGAAGTGGCGGGACAATTCTTCGACTACGTAGCGACGGATAGACCATCAGAAAGTATCAAATAGAGTGACGGATTAGCGACGGACAAAATCTGACGCTAGTCCGTCGCTAAATAAAGGGCCCAGACATAAATTGAAACGACGAGGGGAGCTTTTCATTCTCCCAAATTTCATTCTCTCTCCTTTCTCTCTCTCTTTCTTCCGTGGCGGTCGGCGACCTCACTCTCCTCACTCTCTTTCCCACGACGGTGATCGGCGACCTCTCCTCTCTCTCTTCCAAATGTAATCTCTCTCTCTCTCTCGATGGTCGTAGGTGTCTTGGGCTGCCGGGGGCGTCGTGGGCTGCGGGGGCGGCAGAGACTGCGGGGGGCTGCGCGCTCCGTGGCAGCGGGGGGCGGCAGGGGTATTAAGAGTACATTGTCTCTTAGACATTTTAACAAGCACGTAGAGGTCTCTAAGGTATTAAGAGTACATGTATAGGTATATGTATGCTAATCACTAATATATGTGGCTGTATTGGGTTTTGGAGTGGACTGTGGGTGAGTGTTGGTGTGGGTTGTTATTGCTTTGGACTGGTACCCCATTGTTTCTGTCCATGAATGACCATACCATCACCTGTGTTCAGTTTTCCCCCATCTTTTGTATACGTTCTAATTTAATGTATTAGTCGAATCATTTTAGACATCAGTCTAGAGTAGGTAGTGGAGGGTTAACCATCAGTCCATTCCTACTGACAGTTCATATTTTAAACTCTCACTATCAGTCCCCTACTTCTCTGTATTAAATCCATTGTTGTTCAGCCCTTATTTTGTTGTTCAGTCACTGCATAAATTTGTATCAGTCCAGATTAGAGTGTCAATCCTTTTCCTTTCTCTATTGTTCAGCCTATGTACAGTCAAGAGCACATGTAAGCCTAGGGCTCGGGTTACAAGTAATAGGGAGAGTATCATATGTACTTGTATGACCTGTATAGATGTTGGCATTAGAGTATGATATGTGTACTGGGGATAGCATTCCTCCTACAGAGGTATCACTACATATGTACTTGTCCTGCACCTTAGATTTTACCTTACATTTACTGTGTAATTTCAATCCTTCTCATTACCTGCAAATAGGTTAGCTTGAAATACCAGGTATAATGTGGTGTTATTACCTATATTTCTCTATTACCTAACTATATCACCATATATCATTCATTGCACATGTATAGTTGTCCTGCACCGCCATGGCACTGCATTCAAATATACTGCCCTGCATAGTAGATAAGTCATGCCTTTATTTAATATCTGCATTGTCTAAACCTTCAAATCCTTATTCATTCACTGTATATATCTATACAGCCTAGCCTATGATTTATTGCCCACATCTTTACCTTAGTTCAGTCTATATGGTATGGATAATTTCTCCCCTTCCTTGCATGTTCTGATACATGTTTGAGTATCAGTCTTCTTACCTGGTCTATGGTTCTATCCATCTTGATTTTAGTTCCCTGCATGCATTCACTTGGGATTATTTAGCAGATGTATTAGCTATTTTAGTTGATCAGTCCATTGCTATCATGGACCAATTTATATTAAATTTGTGAATGCAAATGAGTCATTGTCTGTATTTGTATTAGATCCCTGCTTACCTTGCTAGTCCTGCCCTAGCCTAAAAATTTACTACATTCCTAAATGTATTCAGTCACATACTTTCATTTATATACTTGTCCTGTATTTGAAATGTTTTACTCTACCTTGAGTTCAGGTTGATATCTGAGCAATAGGTTCAGTCCCCATCTATTGGTCATTTTGGTATTGGGAAACAAATAATTATCGGTAGTATCAGATTCTTTTACATGCTTTTACAACCTTATTATGCTTTCAACCTAGGTTTACAATATCGGTATCGGAATCGGTATCGGACAATTCCTATGATGTTTAATTTTCTTTGTCGAATTGACCGAAACAAAGACCCCCAATGTCGGCATCGGTCAATATTTGGTATTGGTCGGTATCGGATCGGAACATGCCAAACCGTATCGGTATCGGCCGTATCGAATCAGTATCGGCCAATACTTAAAACCATGAATTATATATATATTTACTGACTCGTCAAGTTGAACCGTGTATAACATGCTCGACGCTTAAGAGGAATCATTTGGACTTAGTGGTATTGGTATCGAACTATCGGTATCGGTATCGAACTATAGGTATCGAACTATCGGTATCGCTAGCGGACTATCGGACTATTGGTATCGATATCGAACTATCGGTATCGCACTATCGGTATCGGTATCGCACTATCGGTATCGGTATCGCACTATCGGTATCAGTATCGCACTATCAGTATCAGACTATCGGTATCGGTATCGCACTATCGATATCGGAATCATACTATCGATATCGGTATCGGTATCGAACTATCGGTATCGGTATTGAACTATCGGTATCGGTATCGGTATCGGTATCCGTATCCGTATGTACTTAGTATCGATCGTAGCAGATTAGTATCGGTATATCGGTTTGGTATAGGTTGTATCGGATGGTATTGACCTTAGCGAATTGGTATCGCCCTATCCGATATGTATCGGCCTATAGCTAGGATTCGTACCAGCCTTATCGATTCGGTATCGGCCATATCCGATAGGTATCGGTCGTATCGGATATGTATCGGCCGTATCAGATTAGCATGGTGGAAGGTTTAGTAACAACTGCACTTAGATTTTTCTCTTCTCGAGCTAGAATACCATTACAAGAGAGTCACGAGAGAGTAAAAAAAAATCTTCTATATATTATGTTTATGAGAGTGATTGGCCAATTACAGTAACACACATGCTGCATTTTCCATCAGGGAAGGAGAGATTGAAGGCAATAACATATAGAGTTGTATTTCGGAAGAAGACAAACTCCTATAAACTCTTTATTCACAAAACAAGCTATCGACGAACTACTATAAACTCTTTGTTCTGTATTCTCTATAGCTTGTTTTGTGAACAAAGAGTTTGTACGAGTTCTTCTCCCGAAATACAAGTCTATATGTTATTACTTTCAATCTCTCATTCCCTGATGGAAAATACAGCATGTGTGTTACTGTAATTGGCCAATCACTCTCGTAAACATAATATATAGGAGATTTTTTTTACTCTCTCGTGACTCTCTTGTAATGGTATTCTAGCTCGAGAAGAGAAAAATCTAAGTGCAGTTGTTACTAAACCTTCCAACATGCTAATCTGATACGCCCGATACATATCCGATACAGCCGATACCTATCGGATATGGCCGATACCGAATCGATAAGGCCGGTACGAATCATAGCTATGCCACTGATACATATCGGGTAGGACAATACCAATTTGCTAAGGCCAATACCAATTTGATACGGCCAATACCAAACCTATAGACCGATACTAATCTGATGCGGTCGATACTAAGTACATCCGGCCTATATACCAGCGGATCCACCGGTTACATGATTATATACTAATTCTGTTTAGTTTGTTTTATTATACAGATTTTCACATCCAATATGTGATGGATCGTTATTTCGTTGATCGTACATGGATGTACAAACGACAACACGAGAGCAGAATAGGTGTCAGTGACGATTTTCAGGCAGGCATAGAAATGTTTCTTAAGTATGCCATGAGCAAAGCTCAGTATATGGACAGTAACAAAATCAAGTGTCCATGTCGTAATTGTCGCAATAGACGTTATGAAGAAGTGGTGAGTGTAAGAGATCATTTGACCCATAAGGGTTTCGTAAGTGATTATGGCCTGTGGTCATCGCAGGGTGAACTATATACGGAAAGACAGGTTGCGAATGCTGCTACTTATGCTTTTGATGATAATGCTGCAACGGATTTTGTCATCGAAGAAGACGAATGCTCTGTTGATTATGGAGACATGCAGAACCTTGCACGAGATATGGTGTACGACACGGCAGGGCCTAATTTTGATCCGGAGGATCCTAATCCCGAGGCAAAGGAGTTCTATAATACGTTTCAGGATGCTGAAACTTCTTTATATCCGGGTTGTGAGCCATATTTCGTACTGTCAGTGATGATGCGGTTGTTGAACATAAAGTCTGATTTTAACTTGCCACAAACTTGCTATGATCGGATTATACAACTAATCAAGAAGGTGTTACTGAAGGAATCAAAAGAGCTTCCAAAAAACTTCTACAAGTCGAAGATGATGGTTCGACAACTGGGACTGGGGTACGAGAAGATAGATTATTGTCGCAACGGATGCATGTTGTACTACAAGGAGAACGAGGATATAGAAAGTTGTAGCTTCTGTAATACAGATCGTTACAAGCCAGTCAGGGTAAAAGGAAAGTCAACTAGAAAATAACGTCCTTACAAGTATATACATTACTTGTCAATCACGAAGCGCTTGCAGAGGCTGTATATGTCTCAGAATACAGCAGAACACATGATGTGGCACAACGAAGAACGTACAAAGGACGATGGAGAATTGTCACATCCTTCGGATGGAGAGGCGTGGAAATATTTTGATTTTCGACATCCAGATTTTGCTGCAGAGCCTAGAAATGTACGCATGGATCTATGTTCTGATGGCTTCGCCCCTTTCGGGCAGTCGGGATCTCAATACTCCTGCTGGCCGGTCAATTTGACCCCTTAGAATCTGCCACCATGGATGTGTATGAAGACTCCTTATATGTTCTTGACAGCTATCATATCGGGTCCCAAAAATTCGACGAAGAATATCGATATATATTTACAGCCGTTGGTGGATGAGCTGAAACAGTTGTGGGAGATCAGCGTCGTGACCTATGATATTTCCAGGAAACAGAACTTTCAGATAAGAGCTTCACTAATGTAGACAATCAATGATTTTCCCGCATACGGTACGCTGTCGGGATGGAGTACTCACGGCACCATGTCTTATCCGATATGTATGCAAAATAGTAAGGCGTTCCGCCTTAAGTATGGAGGAAAAACTTCTTTCTTTGATTGTCATCGTCAATTTCTGCCCGCGAGTCATCCTTGGAGAAAGAACAAGGACGCATTCAGAGTTGGAAAATAAGAATTTTCTCATCCGCCTGTCAGATTGTCGGGATACGATATTTGGGAATATATAAAGGACTTATCCACTGTAATGGAAGATCCATTGAACAATCGTGTCGATGGGTTCGGACAAACCCATAACTGGACCAAACGGAGTATCTTCTGGGACTTTCCTTATTGGAAAGATAATCTTATAAGGCATAATCTTGATGTTATGCATATAAAAAAGAATGTGTTCGATAATGTCTACAATACCGTCATGGATATTAAAGGAAAGACGAAAGACAATCTAAAAGCAAGACAAGATATTACCGAGATATGCAAGCGTCCTTATCTGAACTTTATACAAAGGGGAGATGGTGGACAAATAACTAAGCCGATAGCACAATACACATTGAGCATGGAAGGTAGATTAATAATCTGCAAGTGGGTATCTACTTTAAGATTTCCCGACGGCTATGTGTCGAATTTGTCTAGATGCGTTGATCTCAATGAACGCAAGCTAATGGGAATGAAGAGTCATGACTGCCATGTGTTTATGAAAAGATTACTGTCCATTGCTTTAAAAGAGTTGTTGCCTTCTGCTGTATGGGTTCCGTTGGCCGAACTATCAATATTCATTATGGATATTTGTTCAACTAAGTTGACTATGCAACACATGGTTGAACTTGAGGAGAAGATTATCTTAACAATTTGCAAGTTGGAGAAAATATTTCCTCCTGGCTTCTTCGATAGCATGGAGCATCTACCGATTCATCTAGCATACTATGTCCGTGTTGGTGCATCTGTTCATTATCGATGGATGTACCCATTTGAAAGGTACATAAAAATCGATATAATTTAAGTTGAATTTTAGTGGGTTTTAAAATTCATTCTTAATCCTCAAGATAATTTGTCTCTCTAGATACCTACACCATCTAAAGAAGAAAGTTGGCAACAAGGCTCATATAGAGGCTTCGATATGCGAAGCATATCTTATCGAAGAGGTGTCAAACTTCTGCTCCATTTATTTCGATACTAATATTAAGACAAATCGAAATATACCTCAAAAGAATGACGAGGACGTTGAAGATGGAAGTATATTCAATGTAAGGGGCACGCCTGTTGGGGCTAGTAAAAAATGGTGGTTGACTGACAACGAATATGATGCCGCTCACCGATATGTCTTGTTAAACTGTGACATATAAGAAGTAAGAGATTTGGAGAAGTAAGTCAGTATACTTGCACTCGTTATAATCTCGAATTTGATGAAATAAGTGACTACACTTATATATTCTTATTTTCTCTAATAGTGTATTTAGAGATGAAGTCAAAATGAGGACACCCGATATTACCGATGAGGGACTTCAAAGAGAGGTTGATTGTACATTTCCGTTATGGTTTCACAAATACGTAAGTAACTGAGATTATAATTGAGGTTGATTTTATATATTCTTATAAAATACATAACTAACTGAGATTAGAAATATATAATCTAAAACATTTAAATTATAAATATTTATTTACAGGTTTTATTGCCTGAAACAACACTCATTAATGAGAGTGTTCGTTATTTGGCATTGGGACCGAAAAGGCAAACAAAGACTTGGCCAGGCTATATATGGCTTCAGGTTTAAGGCAACTCAGAATGCTATAAATGTCGAATTTATCAATAACGGCATCAGTACCAAGGATTCCGATATTTGCATAAAAGACACCATCTATGACGACGAACCGAACTTTGACTATCATGGAGTGATTCGGGATATTGTAGATTTATAATATTCTGGCCCATATGATATGCAAATTGTGATGTTCAAATGTGAGTGGTTCGATACGACACCAAATATTGGTTGGAGAATCGATAAACAATTTAGATTTGTCGATATAAATTATCGCAGGAGGTATAGTATCATGCCCCGATTCGGCAGAATCGATAGTCGTCCCCTAGGCATGATGTCGTGCAAGCCTAAGTTGCGCTTGCACAAGGCGGTTCATAAGGTTATCCGAAGCAACAGCATATGTAAGAGTATGCAGAGAAATTGAACACATTCATTTGGAAAAGGAAACTTGTATTTTCATTGATAATAAGTTAGGTTACAGACTCGATTTACAAAAGAGGTCTCGCGGGCTTACAACCGACATCGATGTGATAGTCATTCCATACATTTATATCCCTTTTTACAAACATCAAAATGACTCTCTAAGACCTGGGATCGGCGAGAGTTTGTGACTCATGATGCGGTTGGATTGAAGTCTTCAAAACGTTGTAGAGTTAGCCTTCGCACTCGTAAGGCTTCAAAAGAAAGGAGCGTCGCCTTTAGTTCCTTGGAACACTATCCTGGTTCCGAGTACCTATTGAGAGCGAGGTTCAGCACTTTACACTTTGTGATGGTGCGTGACAATTTAAATCCCGTGCTCTCATTTGTTGAAGAATTCAAGTGAGCGTGCATGCAAATATTTAGTGAAGTTTCTAGCCATCCTACTCAATTCAAACTTATATTTGAAAGCACAACGTATAATGACGATAGATCTTACCCCCGGCAGAGCGTGCCGTCGTAGCGTAAACTTACCATGTTCTTCCCTGTCATGTTGATAATAATAAAACGTAATAGAGTGCATTCGTGAAGGTCACTGGCACGACAAGCCATCCTGGACATATTGCTTGGTAGACAGAGGTCCTTCAGTGCAGGTAGCGAGCCCCGTTGAAAGCTACTGCCTACCGTGGCATGCATCCGGCATTGCTATCCGTGTTTCTTCCTAGGCCGGAACGGTCCCGTGGCCTCGGGATACCGTCTGAAGAAACAATCGCCCTTGTCGACAAGTTGTCCATGACCGTGCTAAGTTAATTTATTATTTTAAGGCACATCTTATAGTATCGTTGCGACATTCATTTAATCGATTCATCCTTCCTTAGCACGGTTCTATATGATTTGATAATTGCAAGCACAATAATATTATATGACAAGCATCTGTATAGTTCGTGTTCGTGGGACGTCGTGTGACCGTTCATCGGAATATCATTCATGTCGTTGCATTACCACTAGCATAGCACATGTCTAGTATTGATAATGTATTAGAGAAGAGGGTCGAGGGAAGAAGGGTCAGCCACTCACCTTAGTATTTACTTGAGGCAAGAAACTGGTTGGCCGCACTAGACGTTGCCTACGCGATCACCTGAAATCGCACAAGCAACCGATTAGAATACTGTGTTATTCAAGGAAATTTGATACGAATGCGAATTTCGAAACGTAAGCCATAAAAACCATCAAAAACATTTACGAAAATGCAGTCAGAAAATAAAGCCAAAACCAACGCAAGCGGCGTGAAAAGCAGAGCAACGGGAGGTCTCTCCCGACTCAGCCGTAGAGTCAATCCATGTGGCACAACCCGCTGAATATGGGACTTGGTTCCAAAGAAGCCATTCCATAACCGGGAGTGGATCTTAATTCAACCGTTCCCATTCGATCGATTCGATCGATCCCGACCTATCGGTCCAGACCTAGTCGATAGCGAAAGTGTTCCTTTCTCGTGCATCCCATGGATGAACAACGGGGCACGATGTAGGGACGGGGCACTACACCATAACCAACTAAGAAAAAGTTTTGTCCTTGAAACTTAAAATAGAACCTACCTCTACGAGAACAATGAAGGGAACTTTTCCTTCATTTCTGACTCAAGCTCCCATGTCGACTCTTCGACCGAATGGTTTCTCCATAGGACGCAGACGAGAGAAATAGCACGGTTGCGAAGAAGTTTATCCTTGCGCTCCAAGATTTGTACCGGCTCTTCGACATATGACAAGTCCGCCTTCAGGTCCAGCTTACCCAAATCTACCACATGGCTCGAATCATGCATGTACTTCTGTAATTATGATACGTGGAAGACGTCATATACCTCTGACAACGCAGGCGGCAAGGCAATTTGGTAAGCTACCGGGGCGACTAGCTTCAATATTTTGAATGGGCCAACAAATCTTAGGCTCAATTTCCCTTTCGCATTGAACCTGGAAACTCCCCGTATGGACATGACTTTCAAGAATACATGGTTGCCTTCCGAGAACTCGAGGGGGCGTCGGTGCGTGTCGGTATAGCTCTTTTGCCAGCTTTGTGCTATCTTCAATCTCTCTCGTATTAACTTGACCTTCTGCACGGTCTGCTCCACCAGCTCCGGACCAAGTATCTGCCGTTCTCCGACTTCATCCTAACAAATGGGCGATCTGCACTTTCGGCCGTACAAAGCTTCATACGGCGCCATTTGGATGCTGGACTGATAGCTGTTGTTTTATACAAACTCGGCCAGCGGTAGATGGACGTCCCAACTTGACTTCAAGTCGATCGCACAGAGTCGTAACATGTCTTCGAGAATTTGGTTCACCCGATCTGTTTGGACGTCAGTCTGAGGATGATAAACTGAGCTGAACTTCAACTTGGTCCCCAGTGCTTAATAAAGACTAATCCAGAAGCGCACTACGAACCGTCCATCCCGATCCAAGACGATAGATACTGGGACCCCGTGAAGCCGAACTACTTCATAAAGGTATATCTGAGCAAGGCGGTCGACGCTCCAAGTAACTTTGATGGCAATAAAGTGCATTGACTTGGTTAGTCGATCGACGATGACCCAGATGGCATCGTTTTCCCGTGGCGTCCTCGGCAAGCCAGCAACGAAGTCCATAGTGATGTGATCCCATTTCCATTCTGGAATGGCAAGGTTCTGTATCTCCCCGCCCGGTCGCTGGTGCTCGGCTTTGACTTGCTGACAGGCCATAAATTTTGACACAAAGAGCGCTACGTCCCTCTTTATGCCGTGCCACCAAAAGACAATGCGGAGGTCCTTATACATCTTGGTGCCGCCAGGATGCAAGGAATATTTTGCATAAAGTGCCTCCGACATTATCTCCTTTCTAAGTTCTGCGTCGTCCGGTACGTATAGCCGTCCCTTCACGCGCAACACTTCCTACTCGTCCTCTGCAAAGTCGGACGCTTTTTCTGTCGATATCAGCTTTCGCATCTTCTCCTGGTATGGGTCGTCCTTCTGTGCAGACTTGATCCTCTCCAATAGGCTCGGTTCCACCCGTACTTGTGCCAGTTTCACGTCTCTGAAACGAACTCGGAGCTCGATGTCCATTCCTTCCAAGTCACGCAGCAGTCGATCGTTGATGCATAACGAAGCTAAGTACTTCCGGCTCAGCACATCGGCTACCACATTTCCTTTGTCCGGCGTGTAGTCGATTGATAAGTCATAGTCTTTGATCAGCTCGAGCCACCGCCTCTGCCGCAAATTCAATTCTTTCTAGGTGAAGAGATACTTGAGGCTTTTGTGGTCCGTATAGATCCTGCACGCCACGCCACAGAGATAGTGACGCCACAGCTTCAACGTAAACACAATCGCCGCTAATTCTAGGTTGTGCGTGGGGTAGTTCTTCTCGTGCGGCTTCAACTGCCGGAAAGCAAAAAATATCACCTTATCCCGCTGCATGAGCACGCACCCCAAGCCCTGGCCAGAAGCATCGCTGAAGATCTGAAATCCCTCCGTCCCTTTTGGAAGAGCAAGTATCGGGGCCGAAATGAGCCGTTGTTTGAGCTCCTGGAAGGAATCTTCACAGTCGTCTGACCACTTGAATGCGACTCCTTTCTGTGTGAGGTGAGTCAACGGCGATGCAATCTTCGCGAAGTCCTTCACGAAGCGTCGGTAGTATCCCGCCAAGCCTAGGAAGCTTTAAATTTTGCTAACTGATGCGGGCCGTTTCCAATCAGCAACTGCCTCGACTTTCTTCGGATCGAATGCGATGCCCGTGGCGGAGATGATGTACCTAAGGAATGAGATGTTGTTCAGCCAGAATTCGCAATTGCTCATCTTCGCAAACAACTGATTCTCTCGAAGGGTTTGAAGTACCGTCCGCAGATGCTCTGCATGTTGCGCTCGATCCTTCGAGTAGACGAGGATGTCGTCAATGAAGACTACTACTAATTTATCAACGAACGGACGGAACACCCGATTCATTAGATCCATGAAGACGGCAAGGGCATTTGTCAAACCGAACGGCATTACCAAAAACTCGTAGTGGCCATAGCGAGTACGGAAGGCAGACTTCGGCACGTACTCTAGCTTGACTTTGAGTTGGTGATAACCCGATCGCAGATTAATCTTCGAAAACACGGTTGCACCTTGGAGCTGGTCGAACAAGTCGTCGATGCGGGGCAGGGGGTACTTGTTCCGGACGGTGGCTTTATTCAATTCTCGATAGTCGACGCAGAGCCGCATCGATCCATCCTTCTTCTTCACAAATAGCACGGGCGCACCCTACGGCGAGACACTCGGACGGATAAACCCTCTGTCGAGTAATTCTTGTAGTTGTGCCTTTATTTCCTTCAGTTCTGTAGGGGCCATTCTATATGGAGCTTTCGAGATCGGCCGGGTGTCGGGGAATGTGTCGATGGTGAACTCTATTTCTCGATCGGGCGGCATGCCGGGTAGCTCGTTCGGGAACACATTTGGGAATTCTGCCACAACGTCGGTCTCTCTCGCGTTTGCACCATCCTGTCGCATGTCTCGAACGGAAGCTAGATAGCCTTCGCACCCGGAATGGAGCATCCGTCGAGCAGATATTGCGGAGATCACCATGCAGGTCGGCGATGCCTCACCACACGAGTAGCAGAATTCAGGCACTCCAGGTATGCAGAATGTGACCCTTATTTTAGCGCAGTCTATGGTTACGTTGCACGGATCGAGCCAATCCATGCCCAATATGATGTCGAAGTCCTTCATATCTAGAACTATCGTATCAAGACCGATCTTTTGACCCCCAATACATATGGTTCCTCCCCGCAGGCTAAATTTGTGAGTAGTGGCACGCCCGAAGGCATACTTACGCTAAGGTCAAGGTCTAACAACATTACAGGAAATTTATGCTCGGCGGCAAAGTCCGCTGATATGAAAGTATGCGAGGCGCCTGAATCAAATAACACACGAGCAGGTACATTATTAAAACTCAATATACCTGTCACGACAGTATCAGAAATGAATGCCTCGTCTCGAGTCAGAGCAAAGACACGCCCTTGTGCATTAGGGCGTTGGGCTTGGTTGTTTTGTGGTGCGGGTTGAGGTGCTCGAGGCGCCGGAACTTGATTCCCCGGACGGTGCTGTGGATGCTGAGGCACGTCCAAGTTTTTTCTTCTATGCTTCGGGCAATCTCCATGAAAGTGACCCTTTTTCCACAAATGAAACATCCGCCATTTTGAACTTCACAGTCGACGGCGAGATGTCCGTTCCGGTTACATTTTGTGCAGTGAGGTCCCTGGTTCTGTACCTGATGTCCACCCTGGTGCCCGTTGTTCGGATGCTTGGTCACGTTGTTTCCTCCCGTATGGCTAGGGCGTTTGTGATTATAGGTATGCACAGTACCGACAACACCTGGAGGATATTGGCGTTCAAGGCGGAGGGCGTGGTTGAGAGACTCCTCCATCGTTTTGTATTACGGAACGGACATGTGGGTGTAGATGGATGGTCGTAGACACACTTCAAACCGTCGAGCATGACTCGCCAGCGAGGGCAGGAATTCTCCAGCAAACTTGGCTAACTTGTTAAACTCTGCTGCATACTTCCGCACTGTCATATCCCCTTGCCTTAGCTGCATAAATTTATTTTCCTTCTCTTGTCGAACGGCTTCGGGGAGGTACTCGATCTCGAACGCCTCACGGAAGGTGGCCCAAAAAATTGCCGCTGTCTCATCGTCGCGTCTGATCGCTCGCTTTTGCACGGCCCACCAGTCGTGCGCGTTCGACCGGAGTAGAAGTTGAGCGCATGCGACTTTCTTGGACTCTTCGACGCCTAGGTGCTCGAACTTATCTTCCTGTTCCTCCAACCAGTCGATCGCCAAGGAGGGATCTTCCGTGCCGTTGAAAGAAGTACGACAGCTCTTTGTGAATTTTGACACGTCGAAGTTGGAACTTCTTGGTGCTGCATGTGTAGGCTCAGGTACCTCCGGATCGACTTCACTTTGTCTAGCCGCCGGCTCGGTTACGGTATGGTTTGTCACAGATTTGTTGTTGGCCACCACCATCTGAACGATCGGCTGGAGAGTATCAAGCTGCTTCTGTTGTAACTTGATTTGTGTATCGAATCGGGCCTCGAACTGAGTTTGACGTGCCTCCGTCTGCTGTCGATGTTGCTCATTCTGGCGTTGACTCTCCTCAGCTTGTCGTTGTTGTGCTTCCGGCATACGCAACATCCGCTCCATGGCATCGTTGGAGGGTCCGGGTCTCGAGCTACTCGAGCCGCTCGAAGCACTTTCTTCGTTCGCCGCTACGTTTACCGATGTGCCTTCTGGAATTTTGAAGGCAAAATATATTAGTCACCAAACTTACTACGGGCTCACTCGTATGGAACGACATATCTCATCGACACGAGACCAACGATTTTGAGACTAAAAACTCGATACTGGAGGCCAAGGACGTAAAGCCGTGCTCTGATACGATTATGTCACACCCCAATTCGGCAGAATCGATAGTCGTCCCCTGGGCATGATGCCGTGCAAGCCTAAGTTGCGCTTGCACAAGGCAGTTCATAAGGTTATCCGAAGCAACAGCATATGTAAGAGTACGCAGAGAAATTGAACACATTCATTTGGAAAAGGAAACTTGCATTTTCATTGATAATAAGTTAGGTTAAAGACTCGATTTACAAAAGAGGCCTCGTGGGCTTACAACCGACATCGATGAGATAGTCATTCCATACATTTATATCCCTTTTTATAACATCAAAACGACTCTCTAAGACCTGGGATCGACGAGAGTTTGTGAATCATGATGCGGTTGGGTTGGAGTTTTCAAAATGTTGCAGAGTTAGCCTTCGCACTCGTAAGGCTTCAAAAAAAAGGAGCGTCGCCTTCAGTTCCTTGGCACGCTATCCTGGTTCCGAGTACCTGTTGAGAGCGAGGGTCAGCACTGTACACTTTGTGCTGGTGCGTGACAATTTAAATTCCGTGCCCTCATTTGTTGAAGAATTTAATTGAGCGTGCATGCAAATATTTAGTAAAGTTTCTAGCCATCCTACTCAATTCAAACTTATATTTGAAAGCACAACCGTATAATGACGATAGATCTTACCCCCGGCAGAGCACGCCATCGTAGCGTAAACTTACCATGTTCTTCCCTGTCATGTTGATAATAATAAAACATAATAGAGTGCATTCGTGAAGGTCACTGGCACGACAAGCCATCCTGGACATATAGCTTGGTAGACAGAGGTCCTTCAGCGCAGGTAGCGAGCCCCATTGAAAGGTACTGCCTACCATGGCATGCATCCGACATAGCTATCCGTGTTTCTTCCTAGGCCAGAACGGTCCCGTAGCCTCGGGATACCGTCCGAAGAAACAATCGCCCTTGTCGACAAGTTGTTCATGACCGTGCTAAGTTAATTTGTTATTTCAAGGCACATCTTATAGTATCATTGCGACATTCATTTAATCGATTCATCCTTCCTTAGCACGGTTCTATATGATTTGATAATTACAAGCACGATAATATTATATGACAAGCATCTGTATAGTTCGTGTTCGTGGGACGTCGTGTGACCGTTCATCGGAATATTATTCATGTCGTTGTATTATCTCTAGCATAGCACATGTCTAGTATTGATAATGTATTAGAGAAGAGGGTCGAGGGAAGAAGGGTCAGCCACTCACCTTAGTATTTACTTGAGGCAAGAAATTGGTTGGCCGTACTAGACGTTGCCTACGCGATCACCTGAAATTGCACAAGCAATCGATTAGAACAGTGTGTTATTCAAGAAAATTCGATATGAATGCGAAGTTCGAAACATAAGCCATGAAAACCATCAAAAACATTCACGAAAATGCATTCAGAAAACAAAGCCAAAACCAACGCAAGCGGCGTAAAAAGCAGAGCAACGGGAGGTCTCTCCCGACTCAGCCGCAGAGTCAATCCTTGAGGCGCAACCCGCTGAATATGGGACTTGGTTCCGAAGAAGCCATTCCATAATGGGGAATGGATCTTAATTCAACCGTTCCCGTTCAATCGATTCGATCGATCCCGACCTATCGGTCCCGACCGAGTCGATAGCGATAGTGTTCCTTTCTCGTGCACCCCGTGGATGAACAACGGGGCACGATGTAGGGATGAGGCACTACATATAGAGGGTCCGATACATTTGCGATAGCAAATCAGGCTGTTCAAGTCTACTATACAAGCTACCCAAGGCGTCGTAGAGATCGATTTGACTGGTGGGCAGTATGCAAGATTAAATCTAGAAATAAATTCAACATTAGAGACCTTGCATACCAAGAGGACCAGATCGAAAAGTTTTATTACTTGGGACAACACTCGGATACAATGGATGTTGAAGATACTGTTGAGAAAAATAGAGGGGAGGAAGAGGTTGATACACAAGACTTAGTTGTCAACCAGGGAAGAAAGAGGCATCTTGTCCCAAAAATTGAGGCAGAAGAAGAAGAAGAAGAAGAAGAAATAAAAGAAGAAGAAGAAGAGGAAGAAGAAGACGAATTTGATATGGATGAGGATACAGATGAAATCGAGATAAAGATAAGGATGAGGATGAGGATGAGGAGGAGGAGGAGGATGATGATGAAGACGAGGCCGAGGATGAGAACGAAGACGATGATTAGGTTAAATATTGTTGTATATTAAAAACACTTCCAATTACATGAATTATGTTTGACCTCATAGAAGCAATTACGTGAATTTATGTTTTTTTCGTTCGATTATTTACTTATTGCAGATGGCACTCCTAGTCTTTTTCGTCGCGGCGGCACTCGTCTCCCTACTGGTGGTATGTATATTTTAGTTTTAAATTTTATATTCATTTACACTTTTATATTGTTAATTATGTTTATGTGTTCTATTTACAGGTCATGATGGCTGGCCATGGTCGTGGTTCTAGTGGTGGTCGTGGTGCTGGTGCTGGCGGTGGTGGTGGTCGTGGTCGTAGTGGTGCTGGTGGTCGTGGTCACATTCAATCTTCCTGGGATGTGACCCCATCCAGTGAGCCCGACCCGGAGAGTACCCCGGGCATAGACGCATCCCGCCGTCGATCGATTACTTCATCGAGGCATGAGTCTGGATCTGCTAGCGGATCCGTTCCGCTATCGGACCCGCCAACGGATCCACCAGTGGATCCCCAAGTTACTGCACAGTGGGCCCCAGAGTACCCCCATACTCGGTTCCATCCGGCTATTGGGGAGTACATACGCAGACCCGCGGATCCTCCGACGGCACCAGAGAGGCCGAGAGGCGAGTTCCGACGAGAGCTATGGCCGGCGGGGACCTCGTAAGTAAATTTAAGATAATCTATTAAATTTCTTTCATTTATTCAAGTTAATAATCCAGTCGTTTCTTCTTTGTAGATTTTTTCCGTTTAATGTTGTCAGGGATGTTGGAGAAATTATCAGGGCTAACTTCCATGGTCCCTATCTCAACTTTTTGTCGGTGCCCCCAAACTTGAAGTACGTCTGGCTCGACGAGTTGAGGGTATATATCTATATCTTCTAGTTAATTATTAGTTACTCTTTAATCAACCATTTTTAAAATTATGTGATAATTGAATTTGTATGTTAGACGACGTACTGGTGGCCTCCCATCGCGAGGACGCGATCCGCAGGACATACAAAAGTGCTGCCTCGAAGAAGATACGGGGCATGATTCATGACCTGAAAATGGGGCAGACGAGACCGAATTGGATCCGGCAGGACTATTATGAGGACCTTTAGATATGATGAATACTCCTGTATACAAGGAGAAATCGGAGAAGGCGAAGGCGAACCGACGGGCCACGGGGCTTCATACGGGGGGGGGATCAAGGCCCTACGCAACGACGCTTGCAGATCTGGAGAGATACCGTAAATTCATTTCACTATCAAATTAGGTATTATTAATATACGAAGTTAATTAAGTTCTACGGAAATTTCGTATGCAGACCCAACGGGCGATGAAGGAGGAAAGGGTGCTAGAATCGGTCACCATGCACGACGTCTTCCAGCATACGCACAAGAGACGGAAGGATGGGAGCTTCGTCGACCAGAGGGCCAAGGAGACTGATGTAAGTACTTATGTTTATACGATTTACATTATAATTAAAAGTATTCGGACTATAACTTAGGTAAACTTTGGATTCAAACTTAGCTTAGTGAAACATAGGATTTAGATTACAACTTAGGTAAATCTTATAATAAAAACACATTCATTTGATAGACTGTGTATCATGAGACCCTTAGTCGGGCTCAGTTAACTGAGACCGAGGATGTCGGTGAAATGACGCCCTCCCAGACGCCCTCTTCTTTGGCCGCTCGCAACGACTTGTTCGTAGATACCGTCGGCGGCTTTAAGAAAGGGCACCTGTACGGAGTCGGCTCCCTAGGGCCGTTGCACATGGCGACACAGAGATTTCCACCGACACCGCCTCCTCCCGCGGCCCCGGCAGACGATGATATTAGGTCGCAGCTTACGCAGCTGCACTAGGCGATGTCGTCCTTACGGGAGTAAATTGTCACATACTTTCTGCCTCTGTCTGCTGTTGCCGGTCCGTCTGCTGCTGGTGTCGGTCCGTCTTCTACTGGTGCCGGTCCGTCGACTGCTACTCCCAGTCTTTCTTCCGTCGGTCAACTTTCTTTTAACCCTGCAGCCCCTCTGGTACCGCCTCCGACTGTGACGACACTCCTTGATCTCATGTCGCCAGAGCAGCTACACCGACTTTCGAGCAGTGTCTACGATGACTTACACCGTACCTAGTAGAGCAGTATATTCGTCGGTCGCAGCAGGGATTACCACCACCGGGCAATCGAACTCCTCCTCCTCCTTAAAGTATTGTAATTAAGAAAATTTGTAATATTTATGGGAATTTTGGAATATTTGTGGGAATTTCGAATTGTAACGACGGATATTAGTTTATGATTTCAGAATATTTATGATAATTTTATATTGGTGTGCATTATATATTTGGTCTATGTGATTGTTGGATAATTGGTGTGCATTATATATTTGGTCTATGTGATTGTTGGATAATTGGTGTGCGTTATACATTGGTTTGGTTTATGTATATTTGTGTGAACAGGGAAAGCTCTGCATTTTTTTTTTCAAAAAAATCTCCGTTAGTAACGGACTAGCGACCGCTTAGTGACGGATGTTTCCAGTTTTTGACTACCTTTCGACGAAATATCCGTCGCTACCTGAAGATTTGAAATTGTTTCCAGTTAGCGACAGGTGGTCGACGGATTCGCGTCGGACAATCCGTCGCTAAGGTTCTGGAAATACCTAATTCAACGTAATAGCGACGGAACATCCGTCGCCAAGGTTCTGGAAATGCATGACATTTTCAGAACCATGGCGACAGATTATCTGCCACTAGTCAATCGCTATGTCGATGGATGAGCGATGGAGTCGCGACGACATATCCGTCGCCATGGTTCTGGAAATGCCAAGCATTTCCAAAACATGGTCGATGGATTATCCGTCAGGATTCCGTTGCTAATCCGTCCTTTGTTAGCGACGACGATCGACAGAATAGCGACGGAACGATACACTCCGATACACTGTTATGACGGTTTACCGACGGACCGCTCCGTCGCTAGCGTCTACACAGTTCAGTATTTAATACTTGAAATCGACGAAAGACCATCAAAAATTCATCGCTAATGCATCGTATTGTGACGACGAAAAGTCGTCGCTATTCTGTCGCTTGACGACTACTTAGCGACGGAGCTTTATTAGCGATGAGCTGATTATCGACAGATTATTTTGACCAAGATTCGTCAGTAATCGGTCGCTAATATTGATTGCCAACGAATGGGCGACGGATCTGGCCGTCGCTAAATCGACATATTTTGGTAGTGAGTGTCTTGGATGAGTGATTGTAATAGAATCGGAGCTTTTCGACGTAATAAAAGGTTGAACGAACTTTTTGCTTTATTGAACGTATAAGGTATCTGTGTACAAAGAAGGAAGTCCTAAACAGGATATTCTAAGTACAAGGGGAAGAGGTTTCTGGAAAAGTGTGACGATAGTGATCGAGTACTGCAGCGGCTCCTTTACTTCGTTAACGATCTGACGACGAATCAACCTTGCTATGGCTCTCTCGTGCCTTTGGTGGGACTTTGGGGTCACCGATCAAGTGGCTGTCTGGATGAGAAGATCCCTTGAAGATGGTTGGTTGGTTGCTTCTTTGGTTGATAGGTGGATGGGTGTGGTCGACTCTTCGTGGATAGAGATCGCTGCTCCTTTGAAGATTGTCGATTGTCAATGTTTCCGCTATATTTTTCTCTTCTTTTTTATGTGGAAGAAGAAATCCTTATAATTTTATAGAGTCGAGCACATATGCGATGTGCATTAAGGTTCCTGAGATATGAAAGAATCTGCCATTATTGCATGATGCGGGCTTCTGCGGCGCTGGCACGTGGCGAACATCAAGATTTCCTTCAAACGAGATCTCTAGTGGTTATAAACATAACCGAAGGAGGTAACATGTGGCGTATGTCAATTTGCTTGCTCGAATATAGCCGAGTAAATATTAGGATTTCATCTTAGATTTGGAGTCTAATTGATCCACATCTAAGATTTAAATCAATATGATATGATATCAATCATGATTTAATCCCAATCTTCTCTGCAACAGGCAGTTTAAATAAACTAATTGTGGTGGACGCACGCTTCCTGCACCTCTGGTGAGGACTAAGTACTACTGTACTTCTGGGACGACGAGTAGACCGTACTTCTGGAGACGACGGAACCTCTGTGCTTTCAGTCGAGGAGTGGACTCGGCTTCGAATGACGATGAGACTTTTGTGCATATAGAGCAACTTATAAAGCTGTGTTTCGGGCTACCAGAGTCGCTGTGCTGTAGGCAACAAGTAGGCTTATGCTTCAGGTTGGCGAGGTTATTGTTCTTTTTGAGCAACATGTTGAATTGTATTAGTTGCGATGGGAGTTTCCAAGTCTCTTGTAGGGAAGTGACTTAAGCTTCTGATCCAGAACAGATGACTGCGTTGTGGGAATGGAGATGGTATGAGCATATCACCATTATGTGCCTCATACGGACACATGTAAGTAGTTGCGCCTCTGAACAGTGAATGTGTTGGCTACAAAGGGAAGGGTATGACACCCTTCTGCGTCTGAGATTCGTGCAGGCAGATAGCAGTGCCTCTGGAGTGAAGACACTGGCTTCTGAAATAAGAGAAGGAGAGGGGGGCCTACCACCATCTTGTTTCTGAGGTTGGCACGGGCAGGTAGCTGCGCCTCTAGCTTGAAGGCTCTGGCTTCTTCAAAGTACTGGGTTGCTGATATGCTTCTGAGAGGCTGCACCCATAAGAATATCAGAACATTCTTCGGTGGAGGTCAATCCTCCAGCGTGTGTATCGAGAAGAAGAAAGGCTGCGCTTCAATGAAGATTACATCCCTTGTAGACCTCTCTAGGCTTCTGTTGAATCTGTACTAGATCCTTTGTAGAAGAACAGAATTAGTCCCTTATGTATGGTCCTGATGTGTCTGTACTAGACTTTGGTAGATATGACAACAAAGGGACTAATCTCTATATCTTCTGTTTTGTCTTTTTATTACTAAGCCTGAGTCTTTTGCATCTTTTGCGTTTCGGCGAAGGGATGTCTTCAGCTGAGATTTTTCATGCTTCTATAAGACCTCCTTCAAAGTGTCCCGAACTTGAGTCAAGCTTGGGATACTTTGAACAGAAGCATGAATACGTGTCCGGACTGTACGAGCTGGGTGATGGCTGGTGTCACGCCTAGCTCTTAGCATTAATTGTCCTGAGTTATCATTTCAGAGCATGGGCTCCTGATGGCTTCTTGATATTGGAGCCTCTAGCGTCTTTACAGGGATCGCGAATCTCTTTAGCAGAGGAGGTTCAGAGTCACGTTCCTTTGGTCACTCGTAGTACTGCCATCTGTCATGGAGTGAAGCTTTAGCTTAACTTGTAAGCTTCCTTCTGACCGATGTCTGGCTCGTGCTTGGACCACGCGAACAACCTGCATAAAGGATTGTCTCCCTTCAAGAGAAGACTCAGCTGCTTCAACAATGGCCTTACTTGCCTGTTGTTCAGCTCCTTAAGACCATGGAGTTTGCTTGAGGTGGCTGTCAGTGGCAAAAATTTTTATCCAAAGAAGCTGTAGTAGAACTACCACTGAATCTCGAGACGTCCCACGTCCTGGATGTCGTGGACGTCAATGGCATCTTGGACCTCTGCTTCCTAGGTTTGGATTGCTTGCCATTTTGATCGAGGAATAGCAAGGCCTGCTGTTGTGGTTGCTCTCTCCGAACAGCTGGAGAGATGGGGAGTCCTGTGTTGGTCTTCATCCTCAGATTGGGCCCGTAGCAGCTTCGGACGGTGGCTTCCTTTACCAGTAAGTGATTGGCTCTGTCACTGCCTCGCCCACGCTATTGAAAGCTTGTACCACAATTTTAGCTTTTTTGCTTCTGTGTATGTAACTACGAAGAGTCTGTAATAGATCTTTGCAGCCACATGTTTTTATATGTAGAAGCTTTCGTGTTCCTTTTGCTTTTGTCTCCAAAATAAAGAGGGAATCTTCATAATGGATTTGCCTGACCAGAGGTAATATGGACGTGGTAGGCTTGATCTTTGTCGGGGTATAGAACAACAATCTAGAGGAAATATGGACGTGAACTATTTTCTAGACTACCGGGATAATCATAGAACTGATGCGAGAAGAACGACTACTCAGAGATAATATAGACATGGTAGTCGCGTCTTCCAGGCGTAGAGGAGCAATCCAGAGGTAATATGGACGTCAAGTGCTTCATCTACTTGAGAGAATATATAGGAGGGAGAGCGAGGGATCCCCTTACCAGAACTTATGGGCACCCTTTTGAGGGGATGTGGGTGCCTATGCTGGTTCTGTCTTCAGACGTTTTACTTCTTTAGTAACTTGCCAATGATGGGCAACATTAGCAAGTCCCTATTAGGCTTAGCTAGCCGATAAGCATCGTTGTAGTACACCATTTCTATGACGAACGGTCCTTACCACTTGGGCTCGAACTTCTCAGCCATCTTGTGGGTCATTACCATCGGCCTCCGTACTACCAAGATGAGGTTGCGCACCTGGTAGGATCTTTTGCAGACCTTTTTGTTGAAGGCCCCAAAGATGCGAGCTTGAAGTTTGTCCTATACAGTCGTCCTACGATCTTCTTATCTAAGGATTGTTTGGCTAGATAAGTTAAGGTCATCTAAATTCTATAGTCTAAGTAAACTTATCGATATGGTTCACAAGGACAAAGGGTTTGTTAGGTCGTAAGATATTCTACCCAACTTACAAGAGTTAAACTAGTAGGGTGATGGGACAATGGGTCATGTCTACCTAGTATAGGTTACCTTTCTAACCACTATCAAGCACGAAAGGGGGATAAGAGTTTACGGTAGAGGGAATCAAGCAAGATGTAAATCGAAGAGTCGAGCAATAGTTCGAAAAATAGAATCAAGGAAAGAGGTCAAGTATGTGGATGAGGTCCTAGACTCTAATCCTATACGTAGGCTTATTTGGTACGGCAAAGTAACCAAACAATATATCTTAACCTGCATGGGCCACCACAAAAATATTTAACACCCAGTCCCAAAATACTTAGGACTAGGTACGTAGACATGCCAGCTGCATACATACGAAGTATACTCTAATATATGGAAACCTCGTTTGTACACATAAGCTGTAAAATACAGTAAACCAAGTGTAATATAATCTCATCCACAAAATAAAAGAATAAAAGATATGTCATAAATCAACTTCGAATAGTAATTGTATAAGATGTTGGACGGAGACAGATCTACTACCAACCATTTAAATAAAAAGAAAATGTACAAGGAACTGATAGATAAAATGGCTATAAATGATCCAAGAGCAATCCTCCACGACAAAAAGGGAAGACCGTGATCTTGGCTAGAGTAACTGTAAAACATCATGAAAAGTACACACCTGGAGAGATCACCAGGTCCTCAGAGGGACGTAACAAGATAGATAATATCATGCCATATAAACTGAATAATTACTGCTCAACAATAAGTCAATCGGATCATAACATGGTTCAATACTCACTCTTGAAATAGCGTACCATCTCCCCAACCAAACAAGGACAGGAGATGGCACACTAACCCACGATAAAGTATCATTCCAAGTCATGAATCCAATATGGTATCCGGACCACAACAAGGTTCGGCACCTTCTCATCGAAGTAGTAAGCCTCACCTACAACCAAACAAGGACAAGATGTGGCAAACTAGTCCGCGACAAGTTTCTGTTCCAAGCCACGATCAGATACAAGTACCCAAACCAAGAGTACTCGTACCTAACGGATAAGGGTGCCTAACCGTTATAAGTGAATACTGTTTAAGGATATCCCTCCAACGCATGGGTTCTCTGGCTAAAAATGGGATCGATATTGTCCCCACTTGGGGCACCAGTCAAACATAACCGTTCCTCGAACGTGCAAGCAATAAAATAAATGGGTCGTCAACCCGCATCTCCGTCAGAGCGTACGGTCACAAGGGAAATGTGCATAGTAGCCCATACGCTAAGGATATGTCCTCCCTACCCAATGCCTATATGTTGCCTTAAAAATACATAACCTCTATAACCGCTAAGTCAAACTATCATGCACTACTATTAGCGGTTAGCCCTATCGCACGACTTATACATACTGGTGGCCAACCAGTCACACGTATCCGAGTTCTATATGTGATACACGACTTCGTGGCACAAACGTGTCAAGGCCAATATATGTATAAAAATAATAAGTACGAGAAATAGAACTACATAGTAAAATCTATCTAATTATAACAGTGTAGCACAGTTTATTTTGCAGAAAAATTAATAATGAATAAATGCATGAATATGAGCTAAAGTAAAATAAACAACTAATGGCAAGATATCTTGCCTGGTAGTGACGCCTGGTGTGTTGCGATGATCATGGTGGCACTGATATACTTCGTTGTTACAAATACGCAAGACGACCTCTGAATATGGCACAGACTGATGGTGTGCGAGAATCTGACAAGTCCCAATTTGCCCGATGGCCATGGTCGATGTGTAAGGGTTCGAATTCGCAAGAAAATAGAAACACATTATTAGTTTTGACCAAGATGAGGACACAAAAAATTTTGCAATATAATTATATATATAACTATTTTCGAAAAATAATATACAAAAATATTATATTGGTTAAGATAATTTTACAAAAAAAATTATGATTTTTAGGTCAACAACTATGGTTAAAATAGATCAAAAATACTTTAGACATATTTTGGTAAACATTTAAAATTCTAGGGGATCATTTATAATACTTGAAAGCTAGAGATTACGCAAAAATATCTTGAAAATTAAAAAACAACAAGTTTAGTCTACAAACTCCAAATTTTTGTCAAATACATTTTTTTTCAAAACTATATTAAAATAGTTTAAAATAACACAATATAATATCCAAACATGAAAATAAGGTAGGACAAGTTCAATGCTATATTTACTTTTAAGAAAATTATTATAATTATTTTTCTCTACCATTCCAAAAATAAAGGTAATACAAAAACAACAAGGATAATATTAATAGTGATATCAATGATATTAGTAGAATACATAAAAATCAAATATATTAAAAATATGTATATATATTTATGTAAAGACAGGGCACTTTGGATTAAATATATTTAGATACAGTACTGTGTCATCAGTACAATATACTACTAATAACAATTCTTTTGATAAGAAAATATTATTAAATAAAATAACTGAACCTGGATTTTTTTGGGAGGCACTAGGAATAAGAGTACAAACAAACAAAAAAACTAATGGTAGCAGTAGAAATAGGAAAGAGAGAGAAACTTGTGACCGGTGGAACGAGAGAGAGGGAGAGCGGAGAGGACGAGTGGTAGAGGAGGGAAGGAAGGAGATCGAGTACTCACCGGGTGGCTCCGACGCAGGGCAGGCCAGATTCGACGGCAGACGTGGATCGGGTCTCGACGATTCGGGCGCTCAGCTGATCTGGCCGTCTCAAATCTGATGGCCGGGGAGGCATCACGGTGGCAGTTGGAAAATCGGGGAGTTAGTACTGGAGGAGATTGGCAGATCATGCAGAGATCGGTGGAGGGAGGGTTCACTGCGGCGCCACCGTGGTTGTCGCTGGCCTCGATGAGGTGAGTAAATCTGTTGTTTTCTTTCTTGGTGATGGTGGTAGAGGGTGTGTGTTGGTACCGGCTATGGAGTTTGATCGGTGGTAGTCGTGGACGGGGATGTGGCGGTAGGCGGACAAGAGGATAAGGATTTGGGTTTAATTTGTGTTGGTTGTGACGACGGCCGTCGGGCTCCGGTCAGACGTAGCCAAGCACGACGGGTGGTGGTGGTGATTGATGGTGATGATGGTGGGGAGTTTGGGTTTGTTAGTGTGGCGGCGGTGGTGAAGGTGGTTGTCGAGGCTGTCGGTGTGTGGCGGTGATCCTGGTGGTTGAAGGTGGCACTAGTGATGGGGACGGTGATGATAACGGGGATGGAGATTTGGTGGTTGTGGGTGGACGGGAGGAACACGTAGGAAGGGATGGGGGAATGTCTGACTAGTGTCGGTGGACATTTGACGTAGACGACAGTGGGATGGCCGAGGCCACGGGAGGCTGTGGTGATAGGGAGGCTATTGTAGTTGTGCTGGAGGTGAGTTTGGTAGAAGAGGAGGGGGTCGAGTCCAACGAGGAATGCCGGAGGTGGTGGGCGCAGACCGAAAATGACGAGAGGTGGCAGTGACGATTGTGCAGATGTAGTTGAGGCAGACTCTGGTGAGGCCGAGGAGGAGGCAGTGGCAGAATCGGCATTGGCGGATGTGGCGAGAATTAGGATTAGGGAATGTGTATTGTGTCGAAAAGTGTCTGACACGGTGATGATAAATGTAATTTGTAATAGAAAATATAGTAGATGAGAAGGGGGACACGGACAAAATGCACGAGTTTTGGTTGTGGCTTACTTTCTATGGGAATATTGTGGAGGAAATTGTAAGGAGGCTACCCTATATATAGGGGGTAGAAACTCTTAATTGGATAAGGAGTAGGAAAAATTAAACCCCTTTAGATAAATCATATATTAATTTAAATCAATTTCAAATCAATTCTATCAATCAATCCAAATCCGACCCGATCTGAATTTATATCTAGATAAGTCATATCTATAAGTTAAGTAAATTCAATAAGTTAATTCTTAATTTAAATTATCATAACGAATTAAACATAAAATATAATTTTTAAAATATCTTTATAATAACTAATAATAATCATTAATTTCGAAAATCATATTAATATATCATAATAAATATTAATAGGAAGTATTTCAAAATGCTTTTTAATAAATTTAGATAATTATAATAATAAAAAGAATTTTGAAAATACAACATACATGAATTAAATGTCATGTATCCCACATGCAAATAATATATTTACATAAATATTATTTTAGAAATTATTAACCATATTTGTGTAATAGGTAAAATAGTTTCTACAAGAAAATAGAAAAAAATATTTTGACAAATACTAAAGCAAAGCAAAATTTTACTTCCATATAAGTATTTTGGACCGAAATATTTATTCACTATATTTAGTAAGAGTATATAAAAATTAATTTAGAAAATAATTACATATTTCGTATCACGCATTCATACTCGTCGTACAATAACAATAAGAAAAAAAAATACCAAAATAAATTTTCAAAAAATCTAGTAAAAATTTTGGGGGTTTACACATGGAGGCATCTGTATCAGTGCCGTACAAACCCTCTTATGGCTGGAACGAGGGATTGTCATGGAATGTCGGGTTCTGACTACCCCCAGCCAGTGTTGTAGCGACAATCCCTTGTGACCAGGGTTTGGTCTTGGCACGGGTGTGTTGGAACACACCCGTACTAGGCACTGCCAGCTTGCTACCTCTAGGTCGGCCCTTGGATTTGCTAGCCGAGACGAAAGGATTCTTGTAGAGCTTCTTGAGGGATGGTAAACCCTATGCAGCATTGCATGAAGCATACAATAGTGCATCTTCATCTTCACTCGACAATCTCTCGCCAAGTCTCTGGTGGACAGGCACCGCCGGTTGCAGTCGTTGGAAAGCTTAATGTCTTCTTGGTGGCGATGCTGCTGTTTGGTGGCAGCAACAGTTAATGGTGATGTTAGCACAAGTGTGCCCTGGGATGGGCAGATTATGCGTAACAATCATCTCTCATCTTAAGCTTGTGAGAGATCACGTTGTACAAGTTAGAGGCTCCCACATCTATACTAACATCGTGTGCACAGGCGCACTGTTTGCGTGAGTGAAGACATGATAAGTGCTTCTCCCTACTCAGTTCCTGCGCATGAGACACGCTTAGGTTCTGACCAGGGAGTTGCTCATGAGACAGACCCACTTTATTCTTACAGCAACGCTGCTCGCATGAGTCTGTCCCCACAGTGTGTGCCCTTTGGCTCGGAGGACGTGCATGAGCACCTCGATGACATAGAGGCTTTGCTGGTCGAGGCATCGAAGCACCCGAACTAGTTCTGTACAGCTGGCCGTCGGCTGTGCGCATTACTGACAATGCAAGGTGTATAGTACTCAGAAGCCAACATAGTTGTTGTTGTAGCACGTTTATTGTGCAAGGCGTATGCTGCCTTAGATTTCTTCATGCTATTCCTAGAAGGTACATAGCATTCAGAACCCAACATAGACTTACCCAAAGAGTAGGTAATTCTGTCAAAGATAGAAGTTCCTTCCTGCTTAGCAATCTTCGTTCACTGGCGGGGTGTTGCGCCCATTTTTGGCTGCATCTTCATGTTGCGTGCAGTCTAAGAGCAACGGCCTTTACTGCGCTTTTCAGCAACTGGAGTTGGTTGGGACAGTGCAGCAGTACCGGATGGAGGAGTATCATGTATACCTGAGTCTAGAGGAGTCTAGAGCACATCCCGTTCGATTTTGCCGTTCGACACAACAGCCTTGGGCACCCAAGCGTCGAGTCTTCTTCTACGGTTTTATGAGCCGCTTTGAAGGACTCGATGTAATACCCAGTTTTCCAAATGAGAGTAATTTTAAAATTTTGTAATTATAATTATTATTTATTGATATTTATTTCATATTATGATTTTTGGTGATTTTTAATCATTTTAAACTATTTAAAAACTGTTTTAATTCATGACTTATGATTTTGATGTGCTACTAGTGAAACTCGAGAGATTGTCTGACCTAGAGCCTAACCATGTCATTAGGATGATTTAATTATCATTCTAGTTTGAGGGTATTCTTGTCATTTTGAATTTATTTGAATTAATATATATTTAATTGGAATTTAATATGATTATTGGAATGGGGTGATTTAAATATGATTTAATTAATTGCCTTGTATTGCGTTTAGCCCTAACCTAGATTTGACCTGAACCTAGATTAGTCATAACTAGACTTAGCTAGCCATGGTTAGTGTTAGTTTGTATTGATTAGTCTTGGTTAAGTCATGTTAGTTAGAGTTAACTAGGTTGCCTTTAAGTCAAGTGTGAAACCTAGGCATGTGGATCATTGATTTAACTAGATGGATTGAGAGCCATTGATCAAATCCCAAAACCCTAACCCTAGCATTTATGGCCAGCCACCTAGGGAACAACACCCTATAAAGTCTCTCTCAAATAACACTTGCATCTTTGGTTTATTATCTCCATTGGCAAGAACAAGGTTTGTACCTTTAGAAACCCTTTCCTATTTTAATCAAAATATTTCCTTTTTTATTCAAACGTCTTCCATAGTGATCTAAATTACTTTCCCCTACTGTTCATGGAGGCCATTCTCAAATTTTGGGCAATTTGGAGCTTTTGGGTTAGCAAGAAGGATCCCCCATTTTGAAGCTTTCTTTGGAGAAGAACACACCTAGGTAACTTCTATTTCCTTCCATCAAATTGTGATTTCTAGGCATGGATAGGAAGCCCTAGGTGTCCTCTAACTGCTGGTATAGGTTTTGCTAGGTTTTGTGTCCTTTACGTGTCCGTATCGGACACGTATCAGTGTGCATTCGTAGGTGTTCGACGAAATGCCCGTTCATATTTTCTGATTTGGTTTGAATAGAAAATTAGGGTTTTGTGTCGCTTACACGTTTCTAATGGACTGAACACCTTTGTTGTCGTGTCGGGGTCGTACTGGACCCGTGGACGCGCCGCCGCGCGCATGCGGTTGGCTGCCCTTCTACCCGCGTGTCCGTGTGGCCATTATAGGAGTCGTGGACACGTGATATTAGACACGGAGCTAGGGGCAGTGTCTGACACGACACTCCTAAGGTCTCGTGTCCAATAGATTTGTGTCGTGTGTGCTTGGAAACGTGTACGGGTTCTCTTCTGTGCGTGCACAGAACAGTGTCGTGTTTGTGTATGTTTGGACACGTTTGTATCATGTTGTGGACACGTTATGGAGTGTACATCACGTACACATATTGTAGGTTAATTACCAACCCTTAGTCTCTAATATTAATGTGTTTTTCATATTCGAAATTAGTTTCCCATGAAGACTGATACGCATGTTTCAGTTTCTGTTATTTCACTGAGTTTAATTCCATTTTTAACTGTCTAATTAATGATTAATTGCCATATTAGATCTTGAACATGTGTATTAGTTCATGTTTGTTTGATTTTACAAGTTAGATTAGGTTTTTGATCAAGGAATGGAATTTTGAACATTGGATTGGAATGTGGACTGATACAGTCCTAGATACATTCCTGTATGAAAACCGATTTTTAATTCCAAGTTCTATACTGATTTTTGTAAGTTTTTTCCATGTTTAAATCACATGTTAGATGAAATTCCTGTTAGTTAGTTCACTGTCAATGGAATTGGTTGGATAGATTTTACTGTCAATGATTTCCCTTGTTGAAACCCAAAACTGGGATAGTGTTCACTGTTAAGGAAATTCGAATTGGTTTTTTAGTGAACTGTAAATTGATTCACTGTTTTGTTTGAACATTTAAATCCCTATTTTGACACTGTCATTGAGTCCCTTTATTCCTGTTAAACTGATTTTGTTAGTTCACTGATTGGTGAATGAAATTCGAATTTGGGTTTCGAATGCATTGAACCGTCTGGAGGAGTTTGAATTGCCATTGCCATATTTTCTTACTGTCCTTGATTTCCTTTCCTTTCCTTTTTAAAAACCTATTTTGAACTCTAATGTGAGGTTCTCGTTAATTTCTGAGATTCAAGTAATTTTGCTATGTTAAACATCACATATTAGTGTTGTTGAATGGGAAATGGATTCGAGATTGGTGTTGGGGTTTTATGGTTGAACTGTTTAAATAGTTCCCTTGTTTAACTGTCAATTCGATTCACATTTAAACTGTCATTTGTATAAACTGAATGAAGGTTAGTTTACATGCTTAATTCCTGAACTTTGGTTAATTCTACATGTTTTGAGTTAACTGTTGGTTGGTGTGGTTGCATGATAGGAATTCAAAAATTGGGTTGATAGTGCATGTTAACTGCCATTATCTATATGACACTGTCATATTCCTATCTCTAATGCAATCCTCACTCACACACACACATGCTCTCATGCTCTACACATACAGGTATCATCACTGCTCACAAGTTCCATGATACACTCACACATACACACTATATCACTTGACACCATGCCATATGCCACTTTATTCCTCTCACACACAGCCATGTCACTCCACTCTCACACTGTTTTCCAAATTACAGTGCACCTAACACCTACACCATATCACCCTACTCACACAACTCATTCAAACTCACTGATTTCAGGTTTTTCACACCCACACACATGTGCCCTCTACCTATCCTTCTATGTATATGTATATCTATATATATATACATCTATATGTGATGCATATATTATAGGTAGCCTATATATTTATAATGTGTGTATTTTATTAATTTAGATATATTAATATATGGGTATGTGTGAATATGTGGTTTGGTATAGGCATGATATTGCCTATGGTCCTATAGCCTAGGGCTCATTGCCTATGGGTATGGCTTGAATGCCAGTTACATGTGTAGTTGACTTGTATAGCCTAGAATTGGTGTGTGCTTGCTAGAATAGGCTAGTTAGGCTTAGTGAGACTTGTTTGGCTTAGGTTTGACCTAGTTGACCTAGTTTGACTAGTCTAGTTGACTAGAGTTGACCAAGAGTTGACTTTAGTCCAGTTTGACCCCAAACTTCATGTAGATGTATTGTAGCAGTCTGATATATCATTTTAGACTTACGGTGACTTGTACTGTTCTATAGGAGACAGACACCACTCCTCGGATAGTAGATACTCTTCAGATACTCAGGATACAGGCGAGTACATTCTCTGATCATTTTATATCCTGCTTAGGAGTATATTTCCTGCTTTAGATTACTTTACATGATGCTGACACGTTAAAAACACGGATTAGTACTATATGGATCTTGTCGTGCGATGTTATCCCCTTAGCGGATACATCGGGTATTTCGTGTTCGTGTACTTTATCATGAGCATCGTGTACTCTTTGTGTTTGTGCTTTTCATGTGCAAATCGTGTGAAATCGTGTATACTCATGTGCTCACATGATCTTCGTATGCGACTATACTTCGTGTGCAATGACATAACTTGGCTAGATCCTTGTTTATTGATTGGGGCAGGGGAGTAGAAGTGGTTATGTAATCAATCCAGTAGATTACTCGTGTGCAACCTCTTAGATTACTCGTGTGCAACATCGTGCCGTTTACATAACCAACTTGTGCTCTGAATCACTAGTTACTGGTAGTTCTCTATATATTGTAGCTATTTACTTACAGTCTCTCTTTTTACATCATGTTGTTCTTTAGTTTCCTGTATCTTACTCTCTTGCATGTTTATATTTTCTAACATGTTATGATTTGTTGAGATATACTGTACTCGCTCCTGTCCTGACTGGCCCTGTTGAAAATATTACAGAGGACGAGGCTGAGGCGTTCTGCCCTACTTATTGCATACGACCCTAGAGGACTGTTGTGACCTAAACCAGCAGCAGGACCCACTAGCAGTGGCTGACACTCCCCTAGATTAGGATGTCTTTCACTTAGTCTATTCCTGGATTACTGTATTAAGATTCTGAGGTGTTACTTGGGATATGTATTTATTTAGACACTTAGACTTATCTGGATTGTATCTCTGTGATTTTTATTCTGTTCTTATCTATTTATCTATTTTTATCGTGCTCTACCTTATATGTGATTGGGACTGTATTTTCTATGTCACCTCCATTCGGAGTATATATACTGTACAGGTACCTTATATATTGTTAGATGTTTGACCTAGGACAACGTTCTACCGCTGACACTACGGCGTAGGCTCGACGTACCCATGTCTCGTGCCCTTGCTCTAGGGTGCGGGTCGTGACACTCTAGTTGCCTTCAGAAAGGAGATCTAACGACGAAATGAACTTGCTCTGACTTTCTGATGCCTGTGAGGGGTAATCTAGGTTGCTAATCAAGAAGATATCGAAGTATCCCAAATGAAGGAAGACTTCTTCTATTTATAGACAAGCACATATACGATGTGTGTATGGGTTTTGGCACGCAGGAGCGCTGTGTGCGTGAGATTTTAGGAGAATTTGTTGTAACTGCTTTGTGGGGGCTACTGCTAACCTGACACATGGCAGTTTGTTGGGAATTTCTTTTTACTGAGGTCTTGGGCGGTTGGTGCCACTCATCATTATTGACACATGGCGTACACATATTGCTCGAAGATCTCATTCAGCTTGAACAAACTAGATTTTGACACTATCGAAGGAGCGATGGTTGGCATCATTCATCATCTATGACACGTGGCATGAACATACTGCTCGAAGATCTTGTTCAGTTTAAACAAACTGGAATCTGACTCTATCAAAGGAGTGTCCATTTGAACAAACTAAGTCAGATTATATCTAAAGAGATACGTTTGTCGAACAAACTAGGCCTGGTCGTATCTGAAGTGATATGGCTGTTATACTGGCTACGTGATGTGGTGCCACGTTTTGTAAAAGGGCTATGCGCTATACGAACTGCACTTTTTGGGGACGTCGAAGAGACTGCACTTTTGAGGAAACAATGAGACTACTTCTGAGTTGATGAGTAACTGTGCTTTTGATGCGACGAGTGACAGCGCTTCTGAGGAACTCTGAAGGTGCTATGAAGAAGTTCTGAAGGAGCTGCGCTTCTGGGAAGCTCTAAAGGAGCTGTGAAGGAACAACACTTCTGGAAGGCTGAAGGAGCTGCGCTTCATGGAAATTCTGAAGGAGCTGTGCTTCTGTGGAACCTCTGAAGCAGCTACGCTTCTTGGAAGCTTTGAAGGAGCTGCGCTTCTTGAATTTCTGAAGAAGCTGTGCTTCTTGGAATTTCTAAAGGAGCTGCGCTTCTTGGAGTTTCTGAAGGAGCTGCGCTTCTTAGAAGCTTTTGTCATGGCGCTTTTAGGGTGACTAATGACTGATTCTGAGCGGCTGAGCAACGCCTTCTTTATTGCCGCCGTTTTGGTGGGCTCTAGAAGTGCTGACCAAAGACTTAGTCAAAAGACTTTATTAAATAAGTTTTCTTGTGATGAATTCTAGGTTCATCCAATGAATTCTAAGTTCATCCAATTAACTCAGGGCTTTTGACCAACTGGCACGTGGCGTATGGGTTGGACCACACACAGCCTATATAAAGGGGAGCTTTTGAGGAAGTCTTTGTTCATTGCCTCTTAATATTCCTCTGTCATGCTCGACCCCGAGTTAGCTTCAGACGGCCGTAGGCCTTGCCTATGTCGACTGTTGCTTATAGATCTCTTCGGTCAAAGAAGCTGTAGTCTTATGGAAGAACAACTTCAGAGCTTCGAGATACACTTGAGCGTGTGGAATGGGGGGTTCGAACCTGAACAACATCTTGGAGGTCTTCGAGGCCCACGATACTGGATATGGGTTGACGGCTGGCCTTTCGTTATGCTGAAAGAGCCACAGGTTGCACTGTAAGCTTTGTACAGGAGCTGCGTCCCCGTTCTGCTCAATAAATGCTTCATTAGCAATATTGGAGTAGAAAAGTGTTGCGCTCCTGACTAGGAAGTGATTCTCTTTGGCTGCGCACTTGTAGGTTGCGCACCTGTAGGTGCACTCTTCTAGGCTGTGCACTTCTAGATTGTGCTAGGCTGAGTAGATAGCTTTTGTATGTAATCATGAAGAATCTAGAATAGACTTTTGTAATCATGATTTAATAAAATATCTCTTTTTATACATTGCACATTTCTTGTTAATTGGATGTGCGCAACAAGTTTTGGGTCGCGTTTTTATAACTGTTTCATTTTTTCTTGCATGTACAAGACCTTCAAACTTGAACAAGTTTGGAACACTTTAAATAGAAGCATGAAACGACACGTGGTATGCGCAGCCTGTTCCTGATAGGCTGTCAAGCGTTTAGTAGCCGTCATCATCTAATGTTTTGAGCCGTCATTTCATTTAAATGATAATGACTTCTCGCTTTTTGGGAAGATTTCATCATGATTTTGTTTTATCTCTACGCTATTCGAAGCGTTTCTTCATCTACGAAGAGTCCCTTGGCCTTTTCTGCTGATACGTGGCTCCGTCCTATAAATAGGAGTTTGTAGAGAGAGAAAGACTTCTTCCCTTTGTCAAAAAATTTCAGAGAGAGTACTTCTTCTCCTCCCTTAGATCAAACCCTAGTTTTCTTTCATAGCCGACAAAAATCTGAGAGCCCCTAAAGCTCCTAAGTCCAGCAAGGCGGGTGCGGCGAGCACCGACAAGGCCAAGGGAAAGTGGCCGGTGTCTGAGGTTGTTGATATCGACGATTCTCCCATCGCTGATGTCATAACGCCCATGGACATACGACCGACTGTTACGAGTAGGTGTTCGGCTTGAAATCATCTTTGCTTAGCTCCGACTGCTGGCGTGCATGAGTGCTACTTCTCTAAGTAGTGTCTCGAAGATGTGTAAAGCTTCCCCTGCTGATGTGCATGGGTACTACCCTTCAGAGTAGTGTCTGTAAGATGTGCTAAAGCTTCTCCCGCTAATGCACATAGGCACTACTCTTCGAAGTAGTGTCTGTAAGATGAGCTAAAGCTTTATCTACCGATGCTCATGGTCACTCCTTTTTGAAGTAGCGACTGTAAGATATTGTAAGGCTTTAGCTGATGTGTAACGTCACTAATCATTACCTCTGCAGATGCTCGCTAGCTGATGTGCAGTGCCTCTGAAAAGTGCCTGTGCAGATGCTCACTAGCTGATGCACAGTGCCACTAAAAGGTGCCTGCACAGATGCTCCCTAAATGACACGCAATGCCACTAAAAAGTGCCTGCGCAAATACTTTTTGCAGAAAAATACTTAGTATATTCTTCTGACTTTCGTTTGTTTTCATGCACAGTTTTCGTGACTATGCCTGTTTTTGACAAGGTCCTCTTCGACTCATCAGTCTGCAAACTTGGCATAAATATCGACGAGGAGATTGCTAATCCTGCCAAGAGATTGATCTCCTGCAGCTTAAAGAGGATTGGTATTTTGAGAATGACGGCCTCGGTTTGTATGTTCCGGCAACAGATCGGCACCTCCCGCTCTCGGTTTTCTTTTTCTTTGTCGACAAGCGGCATATGGAGTGGAATCTAACCCCGACTAAGGAGGGGTTAATGACGGGTCTCTTTAAGGTGGACACACACTCTAAAAGGAAGGACACTTTTAAGTGTGTCCGTGACGGTCCGTCGTACTATTTGCCAGTACTGCTCCCCGGCCATCTATTTAGTGATTTTATCTCGGACATACATCTGTGTGGGGCTTCTCTTTTCGCAATCGGCTTCTAGCAGCGAAATGCACATACCCGAAAGGAAACTTCCGTGTCGAAGGTTGGATCCAACATGAGGCTAAATGGCATGACCTGACCCATTGGATATTGGGTAAGTACAAGGCAGAGCTGAAGGATATTGGCTTGTGCCGTGCCATAAGGGCTACCGAACATGGTATGGTCATCAATCGGCCCCTATTCCTGGTATTGCCGGACCTGTATAATTATCACACCGGGACCTTCTATACTCCGGAAGGAGAGATGGGGTTACCCTTCACGAGATATATGGCATCTCAAAGCTGCACTGGGGCGAAGAGCCGTATAAAGAATATACTCCTAGCAAAGAGGAGTTTATGGGGCTGGAGAATAAATACATGAAATGATGGCGGTATACAAAGAACTGCTTTGCCATCATCTGGTATGTATACGCCAGGATTCTCTGAAGATTCAGCCACACATTTTTGCTTGGAGAAGCTACATATTTACACAGCGTCCGTCAGAACCGGATCAATTCTACTTTCCCACTCGTAGGGCATATACCACAAACGAGGATGAAGCTATGATAATCAACGCGAAGGAGTCAGCTTCTTCAGTAGATGTTGAGAGGAATCCCACTCTATAGTACACAACTACTTTTGCCAAAACTTGACAGCCTTAAGCCCGAAAGCGACGCTGGCTGCCTTTTCGATGATATGGCTAGGGAAGGCCGTGGTTCCTGGAGGTTCTAGATCCGTGGGGTGAGTGACTCGGGACCTCACCATGCCGGCCATGAAGCTGGTCTTTGGTCATCCGCTGGTTTTGCTCCCAGCCATGGTGTGCGATATTCTACGAGGCTTACAGGACCTCTCTAGGAAGATAATAGAGCATCATGGGGGATGGCACGACCCACTCCCGCTTTTGGGGTACGAGCTCATGGCCAAGTTCGGCCTACGCCCAAGTATCGACGGTAGTACACTGTCTATGATAACAATAGTCCACAATAAGTACAATACGCACATATATCATCCACAACTAAGCCATCAGTAATAACCAAAATTTCCAATAGTCTTAAATATTATAATTATCAAATAATCCACTACAACTCAGAAAGTCTCGAAAACAAACCCGGATAGCAGAAAGTAGAACAAACTAAACTCTATAACTATAACTACTAACTAATGTGAATCCATATGGAACGAAATATGTTAATTCACATCAGTGCTGGAATCAGGTACGCCAGTAACGTCAGGGTCGCCAACATACTCACCGTAGACCTCGGGGCAAATCTCGACGTCTAAAGCTGAAAAAATAGTTATCCAGTCAGAATTGGAGCAAAATCACCATAACACTACATTACACAATATAGTATACAAGCATGAAGAAACGATCAAAGGAAATTAACTAAAGAGAAGTATAGGCATGACATTGTATGATAAGGAAGTACCTCTGAAACTTGATAACAATATGAAGGTAGACTTTGACATACCACTAAGACATGATAAAAATAAGAAGGTATACTTGACGAAAGAAGAACAATAGACAATAAAGCAACAATGATTAAGTTACGTGTACTGTATGTTTTAGAATACCAACTTTCGGCATGTAGACGGCTGGGGATATCCGTCAGTCATACGTGTGGTTCATGATTGATTTTATGCAATCAATGTATAGGGGGTCTGTATTCAATTCATTGACCACATGCTTACTTATTGTATTCCCCCGCCTGACTCACTCAAAATACATGTCCATTACTATAAACATTAGCAATACGATAAACTGTAAACAATGATAAACAATGAGTAAGACATAAACATGTATATATACCCTAACGATTCTAACTCTCGTACACAATAGTAATCATGAACAACGACAACATGAATCATAAGGGAGTAATAGTGAAAAGACGACATGATGGTACATACAGTATAAAATAAAGGAAACATAGGTCATCGTGATACTTGCCTGCTCCGATAGCTAATAAAGTCACAACTCAAGACGTCGTAGCCCGATCTACCCCGTCACATAAAAATCATAAGTTAGATCTACGATTCCCACTCTAAAAATTCTAGAAATTATTTCTAGATGCTTAGAGTCTATCTCAAAATGTTTGACCCAAAAATGTGTTCGTGTGACCTTACAAAAATCCTAGAAGCCTAAAAGATAATAATTCTATAGGTAAAAATTCTCTAAAAATCTCCATAAAATTCAGAAAAAATCTATAATAGCCAAATAACACATTAGCCTACACTTCTCCTATAAGGTTAGGTACGCACCCTCGTGACCCCAAAAATCAATTCTTCATTTAACTATGATTCTAACCATTCAATACCTAATAGTAATAAAATAAAATTAAAAAAAATTCTCCAAAATTAAAAAAAATAAATTTTAGGAAACCAAATGCTACAAACTACCCCCCTTAAAAGATTTTTGTCCTCAAAAATCAAAAGTCGCAAATAGTATAATATAATATATAACCCTAGAAGAAATCTAACAATAATTCATAGGCTATATCATGAGGAGATAATGAATTAGGAAAACAAAAGTAATCTAAATGAATAAGTGTCTAACCAACTATGATCAACTATCGCTAACTGAAAGAGACAAAAAGGACATGGTTAGAACAATAGATGCAAACATATGGAAGAAATTACGGACAGAGTCAAGCAGGATGCAATGAGAGACAACATAGATAAAGTAGACTCCTATCATTGGAATTCCTATTTGTGGATGATATAACCTCCTAACTTCAACTCAATTCGCAGGCTCGTAGTAGTACGTCTAACTTAAGTACTACTACGAGTTCACAACCTTTTGCAAAATTGGACCTACATGGGCCACCATAAAAACTTGTCACAACCCGCTCCCACTTTTGGGATACGAGCTCGTGGCCAAGTCCAGCCCACGTCGCAGTATCAACGGTAGTACGTTGTCTATAATAACAATGGTCCACAACAAGTACAACACACACATATATCATCCACAACTAAGCCATCAACAATAACCAAAATATCCAATAGTCCTTAATATTATAATTATCAAATAATCCACTACAACTCAGAAAGTCTCGAAAACCAACCCGGATAGCAGAAAGTAAAACAAACCAAACTCTATAACTATAACTACTAACTAATACGAATCCATAAGGAAGGAAATAAGCTAATTCACATCAGCGTTGGAATTGGGTACGCTAGTGACGTCAGGGTCGCCAACATACTCACCGTAGACCTCGGGGCAAATCTCGTCGTCTAAATCTAAAAAAATAGTTATCCAGTCAGGATTGGAGCAAGATCACCATAACACTACATTAAGCAATATAGTATATGTCACGCTCCAGAACCAGAATACTGGAGAGCGGGGGCGTACATAGCCAGCTACGTATATTGAAATAGAATACATCTCAACTACACGGTCACGGCTGTCTAGATATGAGGGTTTACTACAAGCCAACGGTCTCTTATGTCAAGCCTATTATCTCAATCTCAAGTAAATAATATGATCACAAGATGTTTGACCACCAAATATACAATAAAAGGCGTCCCAAATATTACATATCAGCTGATCATGAAGCTAGTCGTACAAAATGCTAGGACTAGCAAGAGTTAAGTCATACATGATCAACCCTAGGATTTGTTAATCATGTTTACAGCCCGTAGGCAGACAGTAAGTAAAAGTGCATCGAGCTAACAGATGCTCGTCGGCTAAACGCCTCAAAAGAATAACTTTACAATAGAGTGAGCGAAACAAAATAGAAAACCCACTCGTAGCCCGCGTTCCTTCTAGTCGCCACCATCGGGCTGGAGGTTCGGTAGATCCTCGGGAGCTGCTCCAAAATCTGGCCACACAAAACCAGCTGGGTCAAACCCCAGAAAGAGCAAGTGCCACAAAGGAGGCCACGAAATAAGAACAAAAGCCAGCATATCAGAACATAAGAAATGAAATAAAAGTACAAGTAATAAAAAGCACGTCAGGACAATAAACGACTAGGGACGTGGAACCATTCTGGAAACCAGGTTACAACCCTTAAACCAGACAAGGACCGAGGTTGTAACCATTCGCCTGAACAGCACTCTGTCTCTACCTATTTATTGTTAGATAAGTAAAACAAGCATGTTCAGGAATACCATATACAGGGACTAGACAAGGCTTAGACAGGGCTAGACATCATTCATTCACAAGCGGCCAAGCAATTACTACGGCTTACTACTTTAACTAACTAGGGTTGTCACAAGCCTAATTACTAACAAGATGCAATGAGAATTTCCCAGTCCCAAGCCCTGCAGACCATCCAGTTATCCTTTCGCGGGTTGAGAGTATGGTTGGGTACATCGTCGCGGAGACGATATACCCTTAGGTGACTTAGAGGGTGCAACACACGACAGTGCGCTGGAAATGTGCTCTACTCGTCGGCAAGCTACAAGTCCAATTAAGAGCGCCCAGATAACGAGATTGCCTGTGACTGGAAATTCTCCATGAACTATAGTTTGATCTAGTCATTAGCCTAATCAATATTCAGTATGAATCCCTGACCGTGGGAACCAGGGAGTCACGTCCTAGACATGATGCAAGACAAGACAAGTGAATTGCACAAGCAAGCAAGCAGGAACACCTACGGTGTCAAGTTGATTATACGAGTCAAGTTAGCCGTCGCAACATCATCAGGATAAATCATGTCAGAGTACTTGTCAGGAGTGCGCCACGACGGGCCACTATCATGTCAGGTTGGTCATGTCAGTAGTGCACCACTACGGGTCACTGTCGTGTTATGCTAGTTCCTTGTCATACCATGCCATGTACAATAGTCATTCCAAACATATTTAGTAAAATCAAGTTCATAACAAAAGGCATAAGGATATAAAATGGGCATAAAATATCTAATAAAATATCAATATACAGGACTATAGAAGATCCAAGCTTAAAGAAATAAAACCAAAACTCCAAGAGCCAATGGTTTGCGCAAGGGGTCAGGGGTTGGATTGCGCAGGGTGTCAGCTGCGCAGGGTGCCAAGTGCACAGGGGCACAGGGTGCAGGGGCAGATGGCGCATGGGCCAAGTGCGCAGAAATACAAGGAGCAGGGGTAGATGGCGCATGGGCCAAGTGCGCAGGAACACAAGGCGCAGGGGCAGATGGCGCATTGGCCAAGTGCACAGGAGCACAGGGCGCAGGGAGCCAACTGCGCAGGGGCATAGGTGGCGCATGAGCAGACTGCGCATGGGCAGACTGCGCGTGAGCAGACTGCACAGGAGCAGACTGCGTCTGGATGGATGGCGCATGTAGTTGAGCGGAGTTCGCCAAGGGGCAAGCAGCACGGTCGGCGCTGCGCTAAAGAGCGCAGGCCGAGAGGGGGTACGCAGTTCAGCACTGCGCTAAAGAGCGCAGGCTGCAGTCTTCTTCTCCAGGCCGAGAGGAAGCTCAAAAATACCAAAAATTCTATTCTTCATATCTTGGTCAAATCAAAACCAAATCTAGATTTTCAAAGGTCTAACTTGAGTAAAATTGAATTCTCTTCCACATGAAAGCATCAAAACCCACAAAAATCCAACCAAAATAGATCAAAACCATGTAAATATGAAAATAGTTAAAACCTAGATCTAGAACAATGGAGACTCCAAATCACAAAATGTCAAGCACTAATGTTGATCTCCACGGCCTAATCTAGCTAATGGATAAATAAAAAGTGGTTCTCATGTGGTTGCAAGTTGCACTTGCCTATGGTGTTTGGTATTGTATAGAGGAAGGAAGAAGAAGAAGAAGCAGAAATTAATGGAGGGAAGTAATGAGGAGAGAGAGTGTTAGGTGGGGATAATAAAGAGGGTGGGTTGTGGTGGAATGAGGGTTGAACATAGGCTAAGGTGTTCCAATGCATGTTAAACCAAACCAAACCAAATCAAACCAATTCTCCTCCACAAAATAAACCAAGCCAGGTAAAACCCAATTACGAGAACCAAAATCTGCAAGTCAAGCCAATTACAAGTACATGCCAAAATTCGAGAAAATAAATACAAGTCTGAAATACATGCAAGCTTGACAAAATACGTATTCAGTATATGGGTGTTACAACTCTACCCACCTTAAAAGAATTTTGTCCTCGGAATTTAATTAAGAGGCTAGAGAGACAAGGACAAGCTATATTAATCACAGACAAGCTATAACCAGGCAAGCAATCAGACAATCATACATGCAAGCAAGGGATGGAAAACATAAGGCATAAGGAAGACATTATACCTTACGAGTCAAACAGGTAGGGATATCGCGATCGGATATCATCCTCACGCTCTCACGTTGACTCACCTAGAGAGTGATGACCCCAAGCAACACGGACTAAACTAATAGTCTTGTTCTTGAGTATCTTCTCTCTCCGGTCCAATATAGACACGGGCCTCTCCTCATACGAAAGGTTGGTACCAACAACCAGTTCCGAATGGTCTAGGATATGGCTCGGGTTCAGGATATACCGTCGTAATTGGGATACATGGAATACATCATGCACCTTACTTAGCGACGGCGGAAGAGCAAGACGATAGGATACATCTCCTACTCGGTCTAGAATATCGAACGGCCCTATATACCTAGGACTAAGCTTTCCCCGTACGCCAAAGCGAATGACGCCGCGGTTAGGCGGGATCCTAAGGAAAACATGGTCGTCGATAGCAAACTCCAAGGGACGTCGATGAGCATCGGCCCAATGCCGCTGGCGATCTTGGGCAACTCGAAGACGATCTCTGACCCTTCTGACCACTTCAACTGTCTGGGCAATCATCTCTGGACCAAGCATCTGCCTCTCTCCGACATCATCACATGCTAGCGGGGATCTGCACTTCCTACCATACAGAGCCTCGAACGGAGCCATCTGGATACTGGCCTAAAAACTATTATTGTACGAGAATTCCATAAGATGCAGGTGATCTTCCCATGAACTACCGAAGTCGAGGGTGCAATACCTCAACATATCTTCAAGAGTCTGGATAGTGCGCTCTGACTGGCCATCTGTCTGCGGATGATAAGCTGAACTGAACTAGAGACGAGTTCCCAAACTCTCTTGCAGGCTATGCCAAAAGTGTGACGTAAACCTCGAATCTCGGTCCGAGGTGATACTGACGGGCACACCGTGAAGCCTGACAATCTGCCTGAGGTACATCTCGGCTAGCTGAGCCGTTGACTGCCCAACTCTGAATAGGAGAAAATGAGCCACCTTCGTGAGCCTGTCAACTATAACCCAAATAGCATCTCGACCAGCTGGGGATCTAGGCAATCCAGTCACAAAATCCATAGTCACGTGCTTCCTCTTCCATTCTGGAATCGACAAAGGCTGAAGAAGTCAAGCGGGCCTCTGATGTTCAGCTTTAACCTGCTGGCAAACCAAACACCGAGAGACAAACCGGGCTATCTCCCTCTTCATGCCATTCTACCAGAAGTGCTGACGAATATCACGGTACATCTTCGTGCCACCGGGATGAATAGAATACTGCGAACTGTGGGCTTCTGCCATAACTTCCTGTCTGATATCTCTATTGGGTACATAAAGATGAGTGCCGTGCCGAAGTGTACCATCCTCATGAATACATAACTCTGGCCTTCTTCCTGCCTCACACTCTGCTCTGAGCCGCTGAAGCTTGGAATCTGTAGATTGTGCCATCCGAATCTTCTCAACTATGCTGGACTGAACCTGTAGAATGGCCATCAATGCCACGTTGGTAGGAAGAACCACTTTAATTCCTATCTTCTGAAAATCTGCCAATAACTCTGGTTGTGCCGTCAGGAAATAAACTCCGGCTCTCCGACTCAACGCATCTGCTACAACGTTGGCCTTTCCCGGATGATACTGCAAATTCATATCGTAATCCACCAATAGCTCAAGCCATCTTCTCTGCCGCATGTTAAGGTCCTTCTGGGTGAAAACATACTTCAGGCTCTTGTGATCAGTAAATATCTCCACTCTATCTCCGCACAAGTAGTGCCTCCACAACTTAAGTGCAAACACCACTGCTGCTAGCTCCAAGTCATGGGTTGGGTAATTCCTCTCATGATCACGAAGTTGTCGTAACGCATAAGCTATTACCTTCCCATGCTGCATCAGAATACATCCCAAACTTCTGCCTGAAGCATCACAGTACACTGAGAATCCTTCGGTCCTATCTAGAAGCGTAAGAATAGGAGCTGTTATCAGGCCTCGCTTCAACTGCTAAAAAGAACTCTGACACTCTGCTGTCCAAGCAAACTGTGCATCCTTGCGGGTCAACTGCGTCAATGGCGCTGAAATTCGAGCAAAATCCGAAATAAACCGTCGGTAGTAGTCGGCCAATCCAAGAAAACTACGAACCTCTGCAACTGTGCTGGGCACTGGCCATGACTCAATAGCCACAATCTTCTGGAGATCCACTTCTACTCCTCCGCGAGTAATGATATGACCCAAGTACGAAATACGATCGAGCCAAACTCGCATTTACTGAACTTGGCATATAACTGGTGCTCTCTGAGGATCTGAAGAACTATACGGAGATGCTGCTCATGCTCCGCCTCACTCTTGCTGTAGACCAGAATGTCATCCAATAACACAATCACAAACTGATCCAAGTAAGGCATGAAGATGCGATTCATGAGGTCCATGAATAATGCCGACGTATTGGTTGCTCCAAAAGGCATAACAAGGAATTCTTAATGCCCATATCTCGATCTAAAAGCTGTCTTCGGGATGTCCTACTTTCTGACTCTGATCTGATGATAACCTGAGTGCAATCAATCTTCGAAAATACTGAAGCCCCCTTGAGTTGATCAAACAAGTCATCTATCCTCGGAAAAGGGTATCTGTTCTTGAATGTTACTGAGTTCAAGGTACGATAATCAACATATAACCTGGACGTACCATCCTTCTTTTTCACAAGAAGCATCGGGGCTCCCCAAGGCGATCCACTAGCACGAATGAATCCATTAGTTCTGAGTTCTTCAATCATCTTCTACAATATCTCCAACTCTTACGGCGCCATCCTGTAGACTCTCTCTGACACTGGGGCTGTCTCGGAAATCAAGTCTATAGTGAACTCGATCTTCCGTTCCGGAGGCATACTAGGAAGTTCTTCTGGGAAAATATCTGGAAACTCCTCGACTATCCTGGGCAACTGAATTGCTGCTACTGCCATCCGTAATACTGGAGGAGATGACTCAACTTCGCCTCGGGAGAAAGAAAACTATGGCTCGCCTGGAATGCTAAAAACAACCCTGCCAATATGGCAGTCTATCCTAGCATACTGGTTCCTCAACTAATCCATCCCTAGGACCACATCATAATCGGCCATCGAGAATTCTATCAATCTAGCGGGGAATTCTCTACCGCTAACTACGATCCGACACGAGGAAAATACTCTATCTACTCCCACAAGTCCGTTACCAGTAAGTATATTAAGCCTTACTGATAATGACTCGGGCTCCAATCCTATCCGTGTCGCGAATCGTGCAGACATAAATGAATATGATGCACCAGAATCAAATAAAGCTGAAGCTGGAAAGGAGTTGACAAGAATAGTACCTGCCACTACCTCTCCTGGTGCCAATCCTTCCTCTACGGTCATCACCATAGCCTGACCGTGCCCTCGGGGTGCTGGTCCTTTTTACTGAAATCCTCGCTGCCTGCTCTGACTCTGGGCTTCGACTTATGCATACTGCTGGGGGTTCTGCTGCTGGAAAACTTAGGTCTGAGGCAGCAAGGGACTCGACAATGGATACTGCTGCTGCTGGACCGGAGCTGGTCCTCTCACCGAAGAGCTAGAAAGGTTGGACGATGATGACCCACCCCTATTCGGGCAGGATCCAACCCTATGGTCTAGTGATCCACAAGCCAGACACAATCCCTGTGCCCTGCGACATTCTTCCACCACATGGCCTGGCTTCCCACAATGAGAACAACCCACTGCGGAAGATTGCTTCTGCTTCTGCTGCTGAGGGTACGTCGGAGTTGAATGCTGAACCGACGTTACTGAGGCCGCTCGCCTCGGAGCTCCAATAGTCAAAGCCCTGGCTGCCGGGGCCGGTGCTGAAGAATGATTCATCTGGCCGTGGGATCTCTTTCGACCTCCGGCCCTATCCACAATCCTCTGGGAGGTATACTCATGCCTCCTAGCTGCTCTCAAGACTGCATCAAAAGTCTGATGCTCAAACTGTTCAACAGCTAATAGAATCTCTAGGTGAAGTCCCTGCTGGAACCGTTGGGCTCTATCATACTCGGTTGCCACCAAAGTGGGAGCAAACCGACTGAGTCTGGAAAACTCGGTCGCATATCCGTCGACCGACCTGCCTCCTTGCTTCAGATTGGTAAACCTCGTCTGCAGATCATACCGAGCCACGGCATCAAAATACTTGGTCTGGAATCTCTCTTTGAATACTGTCCAAGCAATGGGTGCTGCTAATCCAACGGCCTGCGCTGCCCACCAGCTGCGGGCAAGATCTAACAATTGCAGGCGCACAACGGCCACCTTCTCATTCTCAGGTGTCCTAACTGCTTCCAGAATCACCTCGGTATCCTGAAGCCAAGTGTCCGCGGCAATCGCATCTTCGCTGCCGTCGAAGAATGGAGGGTTCAAGCGCTTGAAGCTGTTGGCCGCGCTGTTCCCTGGATGACCGCCTCTTGTCAAAGCATCTGCCACAGCCTGGTGCAAGGCATCTCCTCTGCGATCTTGAGAAGTTATCAAGGCCCTGATGAGACCTACCAAGGTGCCATCATCCGGCTCAGCAGGCTGAACAGGCTGAACTGGGGCTCTCCTCCAGGAGGTATAACTCGGAAGGCTACTCCGGAGTGCTGGGCTTGATCTCTAGGTTGCTGCTGGTCCATGGGAGGTGCTCCTCCTTGCTGATCGGCGGGGTCAGGTACAGTGCCGCTGAAGAAGACGACACAGGAAAAACAATAAGGAAGGACCAGGACAGATCAACGATACAAGCATGTGATCAGGTCAAGATTCCAGAGATGAAGAGGATATGAATGGAGATCAAGGACGAGTAATGATTGAGACATCTATCGGTAAACCCTCACATTTCTTGATTGACAAGACCTGCATGGGCTACCACTTAAACCATGTCACGTCCCAGAACCAGAATACTGGAGAGCGGGGGCGTACATAGCCAGCTACGTATATTGAAATAGAATACATCTCAACTACACGGTCACGGCTGTCTAGATATGAGGGTTTACTACAAGCCAACGGTCTCTTATGTCAAGCCTATTGTCTCAATCTCAAGCAAGTAATATGATCACAAGATGTTTGACCACCAAATATACAATAAAAGGTGTCCCAAATATTACATATCAGCTGATCATGAAACTAGTCGTACAAAATGCTAGGACTAGCAAGAGTTAAGTCATACATGATCAACCCTAGGATTTGTTAATCATGTTTACAGCCCGTAGGCAGATAGTAAGTAAAAGTGCATCGAGCTAACAGATGCTCGTCGGCTAAACGCCTCAAAAGAATAACTTTACAATAGAGTGAGCGAAACAAAATAGAAAACCCACTCGTAGCCCGGGTTCCTTCTAGTCGCCACCATCGGGCTAGAGGTTCGGTAGATCCTCGGAAGCTGCTCCGAAATCTGGCCACACAAAACCAGCCGAGTCAAACACCAGAAAGAGCAAGTGCCACAAAGGAGGCCACGAAATAAGAGCAAAAGCCAGCATATCAGAACATAAGAAATGAAATAAAAGTACAAGTAATAAAAAGCACGTCAGGACAATAAACGACTAGGGACGTAGAACCATTCTGGAAACCAGGTTACAACCCTTAAACCAGACAAGGACCGAGGTTGTAACTATTCGCCTGAAGAACACTCTGTCTCTACCCATTTATTGTTAGATAAGTAAAACAAGCATGTTCAGGAATACCAGGTACAGGGACTAGACAAGGCTTAGACAGGGCTAGACATCATTCATTCACAAGCGGCCAAGCAATTACTACGGCTTACTACTTTAACTAACTAGGTTGTCACAAGCCTAATTACTAACAAGATGTAATGAGAATTTCCTAGTCCCAAGCCCTGCAGACCATCCAGTTATCCTTCCGCGGGTTGAGAGTATGGTTGGGTACATCGCCTCGGAGACGATATACCCTTAGGTGACTTAGAGGGTGCAACACATGACAGTGCGCTGGAAATGTGCTCTACTCGTCGGCAAGCTACAAGTCCAATTAAGAGCGCCCCGATAACGAGATTGCCTGTGACTGGAAATTCTCCATGAACTATAGTTTGATCTAGTCATTAGTCTAATCCATATTCAGTATGAATCCCTGACCGTGGGAACCAGGGAGTCACGTCCTAGACATGATGCAAGACAAGACAAGTGAATTGCACAAGCAAGCAAGCAGGAACACCTACGGTGTCAAGTTGATTATACGAGTCAAGTTAGCCGTCGCAACAGCATCAGGATAAATCATGTCAGGGTACTTGTCAAGAGTGTGCCACGACGGGCCACTAGCATGTCAGGTTGGTCATGTCAGGAGTGCACCACTACGGGTCACTGTCGTGTTATGCTAGTTCCTTGGCATACCATGCCATGTACAATAGTCATTCCAAACATATTTAGTAAAATCAAGTTCATGACAAAAGGCATAAGGATATAAAATGGGCGTAAAATATCTAATAAAATATCAATATACAGGACTATAGAAGAGCCAAGCTTAAAGAAATAAAACAAAACTCCAAGAGCCAATGGTTTGCGCAAGGGGTCAGGGGTTGGATTGCGCAGGGTGTCAGCTGCGCAGGGTGCCAAATGCGCAGGGACACAGGGCGCAGGGGCAGATGGTGCATGGGCCAAGTGCGCAGGAACACAGGGAGCAGGGGTAGATGGCGCATGGGCCAAGTACGCAGGAACACAGGGCGCAGGGGCAGATGGCGCATGGGCCAAGTGCGCAGGAGCACAGGGCGCAGGGAGCCAACTGCGCAGGGGTGAGCCGTGGAGGGGCATAGGTGGCGCATGAGCAGACTGTGCATGTGCAGACTGCGCATGAGCAGACTGCGCAGGAGCAGACTGCGCATGGATGGATGGCGCATGGGGTTGAGTGCAGTTCGCCAAGGGGCAAGCAGCGCGGTCGGCACTGCGCTAAAGAGCGCAGGCCGAGAGGGGGTGCGCAGTCCAGCACTGCGCTAAAGAGCACAGGCTGCAGTCTTTTTCTCCAGGCCGAGAGGAAGCTCAAGAACACCAAAAATTCCATTCTTCATATCTTGGTCAAATCAAAACCAAATCTAGATTTTCAAAGGTCTAACTTGAGTAAAATTGAATTCTCTTCCACATGGAAGCATCAAAACCCACAAAAATCCAACCAAAATAGATCAAAACCATGTAAATCTAAAAATGGTTAAAACCTAGATCTAGAACAATGGAGACTCCAAATCACAAAATGTCAAGCACTAATATTGATCTCCACGGCCTAATCTAGCTAATGGACAAATAAAAAGTGGTTCTTATGTGGTGGCAAGGTGCACTTGCCTATGGTGTTTGGTGTTGTGTAGAGGAAGGAAGGAAGAAGAAGAAATTAATGAAGGAAAGTAATGAGAGGAGAGAGTGTTAGGTGGGGATGAGGGTTAAACATAGGCTAAGGTGTTCCAATGCATGTTAAACCAAACCAAACCAAATCAAACCAATTCTCCTCCACAAAATAAACCAAGCCAGGTAAAACCCAATTACGAGAACCAAAATCTGCAATTCAAGCCAATTACAAGTACATGCTAAAATCCGAGAAAATAAATACAGGTCTGAAATACATGCAAGCTTGACAAAATACGTTTTCAGAATATGGGTGTTTCAGTATACAAGCATGAAGAAACAACAAAAAGAAATTAACTGAAGATAAGTATAGGTATGACATTGTATAATAAGGAAGTACCTCTGAGACTTGTTAACAATATGAAGGTAGACTTTGACATACCACTAAGACATGATAACAATAAGAAGGTAGACTTGATGAAAGAAGAACAATAGACAATAGAGCAACAGTGATTAAGTTACGTGTACTGTGTGTTTTAGAATACCAACTTTGGACATGTAGACGACTTGGGATATCCGTCAGTCATACGTGTGGTGCATGACTGATATTATGCAATCACTGTATAGGGGGTCTGTATTCAATTCGTTGACCACATGCTTACTTATTGTATTCCCCCGCCCGACTTACTCACAATACATGTTCATTACTATAAACATTAGCAGTACGATAAATTGTAAACATTGAGAAACATTGAGTAAGGCGTAAACATGTATATATACCCTAACGATTTTAACTCTCGTGCACAATAGTAATCATGAACAACGACAACATGAATCATAAGGGAGTAATAGTGAAAAGACGACACGATGGTACATGCAGTATAAAATAAAGGAAACATAGGTCATTGTGATACTTGCCTGCTCCGATAGATGACAAAGTCACAACTCAAGATGTCGTAGCCCGATCTACCCCGTCACATACAAACCACAAGTTAGATCTACGATTTCTACTCTAAAGATTCTAGAAATTATTTCTAGATGCCTAGATTCTATCTAAAAATGTTGGACTCAAAACTGTGTTCGTGTGACCCTACAAAAATCCTAGAAGCCTAAAAAATAATAATGCTATAGGTAAAAAATCTCTAAAAATCTCCATAAAATTTAAAAAATCTATAATAGTCAAATAATACATTCGGGCTACCTAGGGACCCTGGAAACATATATGTACCACTCTTACTATGCTTTTTCTATAGGGTTAGGTATGCACCCTCGTGACCCCAAAAATCATTTCTTCATTTAACTATGATTCTAACCACTCAATACCTAATAGTAATAAAATAAAATTAAAAAATTCTAAAAAATTACAAAAAATAAATTTTTGGAAACCAAATACTACAGGGGAGACAGCGAATTTTCTCGGGTTGAACTCCCTTTCCACTACCTGATGGCTTGGTTAGCACTACATCGTCTGTGTCTGATAGCCCCTAACACCATCGAAGGTTATGAGGAAGGAGATGCAACCCTGCTTAACTATCATCGTGCAAAGTGGCTCCATCAAGGTGTTCCCATATGTAGATGGGTATTGGGTCGCTTGGATAGCAACAACTTCAACAGGTCTTCACCCTCTTACAGGGGCTTTCTTGCACACGATGAGCTAGTAGACCAGGGCGAGGAGAAGAACGATCTGACTCGCGGCACTTTCTATTGTCTGCAGTCCATTCATCCCTCGCACTTGGTGTACAAAAATCAGAATTGGGTGTTCCTGGAGTCCTATCTTCCGAGTTGGTTTACGTGATAATTTGGTTACAGCCAAACAATGATGGATAACCCGAGCCTCAGCCTGGGTTACAAGGGAATCTGCTAGATGGCGCTCGTGTACGGTATTATTATAATGCCAGGTGTACTGGGGAAATTTTATGATTCCTATAGTCTGAGGGGGAACCGACATTTTGTACTCCATTATGAAATTTTACTGCTTGACGAACAACTTCTCATCAGGCTATGATCGAGAACCGAGCCTTATTGAGGGAACGAAGTTGGAGGCCAATCAATCGGTCCTCAAGCATCTCCGAGAGCTTGCATCACTGGGAGGCAGGACTTTTAATGGGTCTAGTGCCTCCCGAAAAGAAAGAGAAGATGCTTCCTTTGAATACTCTGTCAAAATATCAGGCCCCTCTGGAGGTGAGTCCTCCACCTACCAAGAGAATCAAGCATACTGCTCATAAGCAGAGCGGATCTGCACGACGATCTTCACCTCGAAAGAAGACACCACCCACTGAGTCTTCCTTACAGGTATAAGCCAGTCTTTTTATTCTGGTTCCTTCTCAGGCCTTCTACTTATTGTTTTTTATTTCTTACATGCAAAGAGACAGTCGGGGCAGTCGGAGAGAGATACGACCGACCGCGAGACCAAAATTCCTAAGGAACTTCCTGAGGAGCCCCTGGCTAGGGTGCCCCTCGCTGTGTCCTGAGGTTAAGGTTACCACCCCCGTACCGACCGAAAGTCCTTCTTTGATGAGAGAAAAAGAAATCACCTCTGTCATAGGGCCCTCAAGTGTCGAGGTACCTTCAATTATGAGGGTTGAGAATGCTGGTGCCCCAAAGAAGAACCCGACGACTGCAGCTACTAAGCTGACTAACTCGGAAGAAGCTTTTCCTCTTGCTCCTTTTGACTATTAAACTCGGGACTTTTTGGAACTGATTGCTTCGTATCAACAGGAGACTTCTATAGGGCTGAATGCGGATGTGCTTGTCGTGGTACACGAAGTTGGTCTTGCGGTGGCCAAAGGTGTGGCTTGAGAACCCGTATTCGAGATGGGCCCAACAGTCGAAGATACTGAAGGTACTGCCCAGGATTTCTTTGAAGTAGTTGAAGAGACCATTGAAGTTCAGAGAGATGAAGTGGATGAAATAGCTCATGAAGCGTTGGCTGAAGAGGCCGTCGGAGAGTTGGCCGATATGGCCATTGAAATGTCGACCGAGGGGGCAATTGAAGAGTTGGTCGAGAATACCGTTATAGAGCCGGCCAAGGAGACCATTAAAAAGTTGGTTCAAGAGGGCTTTGTAACGACAGCCTAGGAGGTCATTAAAGAGTTAGCCGATGCGGTCATAGAAATAGCAGTCGAGGAGGCCATTGGAGAGTCGGACAATACGGCCATCGAAATGGCAGCCGAGGAGGCCATTAAAGAGCCAGAAAATGTGGTCGACGAAGAGCCAGTTGATAAGGAGCCCGTCGATGCAACTACCGAAATGGCGGTCGAGGAAACTGCTGACAAACCGATCGAGGTGACCACCGACAAACTAGCAGCTAAAGAGCCGATTGAGGAGATCAATGACGAGTCCGTTGGAAAAACCGCTGACGAGCCGGTCGGGAAGACTACTAATGAGCCGTTTGGGGAGACCACTGACGAGCCGATCGAAAAGACTACTGACGAGCCAGTCGTGGACACCACTGACGAGCCAGCTACTACAGTAGTCAGTACACCTTTGGTAGCTGGGGAAATAGGAGTTGGCTCTAGGATAGAGGGGCCTTCTCCTCCGGGAGGTCCCGACCCAGCCTATGTTTCAATTGGTGACACACACTGGGCTTTTTCTGAGATAGTGGTATAGGAGTTGGATCAAACAGTGCCTAAGGCTAGTACCACTATTTCATTGGCAGCCTTGTCCTCAATGATGGTTGCTCCTGCCACGCCAGCATCCTCTAGTCGTGTAATGACTGCGGCTGCTGTTACTCCTGTCGCTGCTGCTCTAGAGCCTTCTATCATGGCGCCTCCACTAACCCAAATGACTATGGCTGATAGTGATTCTTTTTTCAACCTAATATTCGATACCATTTACAATGCTTTCAAGCGCGGTATAGAGGTTATCTTGGAGAAAACAAAATATTTGTGCTGGCTCAATCTACAATAAGCGCCCAGTTGGTGGCACTGTACGAGTATCCTAGATATGAGGCAAAAGCTGATGCCTAGGAGGCCTCTCTGTTAGAGTTAGAAGCTGCTACCCTGGAGCTTCAAGGCCTTAAGCGTAACATTTCGGCCACTGCGGACGCAAAGTTAGGGAAAATGGCCGCTAAATTTTTCCTTCATGAACTGGAGCGAGAAGCTGTTGCCAATAGGATTGTTTGAGATCGAGTCAAATATCGGTGAAGTGATTACCGCCGAGAAAACCCAAGTCTGTCGCCAAGCAACCCTGGAGGAGCAGTACGAAAACCTTCATGAGCAAATTCAAAAGTTGGAAGAGACATTGGCCATCACAAAAAGTGAGCTGGAGAAATCGAAAGAGCAGCAGAGGTCCCTTCGCCAGCGATCCAAAGCTTTAGCTTAGGAGAAGGAAAGTGCAGGTGTCCAACAGGCAGAGCAGGAGCCTGCATACTAAGACATGTCCCAGCTTCAGGATGAGGCGCTCAGACGTAATGAAGCAGAGCCAAAGAGTCTGTTGGACCCAGGGTTTCCTTCTTGCGGGGTCGGATCAGTGAGCTGACTCGCCGGCCCACTTAGTCAATAGTCTTGATTCCTTTTTTGTTCCTCTTGTTTGGAGGGATTTTTTTCATTTTAATATAGTAGAACTTCTTTTATGAATAAAAAGTCATCCTTTTTTTATTTACATATTGTGAACTTTTTGTAATAGCGAAACTCCGTTGGGGATGGAATGTTTACTCAAAGGTAATATGGACATGATAAACATAGAATTTGTGGTAGAATTTTCCTTACTCAGAGGTTATGTGGACATGGTAAGAATAGATTCTGTAGGGATGTATAGAACGACTAAGAGGTAGTATGGACGTGAAATATTCTATACATAAATATGAGAACACGAGGTTTGCCATAGGATAAATGTCTTCTCAGAGGTAACATAAACGTGGTAGACATGAACTTTGTTAGGGTGTAGAAAACAACTTAGAGGTGATATAAACTTGGAAGTTCTCTACTGGGGAAATATGGAAGGGTTGAATTTGTTAATAGAATCCATAAACACCTGCGAGGGATGTGGAAATACATGTTGATTTAGACCTCAGACATAGTATTTCTTTAGGAACTTACCATTGATCGAAATCATTAGCAAATTATGGTTAAGTTTGGGCAGCCGGTAAGCACCATTAGAATAGACTGTCTCTATGACAAATTGTGCTTCCCATTTGAGTTTGAACTTTCCAGCTGTCTTGTGGGTCATGACCATCGGTCTTCGAACTGATAAGATGAGGTCGCCCACTTAAAACGTCCTTTCCATTACCTTTTTGTTGAAGACCCTAGAAATTCGAGCTTGATATAGCTCGATACGTTGCTGGGCTAGTAGACGCTTTTCATCCAACGCTTCCAACTCTTGTAGTCGATGCCATTGATTATCTTCGTCCGTCAGCTGGTTAGTGACAGCCACTTATAGAGATGAAATCTGGATCTCCGGAGGGAGTACCACCTCGCTCCCGTAACAAGAGTGAATGGAGTATTGTCGGTGGGTGTCCGAACAGTCATACAGTTATCCCATAGACATTCGTCGAGTTTTTTATTCCAGTCGCTCTTATTAGAAGATACGATCTTCTCGAGAAGCTTAACAATTGTCTTCTTGAATGCTTCGGCTAGCCCATTTGTTACAAGATTGTAGGCTATCGATGCTATATTTTGTATCCAGTTTTTATCACAAAACATATGAAATATATGGCTCACGAACTGAGGGCCATTGTCGTAGATAATCCTTCCAGGAACACCAAAGCGGTAGATGACGTGATGCCTGACAAAGCTGATCACGTTTGAGGTTTTCACTTCAGCCAATGGTATTGCCTCTGCCCACTTGAAAAAGTAGTCAGTGATGGCAAGGATGAATCGATGTCCTTTGGAGGACGGAGGGCTGATCGGTCCAATAATATCTATTCCCCATGCTTCAAAGTGCTAGGCTGCCACAGTAGGGTATAGAAACTTAGAAGGTTGGTGGATAAAATCAGCATACAAATGACATACCCGGCACCTCTTGGCATAATCAATAGCATCTGCCATCATAGTGGGCCAATAGTAGCCCATACGACAGAATCGGTCCTGTAACTTAGGACCGGGTTAGTGAGCTCTGCAGGTACCATCATGCGCCTCCCTGAGTGCGTCTTTTGCTTCAGCCTCAGATAGACACCGAAGGAGAAGTCCATCATATGAACGACGATACAGCATTTTGGTTGTCGTGTCATAGAAGAACCAGAGCGAGTGCCTCTTTATAGAAGTAGCTTCCTTCGAGTCTTCATGTAGGATTCCGTAGACCGTATAGCCTATAAAAAGGAATCGCCAGTCCCAAATGTCAATATTGGTGTCTGTGTGCACCGAGTAGTTCAGGCACGTATGCAAATTATTCTTTGGACAAACCAGCTCTCATCCTATTACTGTGACGGAGTACTGGGTTCCGATAGGAGCTGCTAGAGAAGCGACGAGACCGGCGAGGGCGTTAGCCTCCAGGTTTTACAATCGAGGCATATGTTCTATGGAGAACACTATAAAGGTAGAGATGATGTCGGTTGCTGCCTGATGATAGGGGACTAGGTCTTCATGTCGAGCCTCATATTTTCTACGAACTTGATTGATTATCAACTTCGAGTTGCCATAGGCCTTGAGGTAGTCGACCCCCAACTGTTTTGCGAGCTGGAGCCTGATCATGAGAGTGTTATACTCAGCAACATTATTGATGCATGATTCTATGAGAGAATATGCACAGTGGATGACTAGACCGTCAGTAGTAACGAGGACTACTCAAACCCCTACGATAATTCCACCTTTGGAGCCTGTTCTTGAAGCATCATCAAAGAACATTTGCCATACGGGATTGTTTATCGCCGTGTTGGACTCCAAGACTTCGTTAGGGATGTCGTCATAATGTTTGGAAGTTTCTAGAACTGGATATGCCGCCAAGAAGTCAGCCAGCGCTTGACCCTTGACCGTCTTCTATGGAACGAATACCATATCGTAAGACGTTAGCAAGATCGCCCATGTGTCTAACCGTGAGTTTAGTACCCCTGGCTTAGTCACAAGGACTCGAAGGGGATTAACTCTAGAGATGATGTGAATCGTATATCCTGCATATAATGGCACGTCTTTTGGATGTCAAAGACTAGATAGAGACACTCCTCCTCAACAGGATTATACCGATGTTCGGCACCAATCATGGTCCTACTCAGATAGTAGATTACTTGTTCGTTGCCATCGTTGCTTTTTTGGGCTAGCAAAGCGCCCAAAAAATGGTCTATTGATGGAACTGGGGATTCCCATGACCCTTACTACGATGTGCATATTGATCGATAGAAAGTTAAATAGATTTAATACGTGTTCTAACCCTTCATAGGAGGAAACTAGGGTTCACAAATTATATCTACGGTGGGAAGATGATAAGTAGTTCCTCGCAATTTCGAATGGACGACCCCAAGATCTTTTGTACATATTTCTTCCTCGAGTTGGACGTCGTGTGGGCGATGATCTCCCATCATTTTTTTCTCCTTGGCAGCCCTATCTTTCTCTCCTTACGTGAATCATGAATTTAGAGAAAGCTTCAGATTTTTAATCAGTCATCTGGCGGCCAGAGAATAGAGGATATATATAGGCTATGACAGGGACTATGAGGAGAAATTAGGGTTAGGCCTCCTAACGGATCTGGATATCCCGTGTTCAGCCCGAACACACAATCCATGTCCATTAACAATAGCTCGGCCCACTAATGAGCTATTGTTGCACTACCTCCCTAATCCTAAATTATGTTTGTGGGCTCCTTTTATTATATGCTCATTTGGCTCCCCATGTTAAGATATCGAATGTCCGTCGATCAAATTAAGTTACTGACAACTATATTGATTCGACATCTTTTATCCTTAAGTAGTACTGCTTAACTTTATTTGTCATGTCAGATATAATCTACCTGCAGGATTTATATGACAACCCTTATGAGCTCTATAAGGGGACATCATCAACCCGATGTATCGGGACATGGATTCCATTTATAATCAATAACCCATCATACATACAATGTTATTACCCATAATGAATCTCACTCTTTCATGAGTCAAAGTAATGCACACTGCATATACATGTCCGTTATTATATCCGGATTAAGAGCACAAGCATCCATAATAACTGAGGTATTTGTTCACTTATGTACTCAGTACAAAGAGAACAACCTCAAGTGGTCCTGGTCAATACACACAAAGTGTACTAGTGTAAACCTATAGTCAAGATAGACTAAACCAGATTACACTATAACCTTTCCAATAGATTGTCCAAGTCCATCTAGGTTGTGAACTATTTATATACTCCATAGGGAACTGATAATAAGATCTTCTGTGTGACACCACACACTATATTATCTACAATATAGAATATCAGACATTTGTATTAACACTTGCAACAAATACAATATGCAAACATTTGCCCATATGATTCTCATTCAAAATTTAAGGAAATAAAATTACTACAAAAGTGATGCTTTTAGTATATAACCCTAACAATCTCCCACTTATACTCAAAGCATTGCTTTTCAGTATACTTTTATAATTCTTCCACTTGTACTTAAAGCCATGCTGCTACACATCTGATTCACATTCCCTTAACATGACTATCAAAAGCCTTAGCTGGTAAGCTCTTTGTAAAGGGATCAGCTAGGTTGTTGGCTGATGTGCCCATTAGTCTATGTCCTGTCCTGGTTAGAAAAAAACTATATCTCGGATAAAGGCGAGCGTTAGTGAGGGCTTACAGCGCCTTGATTAAGGTTCCTCTCCTAAGACTTTTGTGGAGGCAATGGAATCCCAGGGCATAGGCTCGCTACCCAAGCACCAATGAAAGTCGTCTGGTGGACAGGACGAAAGAGGTCCACTCAACAAACCAAAAAGGAACCAATCCTATCGTGTCGAAAAAGGCCAATCTCTCATCTTTTCTTTGCTTGCGGATAATCAGCTGTGAATCCTCGTAGACGATTAGATCTAGATCACATCAACTTTTCCTTTCTTTACGAAATCTCATATCAGGTGGTACTTGCGCTCAATGTGTTTACCTATCTTATGGGCTCGTGGTTCCTTCGATTTTGTAACTGTACCACTATTATCACAATAAAGTGTAATAGACTTAGGCAAACTAGGTACCACATATTTCAGTTCTTCTAGAACAACTCTACTAGTGGGTTTATGGTTCATCACGCAGTCTTCCTCTAAGAATCGGGCATTGGTTCTAACAATGACCTTCTAATCCTTAGGACTATAAAATAAACCTCATTTCTTTCCTCTTAGATAGCCTACAAATAAGCGTACTTCTGTACGAGATTCCAACTTATCTGCTTTCCTATTCAGTACATGTGATGGACTACCCTAAATGTGAACATATTTCAGACTAGGCTTACGCCCAATCCACAACTCTGTGGGAGTAAGAGGTACTGACTTAGAAGGAACCAAGTTCAAAATATAAGCTGCAGTCTCTAAGGCATATCCCCAAAACGAATATGGTAAATCTGAATAACTCATCGTTGATCTAACCATCTCCATAAGAGTTCTATTCTTTCTTTCGGCTATGCCAATCTGCTGGGGCGTTCTAGGTGCAGTCAATCGGGATGTAATCCCAGCCTCTGATAAATAATCCCTAAACTCTCCAAAGAGGTACTGGCCACCACGATCTGATCGTAATGACTTGATATATTTTCCATGACGTTTCTCCGTTTCAGCCTTGTACTCTTTGAATTTCTCAAAGAACTCAGACTTACGGCGCATCAAATAAATATATCCTTACCTTGAATAATCGTTAATAAATGTGACAAAATATTCAAAGCCACCTCTAACTTGGATAGTCATGGGTCCACACAAATCAGAATGAACCAATTCCAACACATCTTTGGCCCTACATCCCTTTATCGTAAAAGGCCTTTTGGTCATTTTACCTTCCAAACAGGATTCACAGATTGGTAGTGCCTCCACTTTCAATGAACTCAAAGGTCCATCTTCAACCAGTCTTTGAATCATTCTTAGGTTAATATGCCCCAATCGTAAGTGCCAATAATATGTTTGGTTCATACAAGAAGGTTCTTTTCTTTTATTTAAGTTAGATGACATATTATTCATTTTCATAATTTGTATTGTGGGCAAAATAGGATTAACGACATACAGATTATCAACCAACGCACCAGAATAGATAAAATATTTATTCTTTCTAATAACAATATTGTCATTAAAATAAACTGAATATCCATCCTTAACTAACATAGAAACAAAAACTAAATTCCTTCTAAGTGAAGGTGCATAAAGACAATCTCTCAATGTCAAAGACTTATTTCTACTAAAAGATAAAGTAACATCTCCTAATACAACGACCGATACTTTTGTAGCATCACCCATGAATAAGCATATCTCTCCATCATTGAGCCGTCTGGTTTCTTGGAACCCCTGCAATGTAATACAGACATGATTAGTGGCTCCTGTATCTACACACCAGGTGCCGGTAGATAATACCGCTAAATATGTTTCAACTACTAGTAAATAAGATATACCTTCTTTGTTCCCTTGTTTGAGAAGTGGACAATCGGTCTTCCAATGTCCTGATCCTTTGCACTTGAAACATTTACCTTTCGACTTTTTTACCGCGCCTTGAGGTCCCATGTCCTTCTTTGCTGATTTTGCCTATTTCTGAATGTTATTCTTCTTCTTACTGCCTTTTGGATTAGAAGTAGAAGCCTTTTCAGAAACAAAAATATGACCACTCTGCCTAAAGAGAGATTCAGCATCATGTAGCTCTTTTACAAGTTCTGCCAAACTATACAACCTTTTGTTCATGTTGTAATTAAGGCAGAAATTGTCAAAACTTTTAGACAGAGTTTCGAGAATGATATCGACCTAGGATTCTCCATCGATTTCATCTCCAAGGATCTACATCTCATTCAGATGACCCATCATTTTGAGAACATGATCCCTTACTGGTGTACCCTAAGCCATTTTTGTATTCATCAAATATTTCATAACAAACTGCCTAGCTACTATACTCTGATGTCCGAAGAGTTCCTTGAGGTTATACATCATGTCATAAGCAGTGGCCATGGCCGGATGCTGATGTTGCAGTACATTTGACATAGATGCCAGAATGTAACACCGCGCCATCTTATCTGTCTTTTTCTACTTCTTTTGAGCCTCTTTGACCTCTTCATCAGAGTTAGCATCAGGCTTAGGTGGGCATTCCTCAACAAGTACATATTTGTACTCCTCAGCAGTCAGGACAATATCCAAATTACATTTTTAGTCAATATAATTAGGTCCAGTAAGTTTGTTTTATTTAAGAATCACCATAAGTGGACTGAAAGAACCCATTTTTTTGAAATCCTGAGAATCACATAAATAAAATTATGTAGGGCAAAAAAACTTTTTGAATTAACTAAATATTGATTCCCTAAAAACAATAATAAGAAATTTACCAACACCTTGAACACCATGAATTTAGCATGCCACGATAGTGTGGACGTATACAAATTCAACTTTGTTCAAGTAGATTTTTCTTATTAATTTTACTATCATGTCAACATAACTTTATGACAAATAAAATTAATATGCTGGTCTTAATCTGATCATACAAATAATAGCAGTGACTCCGATGGAAAGGATATACTAAATAAATATCCTCTCCCACTTAGTTATTTAACAATAAGGGTTTTTCTACTAGTTGATATTTTGTCCATGTTGTCCATTATTAATGTAGGCTTGGTTTTTCAAAAAAAAACCACACAATAATAAACATGCATAATCAGAAAAAGCAAAATGACAAAAATAAGAGAAAATATCCAACTATTATTGTCATCTTTGCTGCTCCGTCCTCAACTATCCGAATCCAAAATCTATCGTTGCGAAGATCTATTCGGGGTTCGACCTCTTTTAAGTTACTGACAACTATATTGATTCGATATCTTCTATCCTTAAGTAGTACCGCTCAACTTTATTTGTCATGTCGGATATAATCCACCTACAGGGTTTATATGACAATCCTTATGAGCTCCTTAAGGGAACATCATCAACCCGATGTATCGGGACATGGATTCTATTTATAATCAATAGCCCATTATAAATACAATGTTATTACCCAATTCATAGAGGTTGTTCATCCATAATGAATCTCACTCTTTTATGAGTCAAAGTAATGCACACTGCATATATATGTCCGTTATTATATCCGGATTAAGAGCACAATCATCCATAATAACATATGTGTTAGTTCTCTTATATAGTCAGTACAAAGAGAACAACCTCAAGTGGTCATGTTCAATACACACAAAGTGTACTAGTGTAAACCTATAGTCAAGATAGACTAATATCATATTACACTACAACCTTTCCAATAGATTGTCCAAGTCCATCTAGGTTGTGAACTATTTATATACTCCATAGGGAACTGATAATATGATCTTCTGTGTGACACCACACACCATATTATCTACAATATAGAAAAACAGACATTTGCATTAACACTTGCAACAAATACAATATGCAAACATTTGCCCATATGATTCTCATTCAAAATTTAAGGAAATAAGGTTACTACAAAAGTGATGATTTTAGTATATAACCCTAACAGAAGACAAGTAGTTCCTGGCAATCTCGAGTGGACGACCCTAAGATCTTCTGTACGTATTCCTTTCTCGAGTTGGACGTCGTGTGGGCGACGATCTCCCAACCTTTTTTTCTCCTTGGCGACCCCCTCTTTCTCTCCTTACGTGAATCACGAATTTAGAAAAAAATCTTCAAATTTCTAATCAGTCATCTGGCGGCCAGAAAATAGAAGATAATATAGACTACGGCAGGGACCGTGAGGAGAAATTATGGTAGAAAGGGACTTCCCACGGCTAGTGCTACTAGGACTAGGGGATTGGTAAGATATTTCTTGATATCATCGAATGCGCGCTGGCATTCTTCGGTCCATACATAAGAAACCCCTTTCTTTATTAGATTTGCTATGAATCTTCTGATGTATGTCAAGCGTCCTTGCAGGCCTTAAAGCTCACGGAGATTCTTTAGGGGGCCATATCTAATATGGCCTTGGTCTTTTCCGGGTCAATATGAATACCCTTAGCCGTGACGATGAAACCCAGGAACTTGCCGTTGGAAACCCCCAGGAAAGACTTGGGTTCATCTTCAGCCGAGGTATCCACATTAAGTCAAACACCGTCCTCAAGTCATCCATATGGTTGGCTTTCCTCTGACTTTTAACGGCAATGTCATCAACATAACATTCTACCATTTTTAAAAGATGTTTACGAAATATGGTGCTCATAGCCTACTGATATGTCACTTCGACACTTTTCAAACCAAAAGGCATCACTGTGTAATAGTAGATTCCTTTTGTAGTCCAGAATAAAGTATGTTTTTTATCTTAGGGGAACATTTTAATCTAGTTGTAGCCTAAAACCTGTCCATAAAGGACATACGTTCGAAGCCACAAGTATTGTCGATCATTACGTCAGTGATAGACAGGGAAAACTCATCTTTTGGACAGGCTGTATTGAGATCCCTGAAGTCTATGCAAACTCAAATCTTCCCATTCTTCTTAGTGACGGAAACAATATTAGCTACCCAATCAGGATGTTGCTCCTCGCTGATGAAGATATTGTCTACGAGTTTGTCGACTTCTTTCTCGATAGTATCGATAACGTTGGGACGAAAGTGACACTGTTGCTGTTTAACAGGTTAGCGTTGGGCAGAACGTTAACTCAGTACATTGCGACCTGCGGGTCTAAACCCGACATGTCTTCTTAGCTCGAAGCAAAGACATCGATGTATTCCCGGATGAGCTATACCAGATATTCTTTGTCTTCTCCAGTGAGGCTTTTGCTAATGAAGATGGGTATAGGTGAAGCCTCATCTCCTAGGTCGATTTGGATGACCTTGTCTTCAGTGGAAGGTTCTCGCTATTCGAAGTGCTACTCCGATTAGGATCCTAGGCATTAAGCCCAGGGTTCTTCCTTGTAGAATTCCAGCACCTGGTCTTTCTCCTCCAATAGGGGATTTTTAGAGACCATATTGACTGACAATATCTTCTTGTGTGCTTGGCCGATACTTGTATCAGAATCCTAGGTCGAGGAATCAGAGGAGTAAGAGTGCATCATGACTTCAGGCTCCGAACTCTCCGAAGTTGTCATATGTGTAACATAACCTAACCCCCGATGAGTGCGATGGTAGTAATTTTGAGACCTTCCCTTCAGAACACGAAGTCGTAAAGGGAGGCATTGGCCTTTGCCATAGTTCAGACCTCTGCCACTGGTCAAGTCATTGCCCATCTTCTAGATAAGATGCTTGGCTTGAGTGGTATAACGGTAGAGCTGCATCATGCCATTATTGGGCTCTGGCTCAGTAGGAGTGAGTTTATAAGGATATTCTACCCGACTGAAGATGATGGGTTCCTCATCTTTCTTTCTTGCTAGAACCAAGAAGTAAGCATCTCGGGAAGAGACAACACGGCTTGCAGGATCAACGGGTGTTACTTTTGTTTGTAGCATATACAGAGCGTTAACTTAGAGATACATGGCGTTCTAGTGTGCACAAGAGTAATTCAATGATAGCTTTCTATTAATAAAATACAAAATTTTATCCTGAGGGATTACATAATCTAAAGAACGTACCTCAGCGTTGGCGCATATATAGTCCCCTAACTCCACATCATTGAGAACCGGGGCTGCCATGGGAGTAGGTGAAGGAGATCTCCATTTCAATTTGACTACCAGGGGAGCTGGAGCCGAAGATTCTTGTAACCTCAGGACTACTTTTGGGGACCTTCGAAGAAGTTTGACCCGAAAAGGTTCCTAACTTTTTAACGATTTCAGGGACGAGGGTGTAGGAGCCTTTCTCTGAAGCTTAACGACAAAGGGTGATGATGTTTGGGGAGGATTCCTTTTCAGTCGAACTCTCATCAATTTTTCAGCAATTATTGCACTCTTCGATGCAGTCTCAGCCTTGTCATTTACATCATTGGCATCATCATCCCAAGGGAGTGATTTGTATAAATCAGCATCAGTGCAGTATACCTCGAGTCCTCAGAACGAGTCAATATCAGCGAACTCAGTCTTGACAGTCCCATCGCTGGCCACATATTTCATGTATTGATAGAGGATGGAGGGTACAATCATGTATTCATGAATCCATGGTCGACCCAGCAGCATGTTATAGTTTATGTTTGCATCAATGAAATAAGAAGTCACATCCATCTAGAGATCGCTTATCTGTTATTTCAGACGGATCTTGCCCAAGGGCTCACTCTTTCTAGCATTGAAATTGCTGATTGTAGTATTTGACATGGTCAACGATGCATCGGTATTCCCAAGGTTTAGAGTAAACTCTGGAAGATTATGCTGAGGAAGGAGCCATGGTCGATGTGAATGTGATCGACCTTGATGGCACCAATATACCCTGTATATTATAGGGGTCTATTGTGTCGATTGGTCTTCAGCAACATGTCTTGCTGAGTGAAGGTGATGTTAGGGATCGTCTCATCCATTTTGTGGGAATATATGCAAGCGGTCGGATCCTCCTTGGACGGTTGAACCTGGGTGAGGAACGAATTAGCATTCACCAATGCCTCACTGTGTGCGTCCCGAGTCTCTTTAGAGAGACGGAGGAGCTCAAAGAGTGAAAACCTGACTGGGGTATTGCAAGTTGTGCCAATATGTCAAAGTTGTAGGGCTTTATCGGCCCCACCGTTGAGTCCTTCCTCAGTGGTTTGTCAAAGCAACCTCTTTCTCCTTCTACTTATCTACTACATGAGTTTGAGATGGAACTGCTTTCGATGTATCAGGTGTGGTGGCAGCAGCAAGCGGAGGTACCTCTTCCTTCAGAGCCTGGTTATCCTCTTGCTGGTGCGCCGAACGAGTGGTAACCTGGGCATTGTCGATTGCGGCAAAAACCATATGACACAACTTAGTTTTCTAACCCTTGACAGAGCGTACGGTGGGCAGCATCATGTCTGGGCAAGATCAAGATGGACAGACATAACTTCGCCTCGCGGCGGTGTCAGCGGGATAAGGCCTTATGCATTATCACGGGCCGGAGGAAGGAGGACCACTTCCATCGTCGTCTTAGGGATATGGACGACACCATCTTGGGCTTTCGTCTTCAAGAAGCTGCCGAATTGGAAGGTCACTATGTTGGCAATGACCGTCTTGTCCTCGTAATCAAGTGAGAGGATCTTCGCATCAATGAGCCATTGAATCTGCTTCTTCAACACGTAACAATCACATGTTCAGTGGTGGACGTACTGATGATAGTGACAGTACTTTAGATTGTCCACTTTCTCCACTTCGTCGTGACGCTTGGGAGGCTAGAGCTGCAGCTTATCGCCTTTTATCAGCACGTTGAAAAGCTCCATCACATCTTCGTCGTTGAAGGAGTAGTTTTTCTTTGGTTTCGGCGCTTCTAACGACTTTTGGTTCAACGACGCTGAACCTTTGGAGATATTGACAGTCAAGGCTTGTTTTCCCTTTTTGTCATTGCTGGTAGGCTTATTGTTGGACGAACGTTTCCTTTTGTCTTAGAGTGAAGGAAAACACAGTCCCAATAATTATGCGTCCCGGGCTTTTCTTTCGGCCATATCTGCACCAGTGAGGAAAGGCGTCCATTCTATGCATGTGGTACTATGCCACAATTTGATTATAGGGAGCATATTCTTGCGGCATGAATCCATAAGCATGGGCTCGGGTACACGAGGAGGTAGCCTTAGGGCCACCTGGCAAAAATGCTCGATGTAAGCGCATACATGCTCATTCTCTTTCTGGACAATGTCCATGAGAGTAGACATAGTCATGTCTATACCTTCTTTGTAAAACTGAGCAAGGAAGAGATGCTTCAGATCGTCGAACGACGAGATATACTTGTCGGGGAGGTAGCAAAACCATTCGTAGGCTACCTCCTCCAACGCCCCAACGAATATATTCGTGAGTAGAGCGTCGTCCTTTGCTAGATGCTCCATTACTAAGGTGAAGTACCTCAAGTATCGACGAGGAGACTCCTTCGTAACGAAGGGTGCGAGCGTCTGCGGCTTGTACTTAGGAAGATATACCACATTATTCCATTTAGGAGATATGGTTGTCGGATCCCCATCTTTTGGAGTGATTCTTATTTTTTCGGGCGTCGAAGCGAGCTTAAAACTCCTTGAGAGCCTGTTGCATGTCACTTAACATTGGGGGTCCAGTCATTGATGGGCTAGACGATTGCGGCAGTGCTTGGTTTACGACTAGAGACGCGCATGAGGAGGTGCATTGGACTCCCCATTTATTCCTGAGTCTTGATTTGTAGGAGCGTTGGAGGTAAACTTACCTTGATTTCTAGAACCACAAAAGTCAAGGCTTGCATAATCACATTTAATGTCTTCAGGCCCATCTCAAGGGCCTCTATAAGTTATGACGGTTGGACCCCTCGCTACTTTCTGTGTTGTCGCCTTCGGCCATGTAAACGGACATCAGGTGGGGAGAATGGAGTGTATCGTGGATCTTTCGCTCTCTGGTTTAGACCCTTGAGTTTTGCCTTTCCGAGGGTAAACGGGTAGGTTGTAATCGTCCTCTGACTCAAAGCAGTTGCTACCCCCAACTTGTTGGTATCTCGCACCCACGGAGGCATCTGTATTAGTTCCATACAAACCCACTTCTAGCTGGAACGAGGGATTGCCATGGAATATCGGGTTCTAACAACCCCCAACCAGTGTTGTAGCAATAGTCCCTTGTGACAAGGGTTTGGTCTTGGCACGGGTGTATTGGAACACACCCGTACTGGGCACTGTCAGCTTGCTGCCTCTAGGTCATCCCTTGGATTTGCTAGCCGAGACGGGAGGATTCTTGGAGAGCTTCTTGAGGGATGATGACCCCTATGCGGCATTGCATGAAGCATACAAGAGTTAATCTTCTTCTTCATTCGACAATCTCTCGCCAAGTCTCTGGTAGACAGGTGTCGCCAGTCGCAGTCGTTGGAAAACCGACTGCCTTCTTGGTGGCGATGTTGCTATTTGGTTACAGCAATAGTTAATGGTGATGTTAGCACAAGTGTACCCTGGAATGGGCAGATTATGCATAACAGAGTCATCTCTCATCTTAAGCTTGTAAGAGATCATGGTGCACAAGTCAGAGGCTTCCACGTCTATACTGACATCATACGTACAGGGGCATTGCGTGCGAGGGTGAAGACGTGGGGAGTGATTCTTCCTACTCAGTTCCTGCGCGTGAGACACGCTTAGGTTTTGACCAGGGAGTTGCTCGTAAGGTAGACCCACTTTATGCTTACTGCAACGCTGCTCGCATGAGTCTGTCCCCACAGTGTGTGCCCTTTAGCTTGGATGATGTGCATGAGCGCCCCAATGATAGAGAGGCTTTGTTGGTCGAGACAGCCGAGCACTCGAACCAGTTCTGTACAACTTGTCGTCGGTTGTACACATTACTGACAATGTATGCTTTCGGTCAACTGTTGGCATAGCACATTGATCGTACGAGGTACATGCTGCCTTGGACTTCTTTGTACTACCCCAAGAAGGTGCATAGTATTCAGAAGCCAACATGGTTGTTGGCATAGCACATTAATTGTGCAACGCGCATGCCGCCTTGGATTTCTTTATGCTATCCCTAGAAGATGTATAGCATTCAGAACACAACACAGCCTTACGTAAGGTGTAGATAATTCTGTCGAAGACAGAAGTTCCTTCCTGTGCAGCCGTCTTCGTGCGATGGTGGGGTGCTGCATCCTTCTTCTTCGATTGCATCTTCATGTTATGCAGTCTAAGAGAAGCGGCCTTCGCTGCGCTTCTCAGCAACTAGAGTTGGCTGGGATAGTGTAGCAGCAGTGGATGGAGGCGTATCGAGTACTCCAGAGTCTAGAGGAGTCTAGAGCGCATCCCTTTCGATTTTGTCGTTTGGTGCAGTAGCCTTTGGCACCCAGGTGCATCGAGTCTTCTTCTTCGGCTTTACGAGCCGCTTTGATGGACTCGAGATGCCTTCAGGAAGGGGATCTTCAAAATCTTGTTAATTGAAGCATACGACCAGCATCTTCTGTGAAGACCCCAGTAAGTTGTCGTCAAATTTCTTCACCACCTTTTCATCAGATGAGAAGGAAGTTCCCAGCAGAGTCGCCATTTTGTTTACCATGAACAAAAAGTTAAACAAACTTTTGTACTTCAAATGTTAAAAGAGTACAAAAGAAACCCAAAATAGGAGGTCTAAGTAAAGTGGATTCTGGAAAAGTATGATAATGGAGATCGAGCACTGTAGCGGCTCCTTTAATCCGTTGACGATCTGACGACGAAATGAACTTGCTCTGACTTTTTGATGCCAGTGAGGGGTAACATGGGTTACCAATTAAGAAGACGTTGAAGTGTCCCGAATGAAGGAAGACTTCTTCTATTTATAAGCGAGCACATATACGATGTGTGCATGGGTTTTGGCGCAGGAGCGCTACGCGTACGAGATTTCAGAAGAATCTGTTGAAACTGCTTCGTAGGGACTGCTGCTGAGCTGACACATAGCAGTTTGTTGGTATTTCCTTGTTACTGAGGTGTTGGGCGGTTGTACCATTCGTTATTAGTGACATATGGCATGCACACACTGCTCGAAGATCTCATTCATCTTGAACCAACTGGATTTTGACTCTATCAAAGGAGCGACGGTTGGCATCACTCATCATCTATGACACGTGGTGAGCACACACTGCTCGAAGATCTTGTTCAGTTTAAATAAATTGGATTTTGACTCTATCGAAGGAGTGGCCGTTTGAACAAACTAAATGAGATTATATCTGAAGAGATATGTCTGTCGAACAAACTAGGCCTGATCACATCGGAAGATACACGGCTGTCATACTTGCCACGTGACGTGGTGCCACGTTTGTAAAGGGGCTGCGCGCTATAGGAGCTGTCCTTTTTTGGGGATGTCGAATAGACTGTACTTTTGAGGCGACGACGAGACTACTTCTGAGTTGATGAGTAACTGTGCTTTTGAGGCGACGAGTGACTATGCTTCCGAGAAACTCTGAAGGAGCTCTAAAGGGTTTCTGAAGGAGCTACACTTCTAGGAAGCTGTGAAGGAGCTGTGAAGGAGTTGTGCTTCTGGAAGGCTCTGAAGGAACTGCTCTTCTTGGAAACTCCGAAAGAGCTGCACTTCTGTGGAACCTCTGAAGGAGCTGCGCTTCTTGGAAGCTTTGAAGAAGCTGCGCTTCTTGGAATTTCTGAAGAAGACGTGCTTCTTGGAATTTCGGAAGGAGCTGCGCTTCTTGGAATTGCTGAAGGAGCTCCGCTTCATGGAATCCTTTGTCACTGCGCTTTTAGAGTGACTAGTGACTGATTCTAAGCGGCTGAGTCAACGTATTCTTTATTGTCGCCATTTTGGGTGGCTCGAGACGTGGTGACTAAAGACTTAGTCAAAAGACTTTATGAAATGAGTTGTATTGTGATGAATTCTAGGTTCATCCAATGAATTCTAAGTTCATCCAATTAAATCGGGGCTTTTGACCAACTACCACGTGGCATGTGGGTTGGACTATACACAGCCTATATAAAGGGGAGCTTTTGAGGAAGTCTTTGTTCATTGCCTCTTGATATTCCTCTGTCATGCTCGACCCCGAGTTAGCTTCGGATGGTCATAGGTCTTGCCTAAGTCGATTGTTGGTTGTAGATCTCTTCGTTTAAAGAAGATGTAGTCTTGTGGAAGAACAACTTCAGAGTTTCGAGATGCACTTGCGTGTAGAATGGGGGTTCGAACCTGAACAACATCTTGGAGGTGTTCGAGGCCCAAGATACTGGATTTGGGTCGACGGTTGGCCCTTCGTTATGCTGAAAGAGACATAAGTTGCATTCTGAGCTTTGTATAGGAGATGCATCCTCGTTCTGCACAATAAATAATTTATTAGCCATATTGGAGCGGGGAAGTGTTGTGCTCCTGACTAGAATGTGATTCGTTTTGGCTGCGCACTTGTAGGCTACGCACCTGTAGGCTGCTCTATTGTAGGCTGAGTAGATAGCTTTTGTATCTAATTATGAAGAATCTGTAATACACTTTTGTAATCATGATTTAATAAAGTATCTCTTTTTATATACTACAATTTTTTTATAAATTGGATGTGTACAGCAAATTTTGGGTCCAATGCGCTTTTATAACTGTTACACTTTTTCATGCTTCTACACACACTGGGGTGGATTTGGAGGTGGCACAAATCTAGTTGATATCTGGCCGAGCTACGACGAAATGGCAGTGCCAGTGGTGGTGGTGACGGTGGCGAATGCGACGGTAGCGCTCTTAGTGGTGGGTGGAAACGTGGAGGCTGCAGTCGGTTACAGATGCTCGAGGTTGGTCGGTTATGTGTGTTGATCTCTCCCCCTTTTCTGATGGTTGTGCTGGTAATGCAAGTGGTGGTTGATGGCGGTAGCATAGATTAAGCATAACTGGTGCTGGCTGGCGGTGTCAGCAACGTGTGGAATTGGCCGGGTCGCGGTGGATACGGTAGTGGTGACGATTACCGTATTGGGGTGGTGGTAGTAGTAACGTTGTCTTGCGAACAGGGGAGTGGCACTGGAACAGGTGGTGTTGAACGGTAGTGGCGTAGAAGAATGGGGTGTTTGCTTGGCCGGGCTAGACAGGATCGACCATTGGCTGGCTACGACGCAGGGCTAACCAAGGTGGCGGTCGGGATTATTACAGGGGAACATGGCGGCTGTGAGTGTGTGTGTGCGTTTAGGAGTGTGTAAGAAATTTCTATGCAAAATATTGGAGAGTCTCTAATATTTATAGAAGTAGTATAGGAAACCCTAGTGGCAATATTGTAAATATAATAGATTTAGAAAAAATATTGAAAACTACTAACAACTAACACTAATCACAAACTACTAATTTAACTAGTTAATTAATTACAAGCTAATTAGCAATTACTAGCTAAATCCAAAGCCCTAGCCCACAATCAAAGCCTAAGGCTTGGTAGGCTAAAATGGACTAGCACACGATCTAAGTCCAAACTTGGTTGGCAAAATAAAATTGAAATGATCTTAGCCCGATATGAAGAAAATAGAATAACTTATACATTATTATAAACTTCAGGATTTAAAATCACAATAAAATATTAATAAAAGTACTTTTTATTTACAATTTCATATTTTGCCAAATCTTTTCTTTGTATAAAAGTTATATTCATAACTTATAAAAATTCAAGGAAAGGGACAAGAAATTTATTTGTGATAAAATCTCATATAATATAGTTTCATAAAACCAATGATCCAACAAACATGACTTAATACCGATAACATATTACGATCAAAAATATACTTAGGAAAATTTAGAAAATTAAAAATTTTAAAAGTTCAAAAAAATCTAGAATTCGGTTAATGTAGGTTACTGATTCTCTGGCGGAGTCATACAACAAGATGATCCAGGCAAAGGATGTCTGAGAGTATCTTGAAAAGTACTACAAGTCTGACGAGAACTGGAACAAGGTCCATGTGATAGAAAAAGTCTGGAAGATGCGGTTTGAGGATGACAAGACGATATTGCCTCAAGTAAAGGAATTTATCAAGTTGCATCAAAAACTTGAGGATGATGGCATGCCCATGGTTGATGCTTTCATTGTCCGGGGCATTTTTGCCAAGCTCCCTCCTGGGTAAAGCAACTTCATTACGGACATGCACCATAAGAAGATGGAGATGGATCTTGAGCGTCTCTTGTACTGGATTCATGTTGAAGACGAGTTAAGGGATCAACTAAAAGTGGACACCCTGTCCAAACAGATGGCTAAGGCTAACTTGGTGCAAGAAGGATACTCCAAGAGGAAACATAATGCTTTTCATAACAAAAAGAAGGAATTCAACCATCTGAAGGTAAAGTCTGCTTCTTTCAAGCTAAAGCCTAAGGGCAATGGGGGTTGTTTCAGCTACGACAAGAAGGGCCACATCAAGAACGACTGCAGATCTAAGTCTAAATTGATAGAGCAATAATGGGCTAACATGGTTGCTATGATTGCGTAGGTTGACTCAAGTGGTGTTAGCACTGACTGGTGAGTGGACACTGGGACTTCCTGCCATATTTGCTCAAAGAGGGAGTTGTTCACAACATATAAGCCTATATCTGAGAAGGTTATGGTGGCGAACCAAGCACAAGCTAAAGTTCGTAGGATTGGAGCGGTGGTACTAAACCTGACTTTGGAGAAGTCGCTGACGCTTCAGGCTGTAAAGCACGTACTAGTGATAGCCAAGAACCTGATCTTAGAAAGTCTTCTCTGCAATACAGGCCTGAGGATGGACATCAATGCTGGTCAGATGGTTATGTCCTATAAAGGAACATACATCAAAAAAGCTTTATTTACCATAGTGATGTTTAAACTTCAACTTGTAACTATGACTGATAATGTTAATGCAGTCTCTATTTTTTATTATTCTCTTGAGTTGTGGCATAATAGACTAGGATACACTACACCAAAAAAGCCTTTTTGGAACGGAAGAAATCCGTTCCAAAAAATTTTAGGAACGCCTTTATTTCGTGCCAATTTTTGGGCTGCCAAATTTCTAGGAACGGAAAAAAAAGTGTTCCAAGGGATGGTAATTGGAACGCTTTATATATGTGCCAATATCGGAACACCAAACAAGTGTTCCTAATAAAGCGTTTCAGATTAGTTTTCCTGTCACTTACTGGGACGGTTTATATGTGTGCCAGTGTTGGAACACCAATAAAGCATTCCTAGCAAAGAGTTTCATATTAATTTTCTCTAGATCGGCTAGAATATTTTCTAGAGTTGGAATGGTAGAAAAGCGTTACTATTTTGGATAATATTAATATATGCACTTTTTATTTAAATGTTTAGATTATATGAAATTTTAAACCGGCTTGTAGATTGAATTAATATATAGATAAATATTTGTAATCCTCTCGACATTTATGAAAGCAAAGTAAATGAACATTAATAATGTAAGTCATGCACAATAGATAAAGGTAAAGCTACATAGACTAATAAAGTCAAAATGTCTTACATAAACATTGTATGTTTAATACAACTTTACTGGACTAACTATAATCTAAAAAATGTTCGAGAGGTGTGAAAATAATTTGAACAATTTTCTCCTCATGTGCTTTCTCATAACTATTCCTTCCCTTTTAATATTACTTCAAGCTTTGTAACATCTCTTATTGTTGAGATGGTCAACGGATCTGCAAAGTTGAAAGGTCAAAAAATAATTAGTAGACAAAATAATTAAGAAAAAAAAAGCAAGAAATATAAGTAATAATTATCAAAATCTAAGAAAGAAGGTGTTAGCCACCTTGCAGATTACAGTGGCTAAAAGAATAATGGAGGATGATGCTTTTTTTACAAACTTCATTATGGTAATGCATTAGATAGTATTAGCAATCTTTAATTGAGAAATAATCAACCAAATGCATACGAAAATTTTGATTTCTAAGCCATGTATAAGTGATATATAGCCATCTACCTAGGGATTCCAAGAAGAATATTTCTTGTCATGCAAATGGAGTATATTTTTCCAACCGTAATGTAGATAAAAATACAAAAAGTTGACTATATTTTATTTCCATCTAGAAGACCTAATTATATAAACTTTAAAGTTCAAATATCTATATTAACGCCAATAGGATTTATAACAATCCATCAGACCAAAACTTCTACTCTCATTGCTGGAGCACTTAACAGAAACTTATAGCATCTCCAAGATTCACGTCATAGATGCAGACATAAAAATCTCAAGCAAATGACATTTAAACAAAGATATAGCATGTAAAGAACGTAGAGAAACTGTGCCTGTCAAGACATACTTGAATTTCATTTGCAAACCTTGTTACCAAACTTTACAATGCCAGAACAAAACCACATGGTCTATAAGGAACAATATTTCCATCAACCTATGAAGAGACATATAAGATTATAAACTGCATTTGTACACAAAAATAAGGGAACATGGTTCCAAACAAAATTTTGTAATCTAATTCCAGAGACAATATATTGTAAAATTATAATATGCTTGTATACTCTAACCTGATTACAGAAATATGGATGGTTCTTTATTTATATAGCAAGTGCAATGCAATCGACAATACGAGAATATGTAGTACAATGTAATATAAAATACCTGCTTTAGAGGCAGGCATAAAATTTTGGCAAATCAAAATCAGACAGGCCTAACAAAGGGTTTATAAAATCAAACATAACAGAAGTTAAAGATTTAGGGGTCAGAGAACATATGATTGCATTTGGACATTATTTTATGTTACTAGCTACGTGTATTACAATTAGAATGCTTGATGAAATTTTTTTTTGCATCTTTACAAGCATACCAGCAACATGTACGGAGGTAGAACCATCCTTAAGCAACTGTGATGCTGCACTTCTATTGATATTTTTAATAGAAGTATGTTCTATGCCAACTGCACTGCCTTATGGTCCAACCATCATTGAAAAGCACGCTATCAAATACCCAAATTCAATGAGGAAGCCACCACAACCAAGTAAATCTCAAACAAATACCAAGTCTAGAGAGGGAGGTCATAATTAGCCATGTAACGAAAACTTGCACAATAATTATCACTATCATGAAGCAATACAATATACTTGCAAGTGTTTACTGAAGAAGTTCATGAGAAGAGAAATGTTGAACCAGCAGTTCAATTGTCAGACAGAAAAAGAAAAGTGCTTACAACCAGAAACAGAAAACCATGAGTTTTTGCATACCTTTCTTAGAGAAATACCATATCATAATAGTCGCATTCCTTTCCTAGAAGATTCATCATAAAAAATTCAGAAGTTTTAGATACAACCATCTCAAATAATTGAACATATTTAACCTATACCACACTGTATTCTACTTCAATTAGTACCTTCATTGCATTTTTGTTTCCTCTACCCGAATGCAAAACCTACAAAATTGAAGTTCTAGTATTATAGTGGAACCCTCATGCACTAGTGACATTCAGAAACTCAAAAGAAATAATATCATTATGATTCAGTCAAAAGAAGAGAAAAAGATATGTAGTTAGCAGCTAATTTGGTGATAGAATAACATAAGCTTAGATATTAAACTCCTACATGCTGAAGGCAACAAAAAATGGTCAAACGATTGAAGGAGGCATGATAAGTGCAAAATGATCAATCAAAGACACAAAACTAACTGCTTATTCGACACAAATTGTCTCCTAAAAAATAAGAGCACAGACCAGAGGATATGTTATTCCAATAAGGAGATTTAGTGATACAAAATGATTTATGCTTATAAAATTGCCACTTTTCTGTGTATGTCAAGTTGCCCAAAATAGGATCTAGGTATTTGACAGATTTTGAGAATTGAGGAAGAAACTCTTAATTATGGGAGATAAATAGAAATCAAACCATTTCTATTGTTTTCTCCCATTGGAAGGGTCAATAAGAATAACATTGTCCAAACTATATGAACTAAGGATAAATGGGATGGAGGATTACTTGTTCTGCCTTGCATGTGCCATAGGAGCAAGTCCTAGTCGACTTGTTTGAGAATACAAAATAAATCAAGAATACACTCTTTGAGTACATCAAACAAATACAAGATTCATACCAACTAGACTAATAATTTTCTCTATAGGACAATACATTGGCGCAAGGTTGAGATTTGTTGGCTATTGTTGCTGAAACTTTCCTATAGAACTCAGAAACCATACACCAAATTTAGCCAACCACATAATTAAATAAAAAGAATAGAAAAACTATTTAGGGTTTCTTTCTAACCTTGTCATTGGCCATCGCGTCTCCAACGTAAGGATTCTTTTCATCAATACCACTCTTGCTAAAAAAGAGAAATAAAAATCAAAGAAACAAAATTTAGGATTATATGAGACAACAAATATGGCAATATAGACACAACTAGTAAAAAAAATTTCAAATTTTCATATCATGTTCAATTAGCAAAGAAACAAAATCACAGAATTTACTCTTTATGATACCTCTTAGACCAAGACCTCTTTCTCCTGGTTTGGACATCGACACCAGGTCCCAGACTACGAATATGGCAATATACTAGATTTCGTATTACTTTGTTGTATAGCTCACTCCTGCAATTCAATTTTTGTAAGTTGTATTTGATAACATTTTAGTATCGAGTTCTGAATGACTGAATGTATAACTATAATTGCGGAAGTAAACTCTAAGCAACTATGTAAAGATAGAACTAAATAGTAATTGTGTTTTTTACGACCATCTCTATTCTAGCATGTTATCCAGTATGAGTTATGTTATTCATACTAACATGCATGCAGTGCTCGGCACTATCATAGGATATTTTTATTGGGAATGACTTAAATAGAAGGGAATTTGTGAAACATTAATTTAAGGGATATACTTATGAAAGGATGTATGGACTATAAACCTCAGGCATCTAAATATAACAAAATGTAAAGAATAAAATGTGTAAAAAATACTATTACCTTCTCAATCAAGCCAAGAATGTCGGGTTTTGAAGGATTAGAGCATTTTTCGTTTGAATGACATCAACACCTTCCTATTCCAGCATTTCTGCCAGCTTCACCTAGTTTGCCTCCAGAGAAATAAGAAAGAAACTTTTCTCAGGACTCTGGTATCTTTTGACGAACATTTCAAATCGACTACCTAATCTGGTAGACTTAGTGTATGAGGCACAGTGACTGATAGGGCGATAAATGGAAGAAATTTTCTCGTCTCTTGTGTCAACTTTAGTATCTGAAAAATCATCAGAGTATATATACCAAAAAAAAAGATCTTCTACTTTATGAATACAAAAGGAAATTCATCAATTAAGGCTATTGTAAAAGGACTTTAAAAGAAAATAAAAACACTACGTTATTTAAGAAATTGATAAGCATTTTAAACTTATCAAGAAATGGATAAAAAATCCTAAAAACCTATTATGAAGCTTAGTTAACTTAAGTCTAGCATATTTCAGACCAATAATATAATATGACAGCAAAACAAAAGTTAACTGACATCCTTGACCTGACTTGGCAATATAGAAAGAAAACCAAATTAGGTAATCTTGGGCTAGGTCCTTGTGTAGAGAAAACCATGATAATAAAAAGCATAAGATATTAATATCTGACATGGCATTCACTTGTAAACAATCAGGTACGACCAATCAGAATTGTAATACACTAGAAAACCTAAAGAGTATTTCTTCTCTGCAAACCAAAGAAGATACAAATAGAAAATTGTCTATTTTCCAATCTAAAGCAAAAGTCGAGCAATATGTAAAATATAAATTTATAAATAACTACAAGTAGAGTCTTAGAATTATAACCCTTGGGAACTCGATTCATTATTCAGAAATAAACATAGATTCATATGACTAAAGAAAATGATGCAGAAAAATGTCTAGTCAAGCAGCATGAGCACACAAAAAAATTATTGGCTCCCATATCAGGATAACTGCAGTAATACCTGTTCTGGCAAAAATTGTTTTCCCATCTCAAAGAAGGAATCATAAGTAGCTTTTTGTTTTCTTTTATGAGGTAGTACTTTTTAGGTGCAATATGCTAGTATTAGTCTATTAAGATATAAAGAGAGAATAACAAGAGGGGAGTGTACAGAACACTTGGGCAATTAATACTTGTATGATTCGCAAGTGATGACTCCAGATCCTGAATGTGGAACTGTTGATACACCAATTGTCGATGCTCTACATACCATGCACGATGGAAGATTTCTACATTTTTCTGTCATGGATAGAGGTAATTTTTAAGGAAAAGAAATCTGTTGAATTAAATGGCCAAAAATATGTCCTTTTTGTTGCTTTAATTCTAATTTACCTAGAACATGTGTTTTGTAACAGATGGGAACATTGTTTCAGTTATTGATGTCGTTCATATTAGGCATGCTGCAATTACTACCGTAAGTGGCTACTTACATTAAGCCGGGCTGGCCCTTATTCTCCTTTTTAGGTATTGCATGTTAAAATACCCTTTAGCAAGTGGATTATTGATCGAATGCTGCTTGCGAGCAAGATATTAGCATATAATGAGTGAAGGCATTGTTTCAAAAGTGTTGGTAAGAGTTGATTAGGCATGACGGGTAATTGCATTGTTTATACTTCAGTAGTATTCGAGATGGTTACATCTCTCTCGGGAACATGATATTGGAATGGCACCATACCCTTCTAATATTTGACACTTAAAAACACCTACAACGCATCTGGAATTGGTTGCCAGTTCTTAATAAGCTAAACATCGCATCTGGACACAGGTTTCGTTATTTTAGTTTATTTCAGGTAATTCAGGTTTCTCTATAACATATTTTAGTGCATATGCATAAATGTAACTCGTAATCAACTCAACATCAATTACCCAGGATTTTCAAGGGCTTACAAAGTATAAGGTCTACAGGTTTGTGGATCTAACCATCTGAGCGCTTGCATCTACTGCAGGAAGGAATGTCACCAGATCTACATAGGAGACACATATCTGCCGAAATAAAAATTATAACGATGAACTTTGAATTATAAATAAATTTAATTCTTATGAATAATGCTTCTATCTATACATTCAGTAACAATAAAGGAATCTTCACCATTTCCAACCCCATACCGACTGGCAATCTTATCTCGCCAACCTCGTCGATGCACCAAAATTTACCTCGACAGAATTTGAACCAACCATCGTAACAATGTTCTATTCTTCGGCCAACAAACACTCACCAGTCATCTCCACCGCACATACCTCTCGAAGGTCGACTTCTAGAGTATCAAAGTCCTAGCAGTTTCACAAATCAACAAACTCCTCGCCAGTCCATCCTCATCTGTCCGTCGCTGTAACTATTCAGGGTCCAGACGACCGACTCCCTTGTGTCGAGGACTGAGGAACCGAGGTCGCAGAGGTAAGGTCCTGGCGAGTGGTGAGGGTTCTCAGGTCGTAGTAGAGAAAAGAGAGGAGAGGGTCGAATTTGGGAGGGAGTTTGGAATTGGGATTTTTTTTTGGGGAGGGATTTTGGAACTGGGAGGGAGTTTGGGAGGGCTTTTGGAATTGAGAGGGAATTTAGAATTGGGGACAACTGAATTAAAGACAATTAATAAGGGTTTCAATTTGGAATATATTTGGAACTATATAAAAGTGTTCCTAAATAAATATATTTTTTAGAATTTAAAATAAAATATATTAGGAACATTTTTTTAATTTGGAACACTTTTCTTCCGTTCCAGAACCTAGGTACAGAAAATAAGTGTTCCAGATTGAAAAACACCTAGTGTTCCTAATTTACCATTTTGGTGTAGTGACATGTTCATTGTAAAAGAATTAATCAGATGTCTAATCTAGGCCTTATCTCCAAATATGGGGGAAAGGAGGTGGAGAACTGTGAAATATGTGCGTAGACGAAGATCACAAGAAAATCGTTCAATCGGTTTATAAAGTACAAATCTTCTGGAGTTGGTGCACTCAGATATGAGTGACTTCAAACAGTTCTCCACGAAGGTCAAGATGAAGTATTTTATTACTTTCATCGATGATTTCTCAAATTATGCTTTCGTCTATCTGCTCAAGTATAAACATGAAGCGCTTGGGAAGTTTAAGGACTTCATGGCTAAAGCCGAGCGTCAAACCGGACAACTCAAAAGACTCATAAGTGATCAAATTGAAGAGTATAGGTCTCTTTGTTACTACCACATTTCTAGATAGGGATATTTTTGTCATTTTATATTACTTATACTATTAGTTTGACCCTTGGTTAGTGAACATATATATATACTAGACATGACACTTGGACCTATGTTTTAGGTTGGACACAACTAGACACATTTAAGTCATGTTAAGTCAAGATTTGGAATAGAACTAACCAAACACTTAGACTAGAAACAACCCTACATTAACTTAAGTGTTCATGACAACTAAAGGAGGGCAAAGTGGACATTTACCAAAGAAATTTAGGGCTCCCCTTTTGGCAGCCACTATAGGGAGAGAATTCATTCTTCATCATTTCACTTGAGCCTCCAAAACTCTAGTTTAGAGCTCCCTACAAGTCCACTCCATTTCCCATTCTTTTCTCAACCAAAACCCATCCAAAATCCCTTAAATTTCATCCATTCTTCATCCTAGAAGGGTTTGAGCTTGAAGACCAAGGAGCACAAGAAGAGGAGTCCAAAAGTTTGAAAGATCGTGTCATACTTGACACTTGAGTCCTCTTTGAGAATTTCATTGGGAATACATCCCCCAATAGGTAAACAACTTGTCATTTCCCTTAGTTTAGACACTTTTTCATGCATGACACTAGTAAAAACTCACCCATGGACTAGGGGTACCCATAGGGGGAAGGGCAAGGCTCTAATCATCATTTTGGTAGAAGTTATATAGAGCTTTTGTGTCATTTTTGAAAAAAATTCGAGGATGGCTCACCAAGTGTTTGTCATATTGTTTAATAGGCTAAATGGACATGTGAATAGTATATGAGGCTAGTATTGTATCCACATATGGATACTAATAGGTTGTGTCATGTTATATTAGGACATGGAGATAATTTGGATGTTTTACTCCAGCTATACTTGTCATAATATGTCACATTTTACATGACACATTGCACTTGCTAGATACAACACTATATAGCTTCTAGTTATCATTTTAGATATGTTCATGTGTTGTGAGTGTATACATTTGTGTGTGTTAGAATTTGTGTGTATGTGACACTCATAGATGTGTGTGTGAGTGTCAATGAGAGATGCAAGTATGTGTATGTCGTAGTGTATGAGTGAAGCATGCATAGTGTCAAATAAGAGAGGGAATAAACTGTCAAAGATAGTTAACTAGAGTATGTGTGTGACACTATGTGGTTGTGTCATGTGTTGAGTATGTTGGTGTGCCTATAGGCCATTTGTGAGTGCGTGCCATATGTGTCATGAGAGAGGGAGTAGGAGTGCACTGTCAAGGGCCATATGGCCTATCTGAATGAGAGTGCACTCATGACAGTGAGGCAGTGCATGTCTTGAGTGTTTGTGAAAATGCCTAGGAGAGGTAAACTATCAAATGATAGTAAGAGTTAGAGTGAGATAAGGACTGCCTAAGAGAAAGGGGAGTGCAGGAGTACAGGTGTGCCCAGGGTGATGGTTAGGGAGTGAGAAAATGAGGAAAGTGACAGTTTGGAGTGTGCAACATGATCTGCACAGAGCCTGTTCGAGCCACAGCAGGGGCTACCTGCAATCTGGCCAGATGGTGGGGGGCTCTCTGCAATAGGGGTATAGGGTGTAAAAAATTCTGACACGCTGACATAAGATCAAGGCAGCCAAAGGCCATACGCTCAGCCAAAGGCCATACGCTCAGCCAAAAGCCATACGCTCAGCCAAAAGCCATACGCTCAGTGCAAAAGTCATACGCTCAGTGAATATATATTATTTCTCGACTGACAGCACAGCATACATTCAGTGGGGGATGAATCTGACATTTCGTCTTTCATGCAAAGAACAACTGTCTTAGGAGAATTATCCATCGTATGGATTTTCGAGAGTTGATTTTGTCTTTTACGAGGACAGCTCATTAGCCATCATAAATGCACAGCCATCATTACTGTCATTTCTGACAGTCTGTCAGCCGTCATATCCGCAACACGACGCTCGAGAGATATTTGTCAGTTACTGAGAAGATATGGCGTATTTAAGAAGATTGATGACAACCACGTGTTTACTTCATCAAGGTAGCGTATGGACTTCATACGACTCCTCATCAAGGCAGCGTATGTACTTCATACGACTCTTTATCAAGGCAGCATATGTACTCCATACGACTCCTCATCAAGGCAGCGTATGTACTCCATACGACTCCTCATCCAGTGAGCGTATATACTCCATACGACTTCTTGTGAGCGTATAAACTCCATATGACTCCTTGCTATCCAAGTCAGTGTATGCAAGACATATGTATCCAAAAGAGCGTATAGATTCCATACGACTCCTCTTCAAACAAGACAGTGTATGCTAGTCATGCTTCTCCAAAAGACAGCGTAAGCAAATACATTCAGAATGACTTCAAATGTACAGTCAACACACGTTCTCATGTGTCCTGTATTCGGTTACCCACTCATTCAGAAGTTATGCAACATGGCATTCATGCCACCAATCTCTCCTGGATATACTCCACCACTCTCAACTGCACTCCAACGTGTCTCCACCAAAATTCGCCACGCGTCCCTGCAGTTATGCACACGTCAAGTAACTGACTGAGCGTATGCCCAGAGCAGTTATCCAGAACTCTATAAAAGAGAGTTTCTTTACCTTCAACAGACACCACATTCAATTCAGAGAGAACAGAGAGATTGCCTAGTTGCTATCCAAGTTCTTCGAGATTCGAGCCTTCTTCATCGCATCGTCCAAGGGATAAAGTGATCGTCTTCTCGATCAGATTCCTACAGTTGTAATTTTCTCAGAAACACAATAAATAAATAGAATTTATTTATGGAAAACAAATTGGCGACTCTGCTGGGGAAAGCTGTTTCCTGTAACGAGACAGCAACAACTCAATACGATACTTCGTCGATCGGTTCGACGAAGAAGACGATGGTCGTACAATTCGACCAATCTGCTTACGAAGAAATGCTCAAGGCGAAGGAGGGCCGAACTGCTTCCTCCGTTCCTCTCTCTGCCAAGAAGAAGGGACGTTCTGTCTATGTCCCTAAGTCTTCTCCGGCGGTCCGAGACGCTTCTGTAACTTCCCACGCTGACAAGAACACGTCTCCAACCTCAGCGAAGCACTCCTCGGCATCTCTGAATACAGCAATAGTGGCTTCTCCTAGTCACGCTGACAAAAAGGGTTCTTTAACCAAGTTAGCGTGTCCAAGGAAACCCATCTCTGGACATGCCAAAGTCTCTTCTTCTTCTACTCCTACGACAGCAGTCGGCTCTTTAGCCATTAATGACTCTGTGCGTATGGCAATCATTGACCAACCATATGCTAGTCAAAAGACAGCGTATTCTCTGAAGTCAGCGTATGCCGACCAATACAGTCCTTTGACTGTCTCTCAAGGCCAGGCTTTGGGTTCTCTTCCACAGAATATACAAATGATTCCCCCACAACTTGCACATCTGTGCCAACCAAGGAGAACG
>JANAVB010018400.1:611310-754062 GCA_029216955.1 Iris pallida
TGATTTGGTCATTTTTCATATTTTAATATTTTGGGAAAATTTTATATTTAATATGTTTTATTGGATTTATTAGTCAGGTTTGAGTTTCGTCTCGTTCGACTTGTATTGTGACCCGGGTAGCTTAAACTCTAGATGGGACCCAATATTAAGTTAAGATGGCCCACAAAATCCAACTTTAAGTTAGTTAATTAAACTAATTTTAGCATGTTAGAATGGTTAAGTTAGAGACTCAAAACTAGATCATTTGACCCCAAACTTGAACCTAGTCTAGACTTAACCATATGATACAAGAGAGGGGCAATAAGGACATTTCCTATTAGCCCTAATGGACTCTTTATGGCAGCCACCTTTAGGGAGAATGATTCTTTTATTCATTAATCTTGCCTCTTTATTTTCTTTTTTTCTTCCCTAATTTAGAGAGCCTTCCATGATTTGATCTCCAAATCAAATCATTCCTTCACCAAACCTTCCCTCAATCATTCCATTCTCCAAGGGAAGGGTGCTACCAAGGATTGGAAGAGGAGTGCAAAGAGGAGTGTCCACTTTGAGTGATTTCGTATCGGAGCTGTGTCCTAAAGGATTTATTGGGATTTCACTCTTAATAGGTAAAACCATCCTCTAAATCGATTTCTTTGCATATAAAGTGTTTTGAATCCGTAGGTTCCATCCTCATGCATGTGTCCCATTTAAATTCAAATTTAAGGCCATTTGGAGCTCTCTTGAGGATTTTAGATATGTGTCTTGGTCCTACTTGATAGATCCCAAATTAGGACACCCCGTGTATGTATGTATGATAATAGTTTAAGTAGATTTTTAAATTCAGTTTTAGAATGGTTAGAGAGTGGATTGATCTTAGTTAGGATGGTTAGAATGAGTTTCATTTGGATACTATGTTTGTATCCAAGTATTTGGCCATATGTCTTCTTTGTCGAAAACAACTCAAATTCGTCCATAATATTCATCCAGTTTTTATTAACCAAAGCAACTTAGAAATGTCATAACTTTTAGCTTAGAATCCGATTATCTTCCATTTTTTAAAAGAACCGTGTCAAAGTTAGCTTTCCAAAATATATTTTAATAAGCCAAATTCTTTTGTAACATTCTGTAGAATTATTTGAGTGTCAGCTGTACGAAAGACGAACGTGTTTCGGTATTTTGGCAATTTTGGGAGCTTTCGGACACGAAAATGCGATCCGTTTAAAGTTTCGGAAAGCTAACACGAAGGGCTACAACATACTTTAATCCTAGAATTTAGAGAGGCCAATTGGTACAGTATTGGTTTTAAGTAGAAGAGTGACTATACGATATATGCATTTTGTGTAACCTAAGCATATGTAGTATGGATATTAAATGAATATAGAGTATGTAATACATGATATGTTAGATGAATGAAATGATATATATATGATATAATATCCTCTTTGTATTAATGTATATATATAGTTGAATGCAAGCATGTAGGAATGCAATTAATAATGTTGTAAGCAATGCATAAATGTATGAATAAAAAGAATGATTACAATGTATGCATGAAAGTATTAATGAATGCTAGATATGAATGCAAGGTATACATGTAATGATAGATACGAATGCATAATATATAAATAATATAATGCAATATATAATAATAGTATGTATGGTAATGTAGAATATATGATACAAGCATGATATGTCCACTGTTTTTCTTTTCCTTACATTTTCCTTCCCTTCCCTTCTATTTCAGTTTTTTTCCCCCTTTTTCCCTTTTATTTTTACTGTTGTATACAATGTATATAATGTATAGATACATGTAAGTATGTAATATACAAGAATGACATGTATGTAATAAAAATAAGTATATGTATGCAACTTAATGATATGTGAATGGATATAATGCCAGAACTGAAATATGCATGCATATGGATATAAATGAATGTATAAATGCATGAATGAATGTCATATATGAATGAATCAATCAATCAAAGGTATAAGTAAAATATAATACATTATAATGAATGTTAACATATATAACGTATAAAAGTTTGTATGTAAATGTGCATGAATGTATATATCTATGTAACTATGTAAATATGCATGATGTAACATATGCCTATATAATATATAGTAGTAATGTAGATATGCATGTATGTATGAAGGATGTATTTATATATATTATCTATTTTATATTATGCATTGTTATGGTTCACATTGTCTTGTGATTGTGTGAATGCTAGCCTAGGCTTGGTTAGGCCTAGTAAAACTTGTTAGATTGTTTGGGCTAGGACTTGACTAGTTGACCTAATTTGACTAGTGTGGTCGACTAGAGTTGACCAAGTATTGACTTTAGTCTAGTTTGACCTAGACAGCATGCAGATGCATTGTACATTTCATTTATCATCTCTCGTATACATCTTGACCTGGTTGCTCTAAATAGGACTCTGTGGCTTCAATTTGGACCTCTATACCTATCAGCTATTCAGGTTATCAGGCGAGTACATTCTCTGATCATTTCATATCTTGTTTATTGTTTAGGATTATTATTTTCTGCTTTAGATTATCTTACTTGATGCTGACACGTTGGTAACCGGATTAGTACTATATGGATCCCTTCATGAGATGTTATCCCTCTCGGGAGCATCATATACTCTTGTCTCGTATGTTTCACTTACATACGTATCTCATGCTTCTATTATCATGAATCTTCGAGAATCAGCTAGTGACTCATATACTCTATGATCACCGAGCCTTCACGAATCAATTCATGAATCACCCTTTATGGACAATGTAGTATAATCATGAATTAACGTAACTTGACTGGATCCTTGTATTGATTGGGGATAGGGGATTATAAATAAATATGTGGATAATTCCAAGTAGTGTAATCATGAATCAATTTCGTAGTGTAATCATGAATCAGTCCCTAGCCATTCACATATTTATCATGTACTCTGAATCACTAGCACTGTCTCTCTTTATATATCATAGATTTTACTTACAGTCTGTCTTTTACATTATGCTATTCTTCAGTTTCTTGTATTTTATTCTCTAGCATGATTATATTTTCTTTCCTGCTATGACATGTTGAGATGTATTGTGCTCGTTCCTGTCCTGACTGGACCTGTTAAAATATTACAAAGGATGAGGACGAGGCGTGTTGTCCCACTTATTAGGGCCTACCCTAGATGACAGTACAGACTTGGACCAGCAGCAGGATCCTTTATGGAAGACACTCCACTATACTAGATATTTTCCCTATTTTTATTCTGGATGATTGTATTATGATATTTGGATTATGTGGATTTGTTATATCTTTAGACACTTAGACTCTCTGGTTGTACTTATGTGGATTCCTTTTCGTTTTAGCAATATCTATCTATCTTCTATTTTATCATTCTGCCTTAGATGTGATTGAGACTGTATCTGCTATGTCACCTCCATTCGGAGAGTATACTGTATATGTACCTTTATATTGTTAGATGTTGACCTAGGACAGCGTTCTACCGCCGACACTGTGGCGTAGGCTGGACGTACCCATGTCTCGTGCCCTTACTCTAGGGTGCAGGTCGTGACACATTTTTAGTGGTGGCCCATGCAAGTCGAGTTTATGTAGTGGTGTTTGAGCTAGAGTATCACTACAGCCTGCAGTAGGATTAGGATATATTTTTGAAGGTACTCAATCACAGTTATGCCTCCTTGAGAGATTCCTGGGACGACCCTTGAGAATCTTATTTTAACTTCGATTTGAAATCTATTTTTCCCCTGATTTGATTTACCTATACTTCCTGTTATTGAACTTGATTTTGATGGATTATTGTTGAATTTTGAATCTTGATGTTAGTGGTTAAATTTGAGTCTGTATTTATATGATTTTTGATGGATTATTGTTAAATTTTGAATCTTGATGTTAGTGGTTGAATTTGAGTCTGTATTTATATGATTTTGATGGATTATTGTTGACTTTTGAATCTTGATGTTAGTTGTTGAATTTGAGTTTGTATTTATATGTATATATACATTTTTTTGGAATTAAGGTATAACCTGATAACATACTTGATAAGGACAGTGGGAAAGGTAAAAGTGTACTTTATTATGGAATTTAGAATTTATTGCAGTCATATTTGCTAGCATGACAAGGACGTAGAGCCTGATATAGCTATACTTATCTTAGTTATGAAATCTTGATTTTCTTGCAGCCATACCGGGTGGCGTGGTAAGAATTCTAGATAACATGATTATAGGGTGTCTGCCTTATTATGGACTCTATCGTTTATTGCAGCTATGCTTATTGGCGTGGCAGAATTCTGACAACATAATTTCAGGAAGACGCATATGATTATCAGATTATATCTCTAAAGCTTTTTTTAAAAAAACAATCATCTTTACCTTGTATTTCAGCCTTAAAAAAATTGTTTCTTCATCACTTAACTTAGGAGTAAAAAAAAATAGTTTTAATTGTTGATATAATCCCTTGTATAACTTTATTGGATATAATTCCTTCCTAATGTAATGAATTGACGAATTGTCTTAGGTCTTATCTTAGAATTGTTTGTATAGCTCTGATCTCAAATGGTCCCCCCTTTTTTTTAACAAATTGAGCAAGAAAGGATTTTATCATTATTTTCTTCTTGCCATTACTACTTGTATTAGTTTAAAAAAATTGTTGTTTATTTGTTTTGCTTCTCATTATTTAACTTAGGAGTAGGAGTAGCTTTAGCTATTATTATGAACCTTTATGTAACTTCTTGCTATGAATTTCTTCATAATACAATAAATTGATGATTTTGCTAGACCTTATCTGGATTTGATATTATAGCTCTGGTTTCAGAATGGTTCCTTCTTTTAAACAGATGAGCAGAACAGATTTTATCATTATTTCCTTCTTGCCATCATTCTTGTATCACCTTTTAATATATATATATATATATATATATATATATATATATATATATATATATATATATATATATATATATATAGTGGACACAAGCACCTTGCCTGACACGTATACATGCTACACTTTGATTACCAACCTATCTAAATGCACATTAATATGTTTTTGATGTTAAATTCTCAAAACTCCAATATCTCTGACACAATACAGTATCAGAGACTAGTTCTCTTTTTTTTCAGTTTAAATTCGTAATTTAAATATAAATTTTATATTATTAGTTGTTGTTTACATCACTACACATGTATGTTATATACAGGGTTTCAATTCTTGAAGAAATTGGTTAAGTTTTGTGTTTGAATTTGTCAAATCTGAGACTGTGTGCATATTAACCCTTTAACACTGGATTCTAAGTGATTAGTTCAATTTGTAGTTTTTAAATGTAATATTTTGAGCCATATATATTGTTGTATGAAGGGATATAATATTAGGTTTCATACTCTTACATGTTAGGTTGTGGTTGTGGTGAACATTGGGTTGGTATTGATGTTCGAATTTCTCCAAAATCCTGAAACTGAATACATGTTAACATTTTTTACATTGATTTTAAATGTTTAGTTCAATTTCAGATTTAATATGTAATGTTAAACTGAACTGAATGATTGAAACCTTCATTTTAATTTATAACCCCTATACTCTTGACACTCTACACTAATGTACACTAATGTTCACAACTGTCATGTAAACCTAACCCTTCATCTCTATGTTATGTTCATATATCTATATAGGTATATATATATATAGTTTATGCATACATGTTATAATGTATATAGATACATAATTAAATCTCTACCTCTTTATACATATAGATATATGTATATATATGGTTAGCCATGCATGTTATGAGTAAATAGGTTGTGCATTGTAGATTGTTTAACCAATATGCCATGAGTAGTGTAACTTGATAGCTATTATTTTGAAACCCAAATCCTCCTATACACTTTCATGTATATTTCACACACACACACACACACACACACACACACACACACACACACACACACACACACACACACACACACACACACATGTCTACTATCTAACCCTATAAACATGTCCACATACACCCATACACACACTAACCACATAACCTTTACATAATGCTAGCTTTTCCCCTTCTAACACTATATATATATATATATATATATATATATATATATATATATATATATATATTATATATATATATATATATATATATTGAATTTTAATGCTCGACATTTGTGCTTTAATTTTTGATTTTGACTATGCCTTAAAGCCTTGATGATTTGTTATTTATGTATCTTTTCCAGTTTAACACCCCTGATTGCTTGTAAGTTTTGATACCCTATGATTGTTTTGGTCTAGTGTAACTAGTATACCTAGATGAGACTTACACTACCAACGTATGCCATGATCCTGTATGCCATTCTTTTAAATTGTATGATTTAGGTAAGTTCTGAGACTTTTATTGTTGGGGACGAGACTCTAGAAGAAGTACGACCATCTTAATTTCGAAGACGAAATTTTCTAAGGAGGATAGACTTGTAACACCCACTTTTCTAAAGAGAGGGTAATTTTGAACTTTTGTAAAAGTTTATTATTTAATAATAGAATTTATGATTTATGGAATTTTTTTAATTAATTTAATACTATTTAAAATTGGTGAATTATAATTTTGATGTGTTAGCTAGTGAACTCTAGATTTATTGAACCTAGAGACTAACCATGACCATGGGGACCTAACCATGTCATTAGAATGACTATTTACAACTTTTTAGGCTAAGGGTATTTTGGTTATTTTGTGACTTTTGAATTATTTAGGATTTTGATTAATTGGTAAATTTTATATTATTTTAATAATATTTAAATTGATGTCTTATGATTTTGGTCATTTTTCATATTTTAATATTTTAGGAAAATTTTATATTTTAATATTGTTTTATTGGATTTGTTTAGTCGGATTTGAGTTTCGTCTCGTTCCGACTTGTATTGTGACCCAGGTAGCTTAAACTCTAGATGGAACCCAATATTAATTTAAGCATGGCCCACAAAACCCAACATTTAAGTTAGCTAATTAAACTAATTTTTATCATGTTAGAATGGTTAAGTTAGAGACTCAAAACTAGATCATTTTGACCCCAAACTTGAACCAAGTCTAGACTTAAACATATGAGACTAGAGAGGGGCAATTAGGACATTTTTCATTAGCCCTAATTGACTCTTTATGGCAGCCACCTTTAGGGGAGAATGATTCATTTCATTCATTACAATCATGCATGTTTTATTTTTCTTTTATTCTTCCCTAATTTTAGAGAGCCTTTCCATTAATTTGATCTCCAAATCAAATCATTCCTTCACCAAACCTTTCCTCAATCATGCACATTCTCCAAGGGAAGGGTGCTACCAAGGATTGGAAGAGGAGTACAAGAAGGAGTGTCCACTTTGAGGAATCTTCGTATCGGAGCCGTGTCCTAAAGGATTTTATTGGGATTCCACTCCCAATAGGTAAAACCCATCCTATAATCGATTTTCTTTGCATATAAATTAGTTTTGAATCCGTAGGATCCATTCTCATGCATGTGTCCTATTTAAATTCAAATTTGAGACCATTTGGAGCTCTCTTGAGGATTTTAGATATGTGTCTTGTGTCCTACTTGATAGATCCCAAATTAGGACACCCCATGTGTATATATGTATGATAATATTTTAAATAGATATTTAAATTCAGTTTTAGAATGGTTAGAGAGTGGATTGATCTTAGTTAGGATGGTTAGAATGAGTTTTATTTGGATACCTATGTTTGTATCCAAGTATTTTGGCCTATATGTGTTCTTTGTCCAAAATAACTCATATTCGTCATAATATTCATCCACGTTTTATTAACCAAAGCAACTTAGAAATATCATAACTTTTAGCTTGAAACTCCGATTTATCTTCCATTTTTTTTAAAAGAACCGTATCGAAGTTAGCTTTCCAAATATTTATTTTAATAAGCCAAATTATTTCTTTAACTTTCTGTAGAATTATTTCAGTGTCAGCTGTACGAAAGACGAACGTGTTTCGGTATTTTTGCAATTTCGGGAGCTTTCGGACACAGAAATGTGATCCGTTTAAAGTTTCGGAAAGCTAACACGAAGGGCTACAACATACTTTAATCCTAGAACTTAGTAAAGGTCCAATTGGTACAGTATTGGTTTTAAGTAGAAGAGTGACTATACAATATATGCATTTTGTGTAACCTATGAGCCTATGTAGTATAGTTATTAAATAAATATAGAGTATGTAATACATGATATGTTAGATGAATGAAATGATATACATATGATATATATCCTCTTTATATTAATGTATATATATGGTTGAATGCAAGCATGTAGGAATGCAATTAATATAATGTATGTAAGCAATGTATAAATGCATGAATGAAAGAATGATATACAATGTATGCATGAAAGTATATAATGAATGCTAGATATGAATGCAAGGTATACATGTAATGATAGATACGAATGCATAATATATAAATAATAGAATGCAATATATAATAATAGCATGTATGGTAATGTAGAATATATGATGCAAGCGTGTATATGTACACTGTTTTTCTTTTTCTTACATCTTTCTTCCCTTCCCTTTCTATTTCAGTTTTTTTCCCCTTTTTTCCTCTTCTATTTTTACATGTTGTATACAATGTATATAATGTATAGATACATGTAAGTATATAATATGCATGAATGACATGTATATAATAAAAATAAGTATATGTATGCAACTTAATGATATATGAATGGATATAATGCCAGAACTGAAATATGCATGCATATGGGATATGAATGAATGTATAAATGCATGAATGAATGTTATATATAAATGAATCAATCAATCAAAGGTATAAGTAAAATATAATGCATTGTAATGAATGTTAACATATATAATGTATAAAAGTATATATGTAAATGTGCATGAATGTATATATCTATGTAACTATGTAAATATGCATGATGTAACATATACCTATATATATAAATATGTATGTAATATGGATATGCATGTATGTATGAAGTTTGTATTTATATATATTATCTATTTTATATTATGCATTGTTATAGTTCACATTGTCTTGTGATTGTGTGAATGCTTGCCTAGGCTTGGTTAGGCCTAGTAAGACTTGTTAGACTTGTTTGAGCTAGGACTTGACCTAGTTGACCTAATTTGACTAGTATGGTCGACTAAAGTTGACCAAGTGTTGACTTTAGTCTAGTTTGACCTAGACAGCATACAGATGCATTGTACATTTCATTTATCATCTCTCGTATACATCTTGACCTGTGTTGCTCTAAATAGGACTCTGTGGCTTCAGTTTTGACCTCTATACCTATCAGTTATTTAGGTTATCAGGCGAGTACATTCTCTGATCATTTCATATCTTGATTAGGATTATATTTCCTGCTTTAGATTATTTTACTTGATGCTGACACGTTGGTAAGACAGATTAGTACTATATGGATCCCTTCATGAGATGTTATCCCTCTCGGGAGCATCAGATACTCTTATCTCGTGTGTTTCACTTACATCACATATCTCATGCTTCTATTATCATAAATCTTCGAGAATCAACTAGTGACTCATGTACTCTCATGATCATCGAGCCTTCACGAATTAATTCATGAATCACCCTTTATGGTCAATGTAGTATAATCATGAACCTTAACGTAACATGACTGGATCCCTATGTATTGATTGGGGATGGGAGAGTATAAATGAACATGTGGATAATTCCAAGTAGTGTAATCATGAATCAATTTCGTAGTGTAATCATGAATCAGTCCTTAGCCATTCACATGTTTATCATGTACTCTGAATCACTAGCACTGTCTCTCTTTATATATCATAGATATTTACTTACTGTCTCTCTTTTATATTATGTTATTCTTCAGTTTCTTGTATTTTATTCTCTAGCATTATTATATTTCCTTTCCTGCTATGACTTGTTGAGATGTATTGTGCTCACTTCTGTCCTAACTGGACCTGTTGAAATATTACAGAGGATGAAGACGAGGCGTGCTGTCCCATTTATTATGGGCCTACCCTAGATGACAGTACAGACTTGGACCAGCAGCAGGATCCTTTAGTTGTGGACGACACTCCACTAGACTAGGATGTTTTCCTTATGTTTTTATTCTGGATGATTGTATTATGATATTTGGATTCTGTGGATTTGTTATATCTTTTAGACACTTAGACTCTCTGGTTGTACTTATGTGGATTCCTTTTCGTTTCAACAATATCTATCTATCTTCTATTTTATTATTCTGCCTTAGATGTGATTGAGACTGTATCTGCTATGTCACCTCCATTCGGAGAGTATATATTGTACAGGTACCTTTATATTGTTAGATGTTGACCTAGGACAGCGTTCTACCGTCGATACTGGGACGTAGGCTGGACGTGCCCACGTCTCGTGCCGTTACTCTAGGGTGCGGGTCGTGACATTATGGACCCAAAGTGGATGAGAAGTATATCTAGGAGTCTCCCTTAGAGCCAGTGCACGTTGAGGAGGCACAACCAGTAGTAACTCAGCTAGTTATCTATTAGTACTAGATTTGTCTCCAGCTTTTGAGATACTGAGATTTTATAATTTTGAGATTTACGTTGATGTTGAGATAGATAGAATCTTAGACTCTTGATGTAGATTTGGTTTATGCTTATGTATCTAGACTTCTTGTAACCCTTCTTCCCGAATTTTCAAAAAATTTATTTTTATTTTCTTCGGGCTTTAATGTGGGCTGAGCCCAGTAGGGTTTTAAAAGAAGTTTTGGGCCAAAGGTTAGGATTTCTAAACTTAATATATATATATATATATATATATATATATATATATATATATATTAGTGGGCTGGGTTTGGGCCGAAACATATGGGCTCCAATATATCTAAATTTTGATTTATATACTTATAAATTATTATAAGTATTTTAGGCTAATAATTAGTGGGTTTCTATAGAGATAACTAGTATATCTTTTTAAGCCTTGGGCTTAATAATACAAATAGGTTTCGCAGATAAGTTTCCTAAATAATGTTGCGCCTGTATATTAAAGTTTTTTTTATGGTAAATATTTTAGATACTAACTTTTATATATATTCTAAGATGAGGTTTAAAATACTTTATAATGACTACATATTATTTTGACTAAATACTGCGTATAGATTTTATTCTACATGACTACAATATTTTCTAAGTATATATTGACTATAAGATTATTTTTCTTAATCAAATTCCCCCTTAGATTATATTGTTCTTGACCACGACTAATCGACAATTTCTATTTCATTTGCCGAATTTCGAAATCCTTCACATCGGCCCTTGACAAATTGGACTAATCTGGACCCAACGGGACTATCTATTGCACCAGTTAAGGACCCCAGGCGAGTACAATTCTTGTATGTTTTCAATATTGATATTTACTATAACTGCATGATTAGTGATGCATATGTGATTCTTGACACGTTCGTTATACGGATAATATTTTATGGATCCTATTGTTATTCTTCCATGTATGCCATGTCATCGTGTCATCGTAATCAATGGATCCACGTTAGATTTGTTGGGGTGGAGAAGTGCTAAGTAGATATGTGATCAGACACGTAGACCGTGCTTTAATTTATTAAATTTTATGCTATTTAGACAATAATATTGCAAATCCTATGTAGACCATATGGTATAACTGTCCCAGACCGATCATATATTGAACAATGTACTTCAAATCACGTAGATGGTTATGCTTCCTTGTTCCATTTTTTACTTGTCATCATATAGCTTTTGTTAACTGTTTTACCTTATTTTTCGTATTTTATAGTTTATTTACTCCATCATGTATGTCATTTTCTACTCTTGATTTTATAGTCGTTATCATATATTTGGAACCGCATGCATGGATTGTACTCGTTCTATTCCTGACTGGAAACTTATTTTTCAGATAGTCGTTTGCTACTTTATGCGTGGTTGGACCCTTGGGGAGATACGACTGCATTTGAAGGCTAAAAACCTAGAGACTAGTTAGATAGTTGAGCATTCATTTAGTTGTCTTTTCTATTTTGTGAGGCATTATATTTTTATAATCAAATGTAACTTTGGATATTTGTAATTGATTTAGTTATTGTAAATGAGCAAATAAAAAAAATTATATTATGAGAAAATATTGTGACTTTGTTATTGTGGGCTAGACAACCTACTGCATCAATTCTGTGACATAGGCTGGACTTGCGCACACACTCGCATCCCAAAAAGCGGGTGCGGGTCATGACAAGTTTTTTTGGTGGCCCATACAGGTCAATTTTTATAAATTGTACGAACTATTGGTAGTACCATATTAGTTATACTTTTGCGAGCCTGTGACTAGGATGCTAATTCACAATTAGGTTGATCTAATTTTTAGGAAAGTGACTAGGCATAGGACTAGGTATACCCTGGGTAACCCATATATTTATTTCGAATGGATTAATTGGGTAGTTAAGGTTGTTACATATGCTATATGATTAAGGTAGCGATATACTTTGAAATTTGAGACGCCCTATTTGATGATTTTGAAATATTTTATGTGATTATATTGTGTTTCGATATAATGACTCTAATCAAATATAGGTATTGGAGTCTAGTCTGGATTTGGTAACAATATATTTGTGGAATCCAAATCTAGTTAAATATTTGATTTTATTATATTTGGATGTCTATAATTGGTGTTGTGCTATTTTAGATATAATAGGATTCTTATTTTAGGAAATTCTATTATGATCTAAAATAGGATGTTGATGGAATATTTTAGGCATAATAGGATTCCTATTTTATTCCTATTTAGGAAATTCTATTATGACTAGATTATGATTTTCTCATCCTATATATATGGGATGAGGGTGGAGGCACAAAGCACAACACAAAATAGAGATTCGGGGTGCTCGTCTACAAGGAAATCTAAGAGAAAGTCCGTACTTTGCTCTTAGGACTTCACCATCCAAGACAGAAGGAAGAAGAAGATCTAATCGAGGAGTTGTGAACTTTCGTTAGGAAGATTGCTACGGGTTGGTAAGCGATCTCAATTGTAATCTTCTGTTTTTCTTTTTGAGAGTGGTGAAGGGGTTGAACCTATTAGGGCAAAGGGTTCAACATAAGTTATGTCAATCTTGTAATTTTCATCTGAGTTATAAAGGTTGGGATTTGTCCAGGTGACGTATGTCATTGCCATATACTTGTCGTTATCTGTGCTTGGTTTTCGTTAGACGGGGGTTAGTTTTGATCAGGTAGGTTGGCAAACGCTTCTGCACGCGCCTAAAAATTGGTATCAAAGCCAGGTTCATTCTGGTCTGATACCCAACTATTGGTATCAGAGCTTTGGGGGTTTTGGCAACCATGTCTATGGAGCAGATGAACACTCGTATGATCACAGGTAGAACTGGGCAATTTGGAAGCCAAGGATGGAGGATCTAATCTGGTACAAGGACTTATATGGTCCGTTGGAGGACGATAATACAAAGCCAATGGACAATGCTGCTGAACACTGGAAATGACTGGATCGGAAGGCCATTGGATTCATCCGCCAATGGTTGGATGATTCAGTATTTTACCATGTATCCATGGAGAGTTCGACAAAAGCATTGTTGGAGAAGTTGCATTCATTATACGAAAGGAAGACAGCTTGCAACAAGGCATTTCTTATTCGCTAACTCGTCAACTCGAATTACACTGAGGGTGCCTCAGTAGCACAATATCTTAACAAGGTTCAGGGTATCATCTATTAGCTATCTGCGATGAAACTGGTGATTAATGATGAGCTTTAGGCCCTACTGTTCTTGAGTTCTCTGCCTGAAAGCTGGGAGACGTTGGTGGTGTCAATGAGCAACTTCGTGCCTGATGGAGTTTTCACGATGGAGACAGTCAAAAATAGCTGGTTGAATGAGGAGGTCTGATGTAAGCAAGTAGAATCATCACAGAAGTCTGGTCTGGTGGCTTCCTATGGGAAGAAAAGACCCAAGTCATAGACGAGGACATGGGAGAGTTCTTGGGATCTTGGAATTATGGACCGCAGGGAGGGCTACTATCATTGTGGCAAAAGGGGCCATATCAAGAGGAACTCCATGAAGCTCAAAGCTGAGAAGGCCAAAGGCAAGGACGATCAGGTGGATCTTACGACATTTGTAGATATCATCATCGTAGCGACCGACGCAGAGGAACCTTGTGTCATGATGCGACTGGATCAGGGATGGGGGCATCGTATCACGCCACTCCACATAGGAGGATCTTCACGTCATACCGCGACGGTAGGTTTGGACGTGTAAAGATGGGCGACAAGGGGACAGCTGTAGTTGTAGGCATCGGTGACATGCACTTAACGATGGAGTTTGGTGAGAAGCTCGTCCTCAGGGGTGTACGACATGTACATAGTTTGCGCTATAACTTGTTTTTAGTAGGGAGGCTGGTAGATGATGGTTGTCGCAGTCTATTTGGGGACAAAGTTTGGATGCTTGCGAAGGGTGTAACGCCCTAGTACCAAAATACATAGGACTAGGTACGTAGATATGTCAGCCGTATAATAATATACGTCAGCTGTAAAATATAGTATAACCATGATAACTAATCTCATCCACAAAATAAAGAATAAAAGATGTCATAAATCAACTATTTATTATCATTTTATAAGTTTGTTGGGCGGAGACAAATCCACTACCAACTATTTAATGGGAAGTAATACAAGACAAATAAAAGGATGTGTCAAAGGTAGCAATCCCGATCCAAGAATGAGTCATCCTCGAAGGAAAAGAGTCGATCACGGCCTTGGCTAGAATACCTACGAAAAGTCACAAAAACAAACACCTTGAGAGATCACTAGGTCCTCAGAGGGACGTAACAAGATACATAATATCATGCTAATATGAACTGTCAGAATAGATAATAATATGCAAGAGACTATCTAGACACAAATATGCAAAAGGGTAACCTATCCGTCTATCGTGCAATTTAGAGGACAACTTTCACCCGCATGGGGTGGATTTAGGCTATGTGTACATGTACTGTCATCCAAGCACATGTATCCGGCTGTAACGTCCAAAATGACAAAGGGTATCTGCAAATATATCTCGCCATAGTTCCTTTCGAAAACTATGGTTTACCTGTTTGGCTTTCCATACGAACTAGTGATTGTCCTCCCCCAAGATTTCCCCCACTGACCAAGTCATGTCCATGACCTTCCCAGTTTTGTAACTGCTCGAGTCTTAATATCCTAATCAGTAGTTACGATCATCTATCTGACACTCGACTATAGAGATGGTCAGTCAATATGCAAGTCGTGCCCCTAGCAGAATACCTCAAACCGTGTAGTGATAGCGTCATAGCCAAGGGAGATATAAAAATATCCCACAACAAGAAGGTAGTCCGCTAAAACTAAGTCAACATGCATTAATAAAGTAAAACAATGAAAAACGACTAATAGAGTCGCTTGCACCCAAGTAGGACTTGGACGCGCAGTTTATAACAAATAAAACTAACAAATATGAAACAAAGTAAATAAATGCTGAAAATAAATAATATGATAGTACATATAGCAAGGTATACTTGCCTTGTGTGACATCGGCTGTGCTGCGATGATCATGATGTCCTGATTTATCCGATAGTCCTGCTCGAGGAGTAAGGGTTCGAAATTCACGAGAAATTAAAACGTGCGATCAATCGGGATCGATGGTGATAATCGAGGAGAATTTCTGGTGATAGAGACATATAGTAAATTTAGAGAAATATTTACTTGAAATTATATATATATATTAGTGAAATATGTTTTTATCAAAAAATATTGTTTTAGGCTATAAATACTCTATGTTTGTAAAAATTAGATTTTTCAGGTAGAAAAGAAACTATGTTTTTATTGATTAAAAATACTTTAAATAAATTACATAAAAATTTAGAAAATTATTTAGGGCTCAAACATTTATAAAAATATAATTTGGAGGCCAAGCCATATCTTTAAAATAATAATCTAGCAATATCTTAAAGCTTCAAAACATAGTTTTTGAAATTACAGGTGAACCAACTAAATACTATATATTTTTCACAGGTAAAATTTTAAAAATATTACTATAAATACAATAGAAGATATTATCTACTAGTTATAACAATTTAACCTTTGTAAAGTAATAGTCTATAGTAATAATCCATACCTATTATACAGCTACTTTTATATTATATATATATAAAAGATTAAAAAATTAAAACCACAGCACCATGTGTTGTCTTCTCGTTCGTTGGGGAGGGTTACTAAAAACCTATGGCTATAGAAAAGGTCATAGTTAGAGAGAGAAAGAGATTTCTCAAGAGAGAAAAAAGAAAGGAAGGGGGTGAGTGAGTAACACTACAAGAAATATTGGTTTTTACGGCGTGCAAAGTATGTCGTAAATCACTTTTTACGGCGGGCATACGGCGTGCAAATTTACAACTAGGGAGCAACTTTACAACTTCACACCCGCATGTAACTTAAAAAAGTCTCATTTTGTGCATATTTATTCCCACATCGGTTGGACAACATGAGGTGAGGGAGATTATCTTCGTAAATAAGGATGCATATGAGTATGCCTCCTCATTCAACTACTACATCCTATGGCTTATCAATATGAAGTGAAGACCACTTCAAGTCTATCATAATAGACTTGAACTATTCACAAACTTGATTTATTCGTGAACGTTGCAAATAAATCATGAATGATTAAAATAATTCAGAAATGGCAGAATTAATCTCATATATAAGCTGCCAATTAATCCATTCATGAATATTTCACAATTTTTTTCAATTATGTGACTTTGGTTATTGCTATTGTCAAGATTTGGGTGTTATTAGGTCAGGCTTTGGTATTCCTATTACTGAACTAAGACTGTCGGGATGTGGTATTCCTAATGCTGAACGCATACAAGCAAAAATAAATAGTCCAAGCAACATATCTTAAACTGGTTCTCCATCACCAGTTTGAACGTCAAGATCAAGTACCAGAACGAAATTAAAAAATATTTAAAGAAGAAATAAATTCCTAAACAAAGTACTAAAAGACTACAGTCCTTTCCTTTCCTGCACAGTTAATGTACCAAAAAGAAGTCAGCCCTTTCAAGGAGTCGTGTGAAGTACCATAAAGAAGATGAAGAAATAAAGTACAATCGCCATACACCCGTATAATGTCAAATTAAAATCTAATTTCTTAGGTAAAATTGGGGGAATAAGAAGAAATCGAACCTTAGTCTCCGTAGATATGTGGAGGTCCTGTAAAAACAAAATTAATCAGAGTACGAGCAAAACCCTAAATAAATAGAAGGAAATTGGGGGAATAAAACCCTAAAAGGAGGAAAGTTGGGTGGAGAGAAGAATTGTGCTCACGATTTGTATTCTTCAGCCCTCCTCTTGAACAAAAATGAAATCAAAACCAAAAGAAGAATTTTCGATTTTGAGGGGGGCGACTTGTATTCTTCAGCCGAGATGGAGAAGCTTTGAGGCGGGAGAGGGAGAGGGAGAGGGAGAGGCTTTGAGGCGGAGAGGCTTTCGATTTTGAGGGGGGCAGGATTTCGGTTTTGAGGGGGCGGAGGCTTTTGGGGGGGAGAGATTTAGGTTTTGAGGGGGCGGAGGATTTCGGTTTTTGGTTTTTGTTCTAAGGGGGGCGGGGAAAATTTTGGCGCTGCGCGGGTGGGGAGACTTAGGTTTTAGGTTTTTGTTCTGAGGGGGAAATTTTTGGCTGCGCGGGTGGGGAGGGTCTTATTTTTTTGGTCGAGAGGGAGAGGAAAGTTTTACGAGGGAATGTTGAAATATTTGGAGGGAGACTAATTTTTTTTGTCCTATTCAGTTTTAGGGCATACAATATATGTCTTCTTTTGTAAAACAATTAAGACACACACTTGCATGTCGTAAATAATGTAGTAAGTTACAATCCGTCTTTTTTAAAGGCATGTACGAAAATGCATGTCGTTAAATACTTATTTACGGCATACTATCTTGGGCATGCCTTAATTTTAATGCCATAAATGCTATATTTTCTTGTAGTGTAACGAGACGAAGGAAGGGTATGGGAACTCAACGACGAGTTGGTCGGCAGCGTGCGACAAGGAGCGACCACCCGCAAAGGGAGGTGGTGTTTGGTCGGGGGTGTGGTTGATAGGAGCGGTATCGGGTTGGCAGGAGCGGTGCCGAGGAGGGGTAATGGTGGCGGCAGTGAAGGGTGCTTGGCGGCCGGTGTTGTAGGTGGTGGTGTTGGCGGAAGTGCGGCGGTGGTTGCCGGAGTAGGGGAGTGCGGGCTAGTGGCAGCGATCTGTGGAGGAGAGGTATTGGTATTCGCGGTGGTGATGAGGTTTGGCGATCGTGGACGAGCTGGGTTTGTCGGGACGACGATTGTGGCAGTGTCCCGGTTGACGGAGGTATTGGCGGTGGCGCAGGTTACTCAACGGGAGAGAAGGAAGACGGAGGTAAGGGGGTCGGTCGGGGGATTGGCGGTGAAGGCACGGACAGAGGCGGATTTGCTGCGGAGTCGAGCGGCGGGATTATGATCAGAGATAGGTTTAGGATTAGTTTAGATTTTGTGTCGAGTTGGAATTGTAATCGTGTCCGTATAATTGGACACGAAGAGGATGGGTTGTCCGTGTCCGGTGTGTCGAACACGGCATGTATAATTGTATATGTAAAATAATGGAATAAAAACATGTGGACACAGACACGATGCACGACACCTTTAGGTGGAGAAATTTTGGCTTGTGGAATTATGGGAAAAGAAAGCAAGGAGTCTCTCCTTATATAGGAGGTGGAGCTCCTAGTTGGATAGGGATTTTGATCGTTTAAGCGCCTATAAGATAATTCATAATTTAATTCAAATTAGTTTAAACACAGTTCAAATAAATTTAAATCAAAATTCAAAACTACTAAGCTAAATCTTATATTTAAGTTAAACTATTTACAATCATGATCCATAAAATAAACTTCCTATTTAAATCATCATTAAAACAATCTAAATTTCAAATTACCTTTTTATAATAATTAAATAACAAATATTTCAAAAATGAGATTTATACATGAATTTATGTTCATATACATTGTACGCAAATAGTATTTTATAGAACATTATTTTTTCTAAATTATTACTTGTACTTAGATAAATAAATAAATAAAAAATAACCTTCAATAGTAAATAAAGTTTTGGCAAAAATATGATGTGTTATATTTTTATACTTAAATAGGGTAAAAATATTTGTCATATATAATTTAGAAAAAAAATTATTTATTTTCTAGATGAAGAATCCATTTAATAAGCTTTTGTGTATAAAAAAATATGCTAGCTCGCATGTACGTACTCGCACGCGACGTAAAATAAATCAATATCAAAATAAAAAAATTTGTATTGAAAATTTTGGGGGTTTATATCCTACCCAACTTACAAGAATTTCGCCCTCGAAATTAAGAAATAACTAGGTAGGCAGTGTTGAGGAGTTAGAAAAGAGTTTATCCATAAGGAAACACGATCAAATGATTGAACGAGGCAAAGAAGCGACGTTCTGCCCAAACACGCAGTTTGAAAATCGTTGTTTATATACTAAATCATGGACATGGCTAATTAACGCAAGAAAGAAAAAGATTAGGGGTTTTTGGTAGATCAATATAAAACACGAGTTAAGATAATAGTAAGGAATCAAGTAGATTAAGAGAGAATAATTTCGAGAGTTAAGAGATATTATTTCTTGAGAGAAAATAGTATATTGGTCATCTAGGTTAAGGGCACGATTAAGAGAACGATTGGAATCATGTTAAGAAGGCCACGGCAGTAGATTTAGGGTCGAGGAAAGGACGAGTAGTTAAAGACGAGGATATGGTCACATTGGTTGGTCAGTGGCTAGCTATATTCGTGTATGTACAACTATATTGGCAACAGGTGGTGGGGCAACTAAGGGGATACCAAGTATGAGTGTTTGTCTTTCTAAAATAGGTGAAAGATGAAAACAATAATGAGTTCAAAGGATATACGATCGAATACGAATACGAGGTTCAAAGGCAATTGAGTAATTCAAAAAGGGAGTTGTCACGGAAAAAATGGATAGGATCCTAAAGGTTGAGTATACTTGTTAACTATATATTATTCCGCGTGGAGTAATCGTAAGTAGGGCGAACCAAAGTGCACTTGGTTGATCAGACCATCATGCACCGGTTCTGATAAAATAGTATGTTAGTGGGAGCTCTTCCAATAACATATGTCGTGAACAAGCTTGATAAAGAATAAGCTTACAAAATTAGGCTACATTTGAAGCGTTAGTTAAGTTAGTCCAAAATATAAGTACAATAGTTAATGATTGAGAGAAAACATGAATAGTTCAAGTTCCTTAAAGTCTAACTCTTGCCCGAAGTTTGGGCCTAAACAGTCGTCCTAGTGTCTACTTGTCTATGGCTTGGTTGGCTAGATGGGATAGGGTCCTCTAAATTCTAGAGTCTAAGTAACATTAATATGGTCACAAGGACAAGGGACTGTTAGGTCGTGAGGTATTCTATCCAACTTACAAGGGTTAAACTAGTAGTGTAATAGGACAAGGGAAAATGTCTATCTAGTATGGGTATCTTCCTAGCCACTATCAAGCATAAAAGATGGATAAGAATTTACGGTAGAGGGAATCAAGCAAGATGCAAATCAAGGGAGTCAAGCGAGAGTTTAAAAAATAGAATCGAGGAAGGAGGTCAAATATGTGGATAAGATCCTAGACTCTAATCCTATACGCAGGCTTGTTTGGTACGATAAAGTAACCAAATATTTTATCTTGACCTGCATAGGCCACCACAAAAACATGTAACGTCCCAGTCCCAAAATACGTAGGACTAGGTACGAAGACATGCCAGCCGTATAATAATGTACGTAAGCTATAAAATATAGTATAACCATGATAACTAATCTCATCCACAAAATAAAGAATAAAAGATGTCATAAATCAACTATTTATTGTCATTTTATAAGTTTGTTGGGCGGAGACAAATCTACTACCAACTATTTAATAGGAAGTAATACATGACAAATAAAAGGATGTGTCAAAGGTAGCAAGCCCAATCCAAGAACGAGTCATCCTTGAAGGAAAAGAGTCGATCATGGCCTTGGTTAGAATACCTGCAAAAAGTCATAAAAACACACACCTGAAGAGATCACCAGGTCCTCAGAGGGACGTAACAAGATACATAATATCATGCTAATATGAACGATCAGAATAGATAATAATATGCAAGAGACTATCTAGACACAAATATGCAAAAGGGTAACCTATCCGTCTATCGTGCAATTTAAAGGACAACTTTCACGCGCATGGGTGGGATTTAGGCTATGTGTACATGTACTATCTGTTTCACTTAACAAAATGTCCTTAAAGGCTTTTGAAAGTAAACGAGAAAAAGTGTATAAAAGTACAAGTAGATTATGAGAAGTATTGCTATGAAAGTCTGATCTGAGAGCGATCACTTTGTTCCTTGGACCACACAATAATGATGAAGAAAACTGCTTGGAGAAGAACAACTGGAAGAACTAAGTCACCAGAAAGGTATCGACACAATTGGCACTGATGGCACAGTCGAATGCTTTCCTGCTTTGCTTCACCCTGTTCTTGAAGTAAAGTTGAAAAGAAATACTCTGGAAAATCACTTTGCTCTGAAAGTATCTGGGCTCCAAAAATCTTGTACCTCTTTCTTAAAAAAGAAGTCTTTATATAGACTTGTATTCTGTGCGTAAAAAGCATCCATATTGGGTCTTTACACATGCTATTAGGATAACTGTCACCCACATACAGAAATTAGCCTCTACACATGTTGACACGTGTCCCACAATCTAATAAAATAAGGAGAGCATGTACACACGTTCTTCGAGAAATATGGCATGAAAGACACGTCAGAAAACCACGTTCCCACATAATCAGGACAAATTGTGCATAAAAATGTTGTTTAAATATGTTCGAGCGTAAAATAGCTCAAAGTAAACTTCCTACGTAAAGTAGCTAAAAATAGCATTGAGCGTAAAGGCTCAAATAAACTCTACGCGCACAAAAAGAGTAACTGAGATAGCCTTGAGCGTAAAAGCTCAAATAACTCTTATGCATAAAGTGGAAGCGGTTCCTCAAGCGTAAAGCAGCTCATTGGCATGCTAAACAACAAACTCTTTGGCTTCTGTGCAATCATTTGTCAGAAAATCAAATCTGTCAGAACAGAATCCTTGTGCATTTAATGCAGCATGGACAGCTCATTCCTCGCGTAAACAGCATGAACAGCTTATTCTTCGCGTAAAGTCTGAATATAAGGCCTGCGTAGAGTTTTGTGTTTGATTTAATTTGTTATTTGCGTAAAATCTTATTTGGAATTATCCTTTGCGTAAATATCTCAATCTCCTAGACTTGGTTTTCGAATTTTATTTACGCTTCTACAAGACCCACTTCAAAGTTTTCAAATTTTCTAATATTTGAAATACTTTGAACAGAAGCGTAAATTTTGGGATATCCAACAGTCATCAGCGTAAACTTAGGGATACCCAACAGTCATCAGCGTAAAGTCAGGGATACCCAACTGTCACTTAGAATTTGAATCAACCCTTAAGTTCTCTATCAATAGGGCTTCTGTTGATGAGAGAGAACTTTACTCATCTCTCTTTATTCCATATTCTCTTCTTCACTTATCATCTTTTTCAGCGAAATGGCACCCAAGAGCAAAGTCGCCGCCTCAGCCAAGGGCAAGAAACCCGCCTCTTCGTCGACGGCTAGATCATCGGAGGATGTTCACGCTGCCGCAGCACCACTGACAAACCTAAACGTGGCTCCTGCCATGATAGATAAAACTCTATTTCGAACAAATATTTAGTTTGGAGAAGACGACTCAAGACCAAACGAAAAAATATCCTCACGTTATACGTGCCAGCATAAATTGAAAAATTAAAAATACGCTCACGTTTATACGTGCCAGCGTAAATTAAAAGATTAAAAATACGCTCAGGTTGTACGTGCCAGCGTAGAACTTGAAAATACGTCCACGTTATACGTGCGAGCGTAAAAGCTCAAAATACGTCCACGTTATACGTGCGAGCGTAAAATCTGAAAATACACCCACGTTATACGTATGAGCGTAAATTTGAAAAATACGCAAGTCAAAAGACTATATTTTTCACATGTAAAATTTTACTCTTTTTAACAGAAGCGTAAAATTAAAAAATACACTCACATTATATATGTGAGCGTAAAATTAAAAAATACGCAAGAATGTATCTTTCTCATATAAAACTTTATTTTTTTGAGCAGAAAAAAGTACGCATAAAAATTTTATTCTTAGACTGCGTAAAACCCTTGCATAAAACAAATTCTCTTAAAAACAGAGAACTTTTTACACGAAAAACTCATGTATAGTCATTTGCGTAGAGTTTTGAATTTGCATAGAGTTTATATTTGATTCTTTACTAACTTGATTTTTCTTTATTGAACATCTTTTGTAGTGGACTTGGGGCCCATCCTCTCTCTGAGGTGTTTGGCTCACCAGCTGGCATTCTGGGATCAAATTATCTGAAGAACTTATCCTATGTCGAGTTTCCACAAACTGACAAGCAGTATCCCCATGAAAGACATCAATTGATAGCTACTCAAGGAGATAGAATGTTATTGTCTCTGATGAACGGAGAACTATTGACATCACTGGATGGCCAGCAGCATCTGAAGCCTGCATTCATGTTCAGGGATGTAATTGACTTCAAATCTCAGACAAACCCCAAGAAGGAGTCTTGGGTGTTCAAATTTGGAGAAAGGGCGATGTATCTCCCAACAATGCCAAGAGATTATCCATTTTCTTCTTCTGCTCATGCTACTCATCCGAGATGGATGATCTGGAATCTGATTTCCAACAGTCACGGAAGACCGGGGAGTATCATATTCAAGAGAGATAAAAGTCAAATAGGTTATCATACAAGTACTCCCAGGGGTGGTGTCATTCCTTTCTTCGGCTTATTGCCTGGATTTACACCGAGTGAGGGCTCCGCTCTGATCCAATCGGCGCAGATACCGATGTTCATAAACAAGTTTATGAACGCCTTAGTACTATATCCCCAGGTTAACCCTAGGCTGCCAAGGTGGATGACCCCTCACAATAAGAACTGGGTTCAACTTAGTGCTTGGGTCATGAAGAACTTTGAAACAGAACTCTGAGCTATTGGGCTGTTAGAAGCAGTAGCCTCCACAAGTCATGGCATACCTATGAACAATAACTTGTTCTTAGCTTTGATGGAGTTGTTTATCAGCTCAACAGGAACCTTTGCAACCCCAATAGGTGAAATAGGTTTTGCACTCCATGAGATGTAATTCATCTCCAAGCTGCCAATGGGAGAAGTTCCATACGAAGAATACATTCCCTCCAACCAGTAACTAGCAGAGGTCAGCAAGAAAAATCCTGGTTTAGTCAAAGTATATCAAGAGTTGATGTGTCATTATTTGATCCGCACTATTATGTATGAGAGTGGATCACATCTGGCATACATCAATAAATGGACAACATATCTATTCTACCTAGAATAGGATATCCAAGGATGACAAGGAGAGATTCCAAGACAACAAGGCTCAACCAATCAACCCTTGTTCAATAATTCCTTCGGATTTGATAAATAATTGGATGATCACATATAAGTCTCCGGACAAGTATTTGACCACCAAGACTGGGGAATTCCCTACGGGGACTGAAACATTAAGCTTTCTGAAACATGTCAGTCGAAAGCTTTCAAAGGAAGCCTTACTGGCGGGCTTTTTTTCCCTGTGGCTGCGAAGATGGGTCGTACTATGGACTTGTACAGTCGATAGGATTCACTGAAACGTACTATGGCCAGCAGTACGTTTGGTATTCAAGGCCAGACTCAACTTATTATCGGCAATGGTATGTCGGATAAATGCAGGTTTGCGAGCATTTGGTGATGAACTGATCAATAATGCTCCTTACTGTAAAGATTTTCCTAGGGTGGAGATGCCCTACACTTATTTAATGGGCTGGTTATTGCATCACAACTTCAACTTATTGCCACCGGGCCCTGAAAATGATGCGGAGGTATTCCTCCAGAAGTTTAGTAAAGCCACGTGGAATGTGACTTCAGTGACGGATACCCGGGCAACACTAAATTTCTCCCATAGGTAGAAATTTTTCTGCACACGACCACCGGTCCCAGTCGACTGTTTCGGTGTACAATTTGAAGATGTAGGTAGAGAGAGGACTGAGATACCTGCACCAGTCTTTAAATGCTAATATGCATCAGACCCTCGCATCTGATGTATAAAACTGAAGACAACTGTATCTTCGAACCGTATCTACGCAGTCGGTTCGCTCGTCAATTCGGGTATGACCAACTTCGCGTTGGTAATCTCTCCACTACTTTCAACTATTATGGAAAGTTAGTTGATGGCGCGAGGGCATGGCGGTATTTCAGCACTAGATGCACCGGTGCTAAATTTTATGTGTCGACTGCCACAAGTACAACTGAGCTACGAATGCTTCATTCGTATGTTCATTTTTATGCCTCCATTCGCTCCTTCGTAAAAGACTACAACATGAAGGGAAGTCTTCGGTGGAAAAAGGATGGACACGTCGAAAAACCAGTTATGGTGCCTTCGGACATTCCTGATGATGTTGTTCCAGATGAATATCTGTAGACGATCCCTACGGGAGTTGGGGAGACAGCTACAGGACCCATTACAATTACTACAACCCAGAAACAGAAACCAGACACAGCTGTTACTATCCGAGAAAAGAAGAAGAAGACTACTGTTAAAGGGCCTTCCAGACAGAGAGTCGCTACTCCAGAAAGCGAAACTCCTGTTGAGGAGCCTCAAAACATTACATCTTCTTCAGCTCAACCTGGAGAAGGGTCTTCAGTACCCCAACCAGCAGCAGCAACAAGAGTTACAAGAGTCATATCTCCCGGACGACTCAGCACTTCGTTGCATCTCACAAAAGGCAAAAGCTGTTGAAGGCACCGCCACAACTCATGCTAACGATCCGGAACCCATCCCTTCGGATGAACCGGCTCTTGAGTTAGATGATGATGACTAGGATCTAGATTATGACGCACTCTTGTCGTGTCCTGCACCTACCCAGGTAAAGATAAATTATACAAAATTTATACAAAAATATGTATCATGATTTTGTATATTGACTATTCAGCTTAATCTTTGTAGGTATCATCACTGTAGCAAAGCACGTTGCTCCTCCTCCTCAAAAGACTATTGATGAAGAGGTCATAGAATCTGAAAAAGAGAGTTCTTCTTCGAAAGAATATTCTGCTTCTAAAGAAGGTTCTCCATCTATGGAGATACAACAAGAGCCTGTAGTAGAGGCAAACCAAGAATTGCCTTCTCTTGCTGAAAAAAGAGAAGAAGTACCAACCACTGTAGAAGAGCTAACAGTGCTCCAAGAATCAATTACTGCTAATGAACAGATTGTTGAAGACGTAGATATAGCAGCAACAACAATTACTACTGCCAGTCTAGCTCAAGTTCCTGAGACAGTCGTGTTCGAGTCTGAATCGAACACAGGAGACAGTACCTCTATGATACCATTCTCTACCACCGAAACTCATCCTCCAGAGGTAGTAGAAAAATTTGCTGAAGATGTAGTCCCTGAGCTCCTTGAAAATCAATTGGCTATGGTAATGATGACAGATATATCGTTAACTCATCTTACTACCATAGCAACAACAGCACATTTCTCTGGTCTTCAGGAAAAGAGATTGGCAGATATCGCTGATACAACAAGCTCCAATGCTGGTATGAATCTTTTGGTAGAGATTTATACTGAAACTTTTTACAAAACATTGGCAGCATTGATCAAAATGGTTTTGAAGAAAGGCCTCAGTTATGAGAGCTTGAAAAGTGCGATCGCTACTACCATTGACAATATAGCCATGTTTAATGATGCTGAGAGGGCAGCTGCTTTGCCGAAGATAGTCTAGGGACTTGAACAACCCATCAAAGAATATCTGAGGTTGTCAAGTGGGACTATAGAAAGCCTCGTTCAATCCGAGTATGATGCTCTTACTAATGAGTATACAACTCAGGAAACCATCTTCAAAGAATCTCTTCAAGATTACAGCAATAAGGTCGTCGTAGAAAGGACCTTCTTGAGAGAAAATAAACCCTTATTGGAGCAGCATCAACAAGCCTACGACTCAATAAATATCAAAATTCATCAACAAAATGATAGAATTCGTGAAGTCGAGGCTGAGCTGGCTCGATCAAAGGAGGAGCAGAATCGGATGACGGCAGATAGGGACCAATATTTGAGGCAAAGCTCTATTTTGGAAGAACGGATCTTTGGTTCTAAATCAACTATCAAAACCCTTGAAGAGGCCAAAGACAAAATGATAGCTGCCTTTGCTGAACTCTCCCACCTTTGTACTGCGGAAGCTCGAAGAACCATAGCATATACAACTGTACTGGGCTCTCGCGAAAAGCGTCTGGCAGAGTTACAGAAAATGATTAAAGACCTGTCTGCTCCACCTTAGAAATTTTTGTACTAAATAAAGAATTTTTATCTTCTGTCATTTCCTTTATTTTGCTGATGTACAATTTCCAATCATGAAATAAATAAAATATATTTTAAAATATGTGTGAGATAGAAAACAATTATCAGAGGTAATATGGACATGATAAGTCTTCCGATCTCAACAAAGTAAATTATATTTATCCAGAGGTAATGTGGACATGATAGATAATAAATCTTATTTTCTTTTTAGAGTATACAATACTATCAGAGGTAATATGAACATAATAGATCGTAATGACTCAAAGAAAATTAGATTAATATCTATTCAAAGGTAATATGGACATGATAGACAATAATGAAAAGAATTAAATTTAATATTTATTCAGAGGTAATGAAGACATGATAAATAATAATTCTTTTTCTTTCTGAAATGAGCTAGTAAGACAGAAAATCAAAATTCTCTTTTAGAAGAATGAATAATCAGCTTAACCAAACCTTGGTAGTTGGGGAATGAAGAAGAAATTCAAACGTAGTATTTCTTCAAGAATTTACCATTAATTGGCATCATGAGCAAATCTCTATTAGGTTTAGATAACCTATAAGCACCATTGGAGAATAGGTTTCGACTACCTAAGGTCTTTCCTATTCAGCTTGGAATTTGCCTTTACTCTTATAAGTCATAACCATAGGTCGGGACAGCTAGAACTAGCTATCCTACTTTAAATACCCTTTCTTTAACTTTGCGATTGAAAGCTCGAGATATGCGGGCTTGATACAGCTCAATGTGCTGTTGTGCTTGAAGACGCTTCTCATCCAAACCTTCAAGTTCTTGGAGTCTTAAGGAGTCATTATTCTCCGTAGTTAGCTCATTAGCAATGGCTATTCTAAGAGATGGTATTTGGATCTCCAGTAGAAGAACAGCTTCACATCCGTAAACCAATAAAAATGGTGTAAATCAGTTGGAGTTTGGACTGTTGTTCGATAAGCCCACAAACATTCTCCAAGTTTATCATTCCAATCACGTTTATTAGAAGAGACGAACTTTTTGAGAAGTTTAATAATAGTTTTGTTGAAAGCTTCTGCTAAACCATTAGCAGTTGGATTGTAAGCCGTAGAAGCTATATTCTGGATCCGATTCTTGCCACAAAATCGATAAAATACCTGACTGGCAAATTGTGGCCCGTTATCATGGATTATCCTTCGGGGAATCCAGAAATGATAAATGACATGATGTTTGATAAAGTTAACCACATTAGACATTTTTACTTTAATAAGAGGAACTGCTTCTGCCCATTTAAAAAATAATCAGTTATGGCCAGTATAAATCGATGTCCTATGACAGAAGGAGGATTAATAGGACCAAAAATATCCATACCCCAAGCTTCGAAAGGCCAAGAAGCTGTTATAGGATGTAAGAATTCAGAGGGTTGATGAATAAAATCAGCATGAATCTGACATACTTTACACCATCTGGCATAATCTACAGCATCTGCTATCACGGAAGGCCAATAATAATCCATTCTTCGAATACGGTCCTGTAATTTCGGACCTGGTTGATGCATACCACAAACTCCATCATGAGCTTCACGAAGTGTATGCTTGGCTGACTTTTCGAATGACAACGCAATAAAAGTCCGTCATAAGAACGACGATACAACATGTGCATTGACGAATCATAATAAAATCGAAATGATCGTCTTTTGATTGATGTAGCTTCTTTTGGATCTTCAGGTAAAATCCCATAGACTGCATAATCAATAAATAGTCTTCTCCAATCCTTTTGTTGAGAATTAGATTCGGTAGCATAACTCTGTTCGATATGCAAATTATTCTTGATACAGAATAGGTCTCGATCCAACAAAGTGACGGTATTTTATCTTCTAACTGGAACTGCTAAGTCTGCAGCTAAACTAGCGAGAGCGTCAGCTTCCATATTTTGAGAACGTGGTACAAATTCAATAAAGAAACCTTTGAATGAGAGAGCCAATTCGATTACCACTTGATGATAAAGAATGAGGTCAGGATTTCTGACTTCATATGTCCCTCTAACCTGATTGACAATCAGTTGAGAATCTCTATATGCTTCCAAGAACTCAATGTCCAATTGTTTTGCTACTTGAAGACCAATTAGCATAGCATTATATTCTGCCACATTATTGGAATATGGTTTATTGAAGGAATAAGCATGATATATAACCAATTTATCAGGAGAAACCAAGACAATGCCTACTCAGAGACAATATTGCCTTTAGGTCCAACTCGTGATGCTCCATCAAAGTATAATTGCCAAATATCATCCCTTAAATTCATGTTGCAATCTACGACTTCATCCGGAATGTCGTCATATAGTTTGGAAGTTTCAGGTATAAGGTGAGCTGCTAAAAAGTCAGCTAACGCTTGACCCTTCACTGATTTTTGAGGTATGTAGACCATATCTTAAGGAGTAAGCAACATTGCCCAAGTAGCTAACTGGGAGTTAAGAATACTTGGCTTTTTTATTAATACCTGAATAGAATTTATTCTGGATATGACATGAATAGTCTGTCCCGATACATAATATCACATCTTTTGTATGGCAAAAACCAAAGCTAGGTATTCTTTTTACACAGGAGTATACATGTGTTCAGCTCCAATCATCATTCGGCTAAGATAATAAATTGCATGTTCATGACCCTTATCACTTTTCTGTGCAAGAAGAGCACCAAGAGAATGATCGAATGCTCGAACATACAACAAAAATGGTCTTCCCAGTACTGGGGGTACTAAAACAGGTAGATTTGTAAGGTATTACTTGATGTCATTGAATACTTTTGACATGCTTCATCCCAAACCAATGGCACACCCTTCTTTAGCAAACGAGAGAAAGGTTGACATCTCCCAAAAAGATTTGATATAAATCTTCTGATATAAGCAATACGACCTTGAAAGCCACGAAGCTCTTTCAGATTACGTGGAGGACGCATTTCAAGAATTGCTTTGACTTTATCAGGATCAACATGGATACCTTGAGAAGTAATAACAAATCCTAAAAATTTTCCACTGGAAACCCCTAAGAAAGACTTAGTAGGTTTCATCTTTAATTGATGTCTACGCATCAACTCGAATACTGTCTTCAAGTCTTGAATGTGATAATCCTTTACTCGACTTTTGACAGCAATATCATCTACGTAACATTCAACTATTTTTTATAGATGTTCTTGAAAGAAATTGCTCATGGCTCTTTGATATATAGCGCCAGCATTTTTCAGACCAAAAGGCATAACTCTGTAGCAATAAACTCTGAGGGGTGTTCGGAAAGCAGTATGCTTTTTATCTCCTGGATGCATCTTAATCTGATTATATCATGAGAATCCATCCATGAAAGACATATGTTCAAAACCACATGTATTGTCTATCATGACATCAGTAATCGGAAGTGGAAATTTGTCTTTTGGACAAGCTGCATTGAGATCTCGAAAATCTATACAAACTCGAACTTTTTTATTCTTCTTCATGACATGAACAATATTGGCAACCCAATCTGGGTGTTGTTCTTCACGGACAAAGCCACATGTGATCAGCTTTTTAACTTCTGCGTCGATTGCATCCATCATATCCGGTCGAAAACGTCATTGCTGTTGTTTTACAAGTTTGGCATTAGGAAGAATATTAAGTTTATGGGTAGCTACTTTAGGTTTCAGACCTGGCATATCCTCATAGCACCATGTAAAGATATTAATATATTCTTTTATCATCTTTATAAACTCTTCTTTTTTATCTTCAGAAAGTTTTTTGCTGATAAAAATTGGCTTTGACGTAGTTTCGTCTCCAATATCAATTTGGACAATTTTATCTTTTGTGGGTGGCTATCGCTGTTCAAACCAAAGCTCCCACTGAGTATCCATTTGTTGTGCCCAAGGGTCATTTTCAAATAGTTCAGACTCATCATCTGTTTGAACCATATTAACTGAAAAGACGTGCTCAGATTCAACATACTGGACTCCTTCAGAATCTGAGGATTGTAAAGAACTGGAAGAAAATTCTTCTTTCATATCTTCATTAAACATGTGGGATGTATCGTATCTCAAACCATGACGGGTTAGTTGATAAAACAGATCGCCACATAATGGTAATCGTCTACCTTTGCCCTGATTGAGACCTAACATGGTTTTCAAATCATATCCCATATTTTGGATAATCTTAAGAGATTGTTGACTATATCTGTCAATTCAGATTTTTCCTTTATCCTTCTCTTCGAGATTATCTGTTTGTATGACAGGAATATTCCTAGCCAAACCAAACACAATTTGACGCTTTTTTTCTTATTGTACGTGATCACAAAATAAGATTCTTCGTGATGTCTATAAGTTACACAAGCTTGTGATGATGAGGCAACAGGTAATAAATAAGGAGTAGATGTTAAGAACCTCTGAGCATAGGGCCCAACATCTACATAAGAAGGAAAAGAATTCTCTCTATGATTAATATACAAGGTTTCCTCTGTATTTATGTCAGTTTTATATTGATGACTTTGATTATCAACAGATAAAGTCATTCTTTCAATAAATTTTACAGCCATATACTCCAAAAGGAAATCTTTATTAAAATAAAAGAATACAGATTGATCAATATTTGCATCATTGACAGACTGACTACTACACTTTGGATTAATCATTAACGAACCGTCATCCGTCTTCGGTGTAGACTTGTCCAGGTTGATAACTAGTGGCTCTGAATCAGTAGGACGAGAAATACGTCCTTTAACCTTGATCATGAGAGGCTGATCACTAGTGTTGGCTTGAACTTGACTTTTGATCGGAATCATCACAGATTAATCTGACGTAGCTTGAGTTCTTCCTTTGACTTTAATCACCAATGGTTCATCCTTGACAGGTTGGGGTTGAATTCGACCCTTAACCTTAATCTTCAAAGGTTGATCTTCTGAAGGCGATTGGTCTTCTGAAATCGATTGGTCTTCTGAAGGCGATCGATCTTCAGCCATATCGGATATTTCCTTCACATGCTCCTGTTTATAGAGTATTGAATCAGAAAAATAGGCTTCAACACCTTTAAAAGGATTGAGATCTACAAATTCAGTCTTGACAACCCCCTGAGAATCTACATACTTGAAGCATTGGTGGAGAGTCGAAGGAACAATATTATGCTCATGTATCCATGGTCTTCCGAGGAGAATATTATAAGATACATCTGAATTGATAACATAGAAGGTTGCCGTGGTTCGAAGATCACCTATTTGAATCTTCAGACAAATTTTCCCCAATGGTTTACTTCTTCCAGAATTGAAACCAAAAATTGTCGTACAAGTGTAAGTCAATTCACTAATAGGAATCCTCAATGGTCGTAGCATACTCTGGAGAATAATGCTAATGGAAGACCCAGGATCGATGTAAATCCTGTCAATTTCAGTAGAGTCAATATACCCTGTATAACACAAAGGCTTATCATGTCGATTATGCTTCAACAGCATATCCTTTTGTGTGAAAGTAATGTTAGGAATTGATTCCATCACACTGTGACATTGGGGACACGACACCAGTGTATTATCAGGACTTTTGAGGTGGTCTAAGCATGAATCTGCCTGTAGTAATGCTTCGCTCAATGTTTCTTGACTTTCTTTAGAAAGACTTAGCAACTCAAAGATGGAAAGCCTAGCCGGAGTATTGGCTAATTGGGCTAGAATGTCAAATTTATTGGGTTTCATCAACCCTTGATTTGAATCAGATTTCAGTAGGACGTCAAAACGTACTGCCTTTTGTTTTTCTTTTTCAACCACTGATGGTTTAGAAGGTCTTGCCTCAGCAAGAATAGAAGATGACTGAGTTGGCAGTATTTCAGCGGCATCATCCGTTTCTTTGGAAGTTCCCTCGTAATCTTTGTGGTAGTCTTTTCCAGACCTTGTACCAACCTGAGTCTCTTCTTCAAACTCAGGAGAATGAAGTACTATATTACAGGATTTAGTCTTTTTTTCCTTAGTCTTTGTTTTATGGGAATTTTTACGAGGAACCTCGAATCCCAATCCGACGAAAGATTTCTGACCCTGAATTTGTAAAGGAACTCGTATACCTTTACCATAGTTCAAGCCTTCCACTTTTTGAAAGTCATAGCCCATCTTTTTCATAAGACGAACCGATTATTGACTGTACATGTAAGTGGGTAGCGAACTTTCAACGGATGGTCCAATAGATGAAGATTGAACGGAGACCTCTATAGTCACAAGGGTAGAAACTTTTGGTGTAGGAGGTAAAATCCTAACTGAAGCTTTCTCGTAAGCAGCAAAAAATTATTGTGCCCTATATAAAAGGACACTGTTTATGGCTAACCATTGCTGACGAGTAAGCTTTAGTTTGTTAGGTGGAGCCAAACTCGGAGCGCATATGTTCAAACCCTTTAGCCTATCTTCTAAAGGGATGTCATCCCACAGATGATCAGAATCATCATAGTCTGAAGTAACAACATAAGAAATCATATTGCAGGTTTTAACTTTTTGACCTTTCTTAGATTTTGAAATTTTACTTTCATCCTCCATTTCAGGTACCAAGTCAGAGTGTACCCACAAGATTTCACCATTTTTCAAGGTGAGAGGCACTAATCCTTTACCTTGATCTCTAGCTGGTGGAAGGTTCACAATCTTTATTATTGCCTACGGAATCGGGACAATCCCATTTGGAACTTGCTGTGGAGGAAAACCTCCAAATTGAAAAGAAATCATATTGGTTGTGACTGTATGCTCATCATTAGTTAAAGCGATAGCTTTAGCATTTATCAACTCTTGCATCTTCTTATTAAAGACATAGCAAGCCTTAGTAGGATAATTTATGTATCTATGATAGATAAAATATTTGGGATTATCAGTCAATCCATTGGTCTCAGCTAAAACTGCTGCTATAATAAACGAGGCCCAATCTGTGAATTAAGAGCCTGTAAAAACAGCGATGGTTAGCCGCAGATTCATTTTGCATGTATCAATTAATGCTGAATCTGGCATACCAGGAGACATTTTCAAAATAGCTTGTCAGAAATGTTCAATAAACGTCCGAGTATCCTCTTTCTTTTTTGTTTAATTTCTATTAAGGAGGACATATTTATGTCCATTCCTCCTTCATAGAAACGGGAGAGAAACATTGCTTTGAATTCGTCAAAAGACGATAAACAATTATCGAGTAAACTGCGATACCAATCATATGCTGTACCCGTCAAACACCCAATGAAGACTCAGGTGAGAAGAGCATCATTCTTCTGTAGAAGCATAGTCATAATATCATAATAATTGATATATTGACTTGGAGAAGCCTTTCCATCAAATAATAATGGCTTGAATTTAGGAGGAAAGGGCACATCATTCCAATGGGGAGGATAAGGTTGTTTGATCCCGAATTTCTGGAGCTGATCTTTGTGCTTAAGAACCTCAAACTGTGCTTTTAACTCCCGAATAGCTTGAATAGCTTCATTATTTTGAGGGAGTATGTTTAATTGAAAAGTGGTTTGATGTACCGTAACCCCCACCGGAGGTGATACTTCTTCTGGGATGAGAGGATCAGGAGATACGGAGTTTTGATTGATAACAGGCTCTTGACTCAGATTATTCAAAGGTATGTCAACCCCTTGACTATCTTGAGTTTGAGCAGTACAACCCCCAGTTCGTAGCATTTCTTCTTAAGTAGTCTGGTTGAATTGAACAACCAGAGTTTTTTTCGTTGATCCAATCGACACATCATCATATTGAGCAATTGCTTTCTCGTCGGAGGAGAAAGTCGTCCCCAGCAAAGTCGCCATTTTGTTTTACTTAACAAAATCCCCTTAAAGGCTTTTGAAAGAAAATGAGAAAAAGTGTACAAAAGTACAACTAGATTCTGAAAAGTACTGCTATGGAAGTCTGATCTGAGAGCGCTCACTTTGTTCCTTGAACCACACGATGAAGATGAAGAAAACTGCTTGGAGAAGAACAACTGGAAGAACTAAGTCACCAGAAAGGTATTGACACAATTGGCACTGATGGCACAGTCGAATGCTTTCCTGCTTTGCTTCATCCTGTTCTTGAAGAAAAGTTGAACAGAAATACTCTGGAAAATCACTTTGCTCTGAAAGTATTCGGGCTCCAAAAATCTTGTACCTCTTTCTTAAAAAAGAAGTCTTTATATAGACTTGTCTTCTGTGCATAAAAAGCATCCATATTGGGTCTTTACGCAGGCTATTAGGATAATTGTCACCCACGTATAGAAATTAGCCTCTACGCATGTTGACACGTGTCCCATAATCCAATAAAATAAGGAGAGCACGTACACACATTCTTCGAGAAGTGTGGCATAAAGGACACGTCAGAAAACCATGTTCCCACATAATCAGGACAAATTGTGCATAAAAAATGTTGTTTAAACATGTTCGAGCGTAAAATAGCTCAAAGTAAACTTCCTACGTAAAGTGGCTAAAAATAGCCTTGAGCGTAAAGGCTCAAATAAACTCTACGCACGCAAAAAGAGTAGCTGAGGTAGCCTTGAGCGTAAAAGCTCAAATAACTCTTATGCGTAAAGTGGAAGTGATTCCTCAAGCGTAAAGCAGCTCATTGGTGTAGGCCTCAAAAATGAAAGTCATGCTGAGTTGATCAAGACAGAGTCAAAAGTCACGCTCAGTTGATCCAGACAATATTTACAAATCACACTGGGGAGACAGCTCATCATTTGTCAGAGAGTAATTATGACTGACAGCACAACAGTCGAAGAATGTCTCTTCGTATGCCACGTATGCACAGACTTCGAGAGATCATCGCCGTCTATTGCGTGATTTTCGAAATCTTCTTCAACAAGACTCAGCCTTCGTCGAGTTGGCGTACCAAAAGGGTTTTCTTGTCATTTAATGCGACTAACAAAGCAATCACTGTCAGAGATTTTGTGTCAGTCGAGACACGCCGAATCAAGACAGCTGGCAGTTCTATTTTAAGTCTGCGTGTATTTGTGATCTTCATCTCAAGTTTGCGTGGATTCTGAAGTTTTCTTCCTCAAGTTTGCGTGGATTTTCGAATTCTTTGCCTCGAAGTCTGCGTGGATCCTGAAGCTTCCTGCCCCAAGTTTGCATGGATTTTGAAGCTTTCTACACCGAGTTCGCGTAGATTTCGTCTTCAACAAGTCTGCGTAGATTTCATCAAATTGGAGTACGTGGCAGCCATGCCACTGATCTCTCGCCTGCGTGTCCTGTAACTTGTACACGACTCATGTCACGCCCCGATTCATAGAGTCATTTATTCACATATTTTATCTCTTGGAATCGATCGTCCTCGCTTGGGCGTGATGCCGTACAAGTCTGGTATTGCACTTGTACAAGGCAAAGATGGTACATAATCGATTATTCTTCAAATAGGAACACATCGCAGCGGCAGAAGCAGATAAATTGAATGTAATGAGGACAATCTTTCTTATTGAATAGAAGTACATCACTTTTTTATAGCAGCGGAGAAAAAGAGTAACTTGAAGCCACACAGAGATATGTAAAACTTTATTCTCTTTATTGATAATTGAAGAAGAGTACAAGACTTGTATTGAAGTACAATGATTACAGCACATCTCACTTTACATTGGAACCCAACTGAACAATGCTATATAGGTTACATTTAATATTTGGATACATGGATTACAACTCGATATACCGACTTGGCTTACAATCTCACTGGTACAACTGATTACAATGTTCCATACATTATGCCCTTTATAAACAGAAGACATCATCTTGTGCAAGGAGAGCTTCTGTATGCCCAACAAATCTTCGATGCCGCGGGACCAATCAAGCCAATCTTCGTGTGTAGAATATTCCAAGCACGAGCACCTGCCCACAAAACGTAGGTCAGCACATCATCTATGTACTGGCGAGCAGAATCCAACCCACTCGCATAAACCAACATTAAAGTGATCATTTAAGCAAGCATTTATTAGAATGATCTTTCAACTTGGGGCCTAGCATCAGTTTACAGTTCATGGGCAATAATCAGAGTGAAGCATGTAAACATATTCTTAGTAGCATTCATGTGGACATATCATTTATCATTCTTGGTGTTATCATGCAAGGCATCATTGAGGCATACTAGGTGTTATCATGCAAAGGCATCATTGAGGCATCGTTAACATTAACATTTTAAACATGTTATAACAGTTCTCACTTCAAGCATCACTTAGCATGTATGTTGTGTTTGAGCAATAAAGATAGCAAGGCATCTTTCTAGCATACTAAATGGAATATGTTAAGCAGGCAAGTTAAACCAACTTATACAATATCACAATTTTGTGATTTCTTACCGATAGCCGACTCCTCGTACCTGTATCAATTACAGGTTATCTGATATACTTACTCTGCCTGCACAAAACATTCATTAGCATGCATCCTGACTACATGGTCACTGGTGTTGTTAAACCATATGGACTCTTCTCATTTCATTTCATTTTAAGATAATGCGGTCAGCATAGTAGGTGGCGAGCCTCTATGCCACCCCGCCTTATCCGTGCTCCCATAGCACTCATCATTATTTCCTCCTAGGCCGAATCGGTCCCCAGGGCCCTAGGAACCGTTCGAGGAAATTATTACTCAAACCTTGTATACAAGTTGTCCATGACCATGCGAATGCGTGTCTGACTCGATTGTGAACATAATCGCATGGTAAAATATATTAAGGAAAGTAAAGGCAACAGTGCATCATTAGTCATATTCAATGACTTATTCATTTCATCATTCCCATCATTTTATTTGGTGATCTCAACGATCCCAGCTTTATCATTTCTCATTCATTGCTTCATAGCAACGTATCTCATATCATTCCTTTCTTAAGAGGAACTTAACATTTATTCATTTCTTATAAGGGACAGGCATCACTTCATATTCTTGTAACAGTTATAGAGAGAGTACATGATTCTAGTGTTTCATTCAGTTCATTGGGTCGATAGCACCGCCAGTTCACTTCTTATTCTATCATTCATAAGGCATCTCATTAATCAAGTGTTTTATCGTTTCAGCAGCATTAAGCATAAGAAACAAGGTTATCAATTCAATCTCAGGCATCGAATCACGTTAGCAGTTCAATGTGTTGTACATTTCAATAATTCTCAGCAAAAGCATCTCTATTATTTAGCAACTAAAACATGGGACATTTAGGGACAATTCATAGCATTTCAATACTTCATTTATTAAGCATGAAGGAGTAAGGAGGAGGAAGGACAGTTCCACTCACCCAAATTTCTACTAATCGTAGCTCCACCTGCGAGCCACGTTCCAATACCCATTCCGTCTAGCCAGCTAAGAGAGACTACATCAGTCTCAATTCTCCTGATTCCTAACATAAGTCACGGTCCAATATTCTGATCCCATCCAATAAGCCAACCAAATGTCTCGTGCGGAGCGGGGCATTACATAATATACCACTCAGAAAAAGTTTCGTCCTCGAAACTTAAGGAAACAAGTCTTCTACAAGATTCACTTAATCACCATGAGTTTACTCATTCAGCTTCAAATCAATATTCATTTCAGCCCACTCGGTCATTTCAAAATATCTATCTAACTGTACCATTTAAATCCATCCACGATTCGATCTGTCTATCTCTTTTTCAATTACATATAACTTCTCCTTGATCCGCCAACATTTTTCTTATATTTCTATCTCAGTCGCAACATATCACTTCGTTTGGATCCATACACATATTTTAGGCGTCCCCAAAACATATGTATTTTAGCCAAAGTCCGTGCTAGTGCGATAAATTCTTCCCATAATGTTATCTCAGTCACAACCAATCACTTCTGCTGGATCCATACACATATTTTAGGCGTCCCCAAAACATATGTACTTCAGCCAACTTCCATGTTAGTGCGATTCGATCAGCCACAATATAACTCTCTTTTCTAAATCCAACTTAGCATCCTTTCAATTGACTTATTGCTTTATTCACTTTGCCACAATCACTATTTTCCAGGCCACCACTTAACATCAGGGACAATCTCCATCCAAGCATAACATTTTCTAACATTCGATCAAGGGTCTAACTTAGAGCCAATCATATCAAGGGTTCACAACAACAATCATTTTCCTTCCCAAATCCAACAACATTTTTCACCGAGGCAATTCATCTTTTCTAAAAGGCACAATCCAATATCACCAACTATCGATTATCCGAGTCAGGGTATAAATCTATGCAACAGTCAAGGTTAACCCAGCTATCCGACTATAGATACTTATCCAACATTTCCGTCATGAGCAGTCAATTCCATCTCATATAATAATTCACTATTCGATACATACAAATCAAGTCTCATCCCACGACTCCATTTCCCGCTATAGGCCGACACATAATCCTCAAGGGTCAAACATCTCTAAGGTTCATATTGGAGCATATACTTACAACTTATCATTCTTAGATCATACTCATCACCATCTCTCGTTCAATGCCACAAGGTCATTCTATGGGTCGCCAACGGCCATCTATTATTCGGTCCAGTCTCAATGGTTAGCTATACCGACAGCTATACCTAATCATTCAGGTGACTCCCCTAGAGTGGACGGCTACTAGGGTTATACTAGTTTCTTATTCTTAAGGCCAACAAGCAACCAACAGTTCTAAGGAACTCTACCCAAACCTATGGGCTTTAACTCAGTCTGAATAACTAATCGCCATTGTTGGTTATGCCAACAATTGGTCATGCAGCCCAAAGTTTCTAGGGTCAAGTCTATCTATCTAGTGTCTTCCTCAAGGAATAATTCCCACAGAGGCTCACTCTAGACTTACCCAACGATCGACTAAGATCGATCTATCAACATCACGGTCAAATTCCAACCCGACATACGATTCTCATCGTTCAAAAAAAAAATCCATCAAGTAAATTCCTAATGATCCACATTTCTATTCAAATTCCTTTGTACCCACACGAACCCATAAGCCAATGCTAACTATTCAAGGGTCATCGATTCCGATAATCTTAATATAATTATGGAATCATACTATTCGGTCCGTATGACAGAGTCAAACCACTAAGTCATAAGCCAACAATCTATATCCCAACCAACAATCCCTATACCGACATTATCCAACATGTTTGCAATTTCTCGTTTCCATTTGTTTCTCAATCATCAACTATCTTACGGCATTCTTAATCTCATGCAGTAATGGTCAAGTAGTTCATCCCATTCAATCCGACAATTTATGTATCAGTTAACCATCCTCTAGGCAACAACAGTATTCTGAGTCACTACTTGTTATTTTTCTAGTACAATTCAATTCTTCAGCATCATGCATCTATGCAATGACTATCCTTTGGTGATCAAGATGGATTGACATCCATTACACCTTAGGATCAAGGCATAGATTTCTAATATCCCTTTGATTCACCGACAATATTTTTAAACTTTCAGCTTAGCAACCAACTTTGTATTAGCCACATTTGATTTGCATCCAACCAATCGAAGTCAACATTCAGATGTTCTAAGCCACAATATTCTCTAGCCAAGTCTATTTACCCGTAGAATACTAACTGTCTTACTAGCTCGAGTTATCACTCGACTAAACAATTTCTAACCAAGCCAACCGGTTACAATTTCTAGAATCTTGCTACCCAACATAGCATCACCGTCAGGGGACACTCGAGTCATCTAGTAACAATACATGACTCCCAGCTACGTCTCGGCACTACCCAGTACTCACAGATAGTCTCATTGCTATTCTATGGAAAGGGTCAACATACATCTCGTTCTGAGGTGGTAGAGGCAATATACCACTCAGAAACGAAGCCATCCTTAAACAATACCAACTCAATCTATTCCGGACATTCATGATCTATAATGATCACAATACTTAACCAACATCTCGGGGTCTCAATATCACAAGATAACATTCTTAGGGTCTCAAAAGCAGTAGCCAGCACACATGAGTCAATTCACTAATTCTGTTGAGCTCATTCATCAATTATTTCATTCCCAATTCTTTTCCAAAATCACATGCAATTCTCAACTCGTTGCAGCATACATAGTCATTCCTTTATTCCCACATTCCAAAAAGCATTCACAATATAGCATACTATGGCATCGAGTCATTGTTGGGTTATTTGTGTCCAAACCAACAATAATCATTCATTTAGGGGCATCACAATGTATATAGACTTATTGTATGGAACATCCAGTGAGCAGCCAAGAGGGTCAATGATCTTTCAGACACGAACAACATAGGATGATTACAGAACAACAACAACATAATCGCGGAAGCAATCTTTGATTTAATCGCGGAAGCAACGTTGAGTGATCGCGGAAGCAACTTTGGTTAATCGTCGATGCAACTTTGATTTGAAACGAATCAAAGAAGAGACCAAGGACGTAAAGCCGTGCTCTGATACCAATTTGTCACGCCCCGATTCATAGAGTCATTTATTCACATATTTTATCTCTTGGAATCGATCGTCCTCGCTTGGGCGTGATGCCGTACAAGTCTGGTATTGCACTTGTACAAGGCAAAGATGGTACATAATCGATTATTCTTCAAATAGGAACACATCGCAGCGGCAGAAGCAGATAAATTGAATGTAATAAGGACAATCTTTCTTATTGAATAGAAGTACATCACTTCTTTATAGCAGCGGAGAAAAAGAGTAACTTGAAGCCACACAGAGATATGTAAAACTTTATTCTCTTTATTGATAACTGAAGAAGAGTACAAGACTTGTATTGAAGTACAATGATTATAGCACATCTCACTTTACATTGGAACCCAACTGAACAATGCTATACAGCTTACATTTAATATTTGGATACATGGATTACAATTCGATATACCGACTTGGCTTACAATCTCACTGGTACAACTGATTACAATGTTCCATACATTATGCCCTTTATAAACAGAAGACATCATCTTGTGCAAGGAGAGCTTCTGTATGCCCAACAAATCTTCGATGCCGCGGGACCAATCAAGCCAATCTTCGTGTGTAGAATATTCCAAGCACGAGCACCTGCCCACAAAACGTGGGTCAGCACATCATCTATGTACTGGCGAGCAGAATCCAACCCACTCGCATAAACCAACATTAAAGTGATCATTTAAGCAAGCATTTATTAGAATGATCTTTCAACTTGGGGCCTAGCATCAGTTTACAGTTCATGGGCAATAATCAGAGTGAAGCATGTAAACATATTCTTAGTAGCATTCATGTGGACATATCATTTATCATTCTTGGTGTTATCATGCAAGGCACCATTGAGGCATACTAGGTGTTATCATGCAAAGGCATCATTGAGGCATCGTTAACATTAACATTTTAAACATGTTATAACAGTTCTCACTTCAAGCATCACTTAGCATGTATGTTGTGTTTGAGCAATAAAGATAGCAAGGCATCTTTCTAGCATACTAAATGGAATATGTTAAGCAGGCAAGTTAAACCAACTTATACAATATCACAATTTTGTGATTTCTTACCGATAGCCGACTCCTCGTACCTGTATCAATTACAGGTTATCTGATATACTTACTCTGCCTGTACAAAACATTCATTAGCATGCATCCTGACTACATGGTCACTGGTGTTGTTAAACCATATGGACTCTTCTCATTTCATTTCATTTTAAGATAATGCGGTCAGCATAGTAGGTGGCGAGCCTCTATGCCACCCCGCCTTATCCGTGCTCCCATAGCACTCATCATTATTTCCTCCTAGGCCGAATCGGTCCCCAGGGCCCTAGGAACCGTTCGAGGAAATTGTTACTCAAACCTTGTATACAAGTTGTCCATGACCATGCAAATGCGTGTCCGACTCGATTGTGAACATAATCGCATGGTAAAATATATTAAGGAAAGTAAAGGCAACAGTGCATCATTAGTCATATTCAATGACTTATTCATTTCATCATTCCCATCATTTCATTTGGTGATCTCAACGATCCCAGCTTTATCATTTCTCATTCATTGCTTCATAGCAACGTATCTCATATCATTCCTTTCTTAAGAGGAACTTAACATTCATTCATTTCTTATAAGGGACAGGCATCACTTCATATTCTTGTAACAGTTATAGAGAGAGTACATGATTCTAGTGTTTCATTCAGTTCATTGGGTCGATAGCACCGCCAGTTCACTTCTTATTCTATCATTCATAAGGCATCTCATTAATCAAGTGTTTTATCGTTTCAGCAGCATTAAGCATAAGAAACAAGGTTATCAATTCAATCTCAGGCATCGAATCACGTTAGCAGTTCAATGTGTTGTACATTTCAATAATTCTCAGTAAAAGCATCTCTATTATTCAGCAACTAAAACATGGGACATTTAGGGACAATTCATAGCATTTCAATACTTTATTTATTAAGCATGAAGGAGTAAGGAGGAGGAAGGACAGTTCCACTCACCCAAATTTCCACTAATCGTAGCTCCACCTGCGAGCCACGTTCCAATACCCATTCCGTCTAGCCAGCTAAGAGAGACTACATCAGTCTCAATTCTCCTGATTCCCAACATAAGTCACGGTCCAATATTCTGATCCCATCCAATAAGCCAACCAAATGTCTCGTGCGGAGCGGGGCATTACAACTCATGCATGATTGCCATGTGTCCAACAGTTACAGGCCACGTCCAGTAACTGCTCACAACCTTGCGTATGTTAAATCCTGCATGATTTTCAACTAAGAACAGGCTGTGAAGACAGTTATCTTTTCAGTTATTATTTTTGACTCTATAAATAGAGTTCTTTTTCTCATTCATTGTACAGATACATTGATATCTACTGTCAAAATTTTGAGAGCTTTTCTTCTTCGCATAGTCCAAGGGATAAAGCGATCGTCTTCTAGATCGGATTCCTACAGTTGTAATTTTCCCAGAAACACAACAAATATAGAGAATTTCTTTATGGAAAACAAATTGGCGACTCTGCTGGGGAAAACCATATCCTCTTCTGAGATGGCAACAACTCAATGCGATACTTCGTCAATCGGCTCGACGAAGAAGGTGATGATGATCAAATTCGATCAACTCGCCTATGAAGAAATGCAGCGGGCTAAGGGTGGCAAGCCCACTCCAGCCTCCATCATCACTGCCAAGTCGAAGGGACACTCTGTCTATGTCCCTAAGAATCAGTTGGCAGTCAATGGTGAAGTCTCTGCCACAGTGTCTACTCCTACCTCTGGCAAGAACTCCACTGCAAGCACGCACACTCTTGTGCGCTCGAAGATGACAGTAATCAAAAGTCACGCTGACAGTACTGGCTTCTTAGCCAAATCTGTTCCAGCGTGCAAATTCAACCCTAAAAGTCACGCTGACAGTACTGGCTCCTTAACTAAATCTGTTCCAGCGTGCAAATTCAACCCTAAAAGTCACGCTGACAGTACTGGCTCCTTAGCCAAATCTGTTCCAGCGTGTAAATTCAACCCTAAAAGTCACGCTGACAGTACTGGCTCCTTAGCCAAATCTGTTCCAGCGTACAAATTCAACCCTAAAAGTCACGATGACAGTACTGGCTCCTTAGCCAAATCTGTTCCAGCGTGCAAATTCAACTCTAAAAGTCACGCTGATAGTACTGGCTCCTTAGCCAAATCTATTCCAGTGTGCAATCCCACATTCAACAGTCACGCTGACAGTACTGGCTCCTTAGCCAAATCTGTTCCAGCGTGTAATTCTAAAATTAAAAGTCACGCTAACAGTACTGGTTCCTTAGCCAAATCTGTTTCAGCGTGTATTTCATCAGAGAAGAATAACTCCTTAGTTATCTCTTCTTTTTTACCGAGTTCTACTAGAACTGGGGGTGGTCTTCCACACAAAGTCCCTTCAAAAAGGAATAACTCTTTAGTTGTTTCTTCTGCTCCTGTAGTTTTTACTTCAGGAACAGCTTTGACTGATACTTTTGTTAGTCAAAGGAAAGGAGATGGTCTTTTGACTACTCTTCCTTCTGGACATTCTATGTCTCAAAATCTGATTGAGTCTAAGAAGAAATATTCCTTAATATCTTTTTCTATGACTTCTTCAAATTGGGCACAGAATCTGTCCATTAAAGAGGGTCTGTTACCAACTCCTAATCAAAGGAGTGGTTCAACTCTTCCTTCTCTGCAAATATCCAGATCAATGGAAGGAAAACTCCATGTTTCCAAAATTAATGTGTTACCTTCCACTGATTTAAGAACAAAACTCAGCACTTCTGGTGTTAAGAAAACATACCAATTGGATATGAAGATAAAAGATCCAGATGCAGAGTATGCAAGAAATTATGTGGCTCACATTAATCACTCTTTGTATAATCAAGAGCCATCAAGACCCAAGAACAGGAAGTATACTCCTCAATCTTCACAAACAGATTTACGGGAATATCTTCAACAAAAGAGAAGGAGTAATTCTATGTCAAAGGAACATGCTGAATGTGATTTCTATCCAAGAGTCATAATTCAGTACAGATGTCAATCAACGGTCCAAGACCATGGTGATCATGAATGTGACTTCCAGCCAAGAGCTACAATACAATGCAGATGTCAAACTAAACAACAGTCTGTCTTCAATAGGCTTCAGTATGAACCTATGCCTGATGAAGATGAGCCTTTGTTTGCCTCTGTCAACATGACTTCTCGGGACACCGGGGGTAGAGTTGATAGTCCAGATGGAGTATATAGAAACACCAGAGCAAGAGTCCTGGCTTCTAGTCAAAGAAATTTGATCCCTGAAATTGATTCTGAATTCCTTGGAGAATCTAACTTCCCACCTCTTCCTACTGGGAGTAATTCTCCTATAGTTGACTTTGATGCACGAAGCAATGATTCAGAGCATACAATATCTACTAGTTCATCAATAATCCCTCATACAGTCACGACTTACATGGTTGATGGGAATACTGATGAACCTTCTTCTTCCTTGACTCCTCAAGATCAAAGAATTGCTTCTTTGGAACAGCAAATAAAGTCTATGACTGACACAATGAAGTCGATGTATGAACTCATGACGGCTCAGTTGCAAAATCGACAGACTGTACCAGATGCCATACCAGTTGATACTGATATAAGTCCAGTACAAGTTCCTCCAGCAGTACAATCCAATACTCCTGGACCAGCTCAACTAAATCCTAGTCTCTCTGGAGCTGGGGGTAGTGCTTACAATGCTGTTCCTCCTCCCAACTATTCTCTACAAGCCACAACTCCACAATCTTCAGGAGTTGTCTCTGAAGAATTGAAGAATCTCAAAACTCAATTCGAGGCATTCAAACAGAAGGATGGTTTACAAAGGTTAGGCATCAAGCAGCCTTATCCGATAAAATGGAAGCAAGTATCATATCCTCCTAAATACAAGCCTCCTACTATCTCATTCTATGATGGAACCACTTGTCCAAGTCAGTTTATTAATCACTTTGAAGTGATGACTGATCAACTGCAACCAAGTGATGCCCTCCTTACTCGGGTATTTATTGGATGTCTCAAGGGAACGGCTTATGAATGGTATAGGAGTCTCCCAGATGGGAGCATTACCTCATTTGCTGATTTCAAACAGATGTTTCTTGAAAGGTTCTATGAAGGGCTTAATGACATGACTATGTCTGCTCTTATTAGAATCAAGCAGAAAAATAATGAATCTACAGAGGAATACATTGAACGGTTTCGAAGAGAAGCTCTGAAGATGCCTCTTGGAACTCCTGATGCTGTCATCATTGACACGTGCAAATCAAACTTGTTGCCAATCATCAGTATGTGGACAGGGTCCACTCAATTTCAAGATTGGCCTTCCTTCATAGTCAGTGCCAAAGCTGCAGAAATCAGTGCAGAAACCTTCAAAGGTTTAGGAGTGCAGATGACTCCTAAAAAAACAGGACAAGGTGCTAACAATAAAAATAATGCTCGCAAAGGAAAAGAAACTCTTGAAGTTAATCTTCAGAGCAAAGATGCATCAAATGTTCAAACTCCTGCCTCTATAACTCAACGATCAAGAACACCTCACCCCAAAGAAGAATATTCTTTTGATGACGACGATGTCCTTGGTATCTTTGAATGTCTGCTGAAAGGTAATAAAATACAATTACCTGAGATCAAGAAACCTGATGAAGCTGGTAAGACAGATCATCCTAAATACTGTCCATACCACAGAATGTTGGGTCACACAATTCGTACATGTTATGTACTGAAAGGAAAGATCCAAGAAATGATTAAGTCTGGAGCTATCTCTCTTACTCCAAAAGAGAAGACTGTCACTTCCAACGTCGTCTCTATGCAATTCGAAGATTTTCCTCCTCAACTCCTTGAAAGTGGGATCGTTCCTATTCCCAAGGCAACTCTTGAAATAGTAAATATTCCTCCACCACAGTCTGAAGGATTAGCACCAATCACTTTGGAGACTGGAGAAATTATGTGGATTCATCCTGATCTAATAACAGACTTTGAATCTCCTTCTCCTCAAAAGATTTCTTCTCGAAAGTCCAAGAAGGCTGGAAAGATCAAGTCATGTCATATGACTTCTCTTGGGTCTACCTCTGACACAGAGCCAAAAGACAAAGAAGAAGCACTTGTTAGTGCTACTCGAACGGGGAAACCTTATCTAAAGGATTATTCTAAAAATCCTGAAGATCCTACTGATATCCCTTCAGCTGCTAAAGATGCTCCTAATGTTCCTCCTGAAGAAGAATCATCTACTGCACATGTTCCTTCAACTACACTAGTTGAACCTGTTCCTCCCAAACCCACAACTCTTGAGAAAGGCAAGCAACAAGCTCAGTTTGATAAACCAATCAAGAAGTCTCTTCCTCTTGGACTTCAGAAGCCTTACAACTTCGATATTTTAGCTCAACTTGCTAATACTCCAGCTAGAATGTCCCTCTTTGAACTCCTACGTCTTTCTAAAAAAACTCGGGAGGCGTTAAGTGAAGCACTTCTACAAGCTGACTCTTGTCTTGCACAATTGAAGAAGCCAGATGCGGAACCTGCCACTTGCTTATATTGTAACAGTGTACTAGAGATTATCACAAATATCACCTTTACATAAGACGACATGCTACTGGAGGATAATCGACATGACCGACCTCTCTACTATACTGGTTATATTGATACGATAAAGATAGATCGTATCCTCATTGACCCAGGGTCTGCTATAAGCATAATGCCAAAGAGTTTGTTGGATGAACTAAAAATCCCTCTTCACAAGCTCTCCAAGACGGTTACTACTATCTTGGGATTCAATCAAAGCCGAAGTGAGCCTTTGGGAATGATTCATCTGAAGCTTCAGATAGGCGATTTCAGATCTAAAGTCACTTTCTATGTGATCGAGATCGCGGGATCCTATAATCTTTTTATGGGGAGGCCCTTTCTTCATGAAAATAATGTGGTACCTTCTACTCTTCATCAATGTTTTAAATACATTGATAGCAATGGAAGAGTACAAAAAGAAGTTGCTGATATAAATCCCTTCCATGGGGTTGAAGCTTATTTCAATGATTCCCGAATGTACAAAGAAGAGTATACAAGGATCATACAAGCTATGGAGAAAGAAGATGCACAAAGTGAGACTTTAATAATCCCTGTTAAAGGTCGAACTACTCAGCAACAATCTCCTAAACCCTCTGGAGAAGATTCTTTCATCATTCCAGTGAGTGGACGGATCTCTCCGTTACCTCAGTTATCTACTCAAAATACACTGATCATTCCTGTCAGTGGGCGTACTACAGTTCCTGTATCTTCACAAGATACTCTGCTAATTCCAGTTGGAGGGCGGACTACTCTTCCTATTCAAACTTCAAGGGAGCTCACCTCTTCTGAGCCATTTGTTATCGATCTTAATCGAAACAAAGCTTCTTCTTCTTCTCCCCCTTTAGTCATTGACTTGGCTAAAATCTTTAAGGCTCAGCCTTCTCCCAATGTAAATATTGCTGCTTTTACATTTAATGAAAAGTCTCCACCTTTGCAGTACGTTGATGTGTGTAATTATGTTCATAGTTATTTACATCTGTTAGATGACTTGAACACAATAACCATAGGAGTTGTACAGACTGTTCATACAGATGTATCTCTAGAACCTGTACAATCTTCATACTTTCTAGTTCCCAGCAGAAAGCCAGGAGACATTCCAATATTCTTCTACAAAGGGCCTCAAAATTCTTCTGATCTTGAAGATGATGACAAAAATGATGATACTGGAAGATTACAACTACGTCGTTATAGTCAGCAATCTAGAGACATCATCAAAAATATGGGCTATGACTTCAGGACTGGCCTCAATGATGGAAAAGGAAGAAAAATACCTGTCCAGATTCCTCCTTTGAAATATGGAAGGACGAAATGCGGATTGGGTTATACTGCTCCTACTCCTTTCATCAATATTATCCATGAAGATCCCGAGTCTGACGAAGATAAGAGATCTGATTCTTCTAGTACCACTTTTTGGAATTCCAATACGAGTATCGGTGACTTCTACTGCAATATTTTGTCTTCCAACATGGTTTCCATTGACCATTCTGAAGAAAGTGATGAAGACGAAGAAGAGTTTGAAATCTCACCTGAATCAGAACAGTGGGCCCAAAGATTAGATAATCAATGGGAGTTCCATTTCGAGCAAAAAGAACCTCCGACTGAAGATAAACTTGTTCAAATAGATGTTGGTGAAGAAGGATGTCCCAAACCAATATTCATCAGTGAAAGTCTTTCAGAAACTAAAAAGAAAGACATGATAAAACTCATTCGTGATTACATCGATGTCTTTGCTTGGAGTTATGAAGATATGCCAGGGCTTGATCCTCAAATTGCAACTCACAAGCTCAATATCTTGCCGAATGCTAAATCGGTCAAACAACAACAGCGACGATTTCGTCCAGACATCATGGATGCAATTGAAGCTGAAGTCAATAAACTCATTACCTCTGGGTTTATTAGAGAGGAACAACATCCCGATTGGGTGGCTAATATTCTTCCTGTTCTTAAAAAGACTGGCAAGATCAGAGTATGCATAGACTTCCGCGATCTCAATGCGGCATGTCCTAAAGACGAATTCCCTCTACCAATCACTGATGTCATGGTGGATAATACCTGTGGATTTGAACGAATGTCATTCATGGACGGGTATTCTGGGTACAATCAGATCAAAATATTTCCAGAGGACGAGAAGCACACTTCTTTCAGAACGCCGATTGGTACATACTGTTATACAGTTATGCCATTCGGTCTCAAGAATGCAGGAGCAACTTATCAACGAGCTATGAGCACTATATTCCGTGAACATTTGCGGAAAACAGTCGAATGCTATGTTGATGATATTGCAGTCAAAAGTCGACAAAAGGAGGATCATATCCAAGATTTGAAGACTATATTTGATCTAATGCGTAAGCATCAATTAAAGATGAACCCTACTAAGTCTTTCTTAGGCGTCTCTAGTGGTAAATTTCTCGGCTTCGTCATTACCTCTAAAGGTATACACGTGGATCCCGAGAAGATCAAAGCCATCCAAGAGATGCGTCCTCCACGCACCTTAAAAGAGCTACGAGGATTTTAAGGAAGAATCGCTTATATCAGGAGATTCATCTCTAATTTATCAGGACGCTGCAGACCATTCAACAAACTTATGAAGAAAGGTGTCTCTTTTGTCTGGAATGATGAATGTCAGAAAGCATTCGATGATATAAAACAATATCTAATGAACCCTCCAGTATTGGTACCTCCCGTCTCAGGAATACCGTTCCTCCTCTATACTCGAGCAATAAGTCATTCATTGGGTGCATTACTCGCTCAAAAGAATCAAAATGGCCATGAACAAGCCATTTATTATCTCAGCCGCACTATGACCGGAGCTGAACCTCGATATTCACCGATTGAAAAAAAATGTCTAGCCTTGATGTTTGCTGTCCAAAAGACACGTCATTATATCATTGGCCAGACTATTCATGTCATCTCCAGGATCAATCCTATACGGATCATGATGAAGAAACCCAGTGTTTTGAATTCTCGATTGGCTAACTGGGGAATTCTACTTGCTCAGTATGACATGCACTATATTCCTCAGAAATCAGTCAAAGGATAAGCTTTAGCTGATTTTATGGCTGCTCACTCAATTCCAGAAAATTCAAAACTCTATGATGAAATCCCAGATGAAGTCCTAGATTCAAATCAAATTGCTGAAGAAGATCCTACTTGGCGTCTATTCTTTGATGGAGCATCAAGAATTGGTCCTAATGGCGATATTGTCGCTGGAGTTGGAATTATTCTTGTATCGCCAGAAGATCTTGCTATCCAAAGAGCTTATTCTCTCGATCAGCCGTGTTCAAACAATGTAGCTGAGTACAACGCATTACTTATTGGTCTTCAACTTGCTAAACATCTGAATATTCAACATTTGGAGGCGTATGGAGACTCTAAACTCATTGTCAATCAGATCAGGGGTACTTATGAAGTTCGCCATCAAGATCTGGTTCCTTATCATAAAACAGCTATATCTATGGCTTCTTCGTTTGAAGAATTCTTCATTGAACATGTTAGGCGAGCATGTAACACAGAAGCTGATGCCCTTGCTAATCTTGCAACGGTGCTGGCTATTCCAATCAGACGGCAACAAATGATTGTTGTTCGTAATCGAGAATTATTTCATCTTGAAAATAACTTGACTCTAGGACTTCCAGTTGACATTGAAGAATCAACATCTCATGACGTCAACACAACAAGAGGATTTGGATTCAGTCGTAAATCGATGTCATCTTCATCCGATTCCAGCATGGAATTCATCTTCAGTAACTCGACTGAGAATCAGAATACGGATAAAGATTGGAGACTTCCTTTCTTAGATCTCGTATTATATGATATTCTTCCGGATGATCTGAGTGAGGCAGCATTTATCAGACGACGATCACTCAGATTCTACTACAATCATACAACAAAGACCTTATATCGTCGAGCTTATGATGGTTTACTCCTTCGATGTGTTGCCGGTGACGAGGCTCAACAAATCATTCGTGAAGCACATGATGGAATTTGTGGAGCACATCAGCCAGGACCAAAACTTCAAGACCGTATTCGACGTATGGGTTATTATTGGCCCACCATGGTATCTGATGCCATCGAATATGCAAAGAAGTGTAAAGCTTGTCAAATCCATGCGGATTTTATTCATCAACCCTCGGAATTTCTATATCCGACAGCAGCATCATGGCCCTTCGAAGCTTGGGGCATGGACATTGTCGGCCCGATCAATCTACCGTCATCTAAAGGTCATCGGTTCATTCTCGCAATAACCGATTACTTCTCCAAATGGGCCGAAGCCATTCCTTTATCTGAAGTTAAGACATCTAATGTTATCAGCTTTATTAAGCACCACGTCATCTACAGATTTGGTGTTCCTCGACGCATTGTTCATGATAACGGACCACAGTTCGTCAGCCAGAAATTTACTCGATTCTGTGACGATCACCGGATCAATAAATGTGGCTTCTACCGCATATAATCCAGCAGCTAACGGATTAGCAGAAGCTTTCAACAAGACTATCATCAAACTACTAAAGAAGTTTGTCTCCACTAACAAACGTAATTGGAGTGCAAGCTCGGGAATGTTTGTGGGCTTATCGCACTACAGTTCGTAATGCTACCAAATGTACACCTTTCTCTCTGGTGTATGGTTGCGAAGCTGTTCTTCCATTAGAGATTCAAATTCCTTCTTTAAGGATAGCAATCGCTAATGAACTCACTGCTGAAAATAACGATCGTCTTCGACTTCAGGAATTAGAAGCTCTGGATGAAAAGCGATTATCTGCTCAACAGAATATTGAATTCTATCAAGCTAGAATTTCAAGAGCTTTTAATAAGAAAGTCAGAATTCGGGCATATCAAAAAGGAGAACTTGTTCTAACAGTCAGACATCCTATGACTATGACTCATATGAGTAAGGGCAAATTTGACGCAAAGTGGGAAGGTCCCTATATTGTGAGCAAAGTTTTCTCAAATGGAGCTTATCAACTCTCAGAATTGGATGGTCGAAAAGTTTTGATGCCTATTAATGGCAAATTCCTTAAAAAGTACTATGTATAAATGTAAATACTTATAATCATCAGACAAATTCATGTTTAAAAAAATAAATATTTTATTTTATTTTCATGAATGATGATACATGATATTAAGGAAGATCACTATCATCCTTCTCTACTTTTGGACGTGGGCCACTACCGTCCTTCTCGAAGACGTGATCAGCAAAAGAGCCGAGAACCTCCTTGCTAGAACCCACGAGGAATTTGCAAGCAGCCATCCTCATGGCTTCCTCTTCTTCAGTCCTTCCTGGTTCGAGCAGAAAATCCAGAATGTCCCTTGGTGGCTTGGGTGCAGACGAACCTTCGCCTGCTTCCGTCTTCTTCATTTTGACTGGACCAGCAGGGCGTTCTTCAGTGCCTTTCTGAACCTTTGAGGCTATCTCAGTCTTCTTGGATGCTTCTCCAGATGATATTTTTATGTTGAGGAGTAGAAGTATTCATTCTCGCCAGATTTTTGCTATATTTATAGGCAGAAGTTCCTCATTCATCCGACGTTTCACATATTCATTAATGCTTAACGGTTCGTCCATTCATTTCTCACATTCATCCGACGTTTCACATATTCATTAATACTTGACGGTTCATCCGTTCATTTATTACATTCACTCGACAGTTCATCTGTTCATCATTTCCTAACGGTTCATCCGTTAATAATCTTTTATCAATTTTATTAAGTGGAGATTCGTTATTTATCATGTTTTCATAACCTCTGAATCAATTCTGAATCTACTTACTCATTTGTCATGTTTTGACCTCTGCATAGAAATCAATCTATTTTCTTTTGAGTTCCTACATATTATCACGTCCATAATACCTCTGATAATATCATATACTCTAAAACAGAAAAGATGATTTTATTATCTATCATGTCCATAATTCATCCACAAATACAAATCATTGAGCATAGAAGAATTATCATTTCCATTCTCATTTCACCACAAAAAGTCTATTACATTTTCTTAGACTTTCTTACAAATCATAATGGAAATCTATTACAAAATCTTGGATTTTCATTCTACACCACAACGATAACCTAATAGAGATCTATCTTCTTCTTTGGATCTTCTCCGTCGAACCTTCTCCGTCAGGTTCATTGTTGGTTGCAGTTCCTGACTGTCTAGGTCCCAGTCACGACCAGATCAGCAGGAATCAAACTCTGGTCTTCTCTCTCAGACGAGAGGAGAACCACAGATTGTGGCAGCCCGAAGTCGTGGTGCTGCCAATACAACTGATGGATTAGGAGCGACCTTTCAGAGGAGACAGGAATGTATCCAACCTTGGGATACAATTCCTAGTTCTCCCGCAAAAGGAACTCTACTACCCGATTTCTCGGTAGTAGAGTTGACTCCACCATCCAACTCTCGTGTATAAAGGCTCTTCCTACCATCTAAGGAAGACCCTTCTATCCCACGAAGAGTTCTAAGTTGTCTGATTTACGCGTCAAAAGCGTATGAGCTCCCTGATGTAGATGTCAGCAGGATATTCTCCACAGCATCCACATCCCCAATGCCAGTTCTGAAGAAAATTTTCAGCCAAGTTTCTGCAGAAAGATCAACAGAAATCATTCAGTGTGCATTTATCAAACAGAGACAGGCGTGTATTGTTCAAATCAGAAACAAAAAACAGAAAGCCTATCTTCAACAGCAAAAATAGTACACGTATTACACTGACTTACCTTCAAGTTTGGTGCTAAGGATCGGCAAACTCATGTTTGATACAGTGCGCAGAAGTCGAGCATTAGAAAACATTGCTTTCCTGTTTGAGAGTGAAATCTCCCAAAAATTTCATTCTCAGAGAAGGAGAAGAGGAATGGGAGATGAGTATCTACGAAACTCTTCCATCTATTTAAAGGGCAAAGTACAAGTCTATTCTTGGAAAAGATCCGCATAAATAGCGCTCGTAAATTATGGAATGAGTGTCACATGTGCTTTGGAAGACAGAGCAACATTGGAAACAATCAAAGACTGCTGATTAATATTTCTCATTAAGGCACGCAGATCAAACACAAAAGTTGTACTTCATTTTTCAAAGGCACTGATGGCCTTACAAAAGACAAAACAAAAAGAGTGCAACAAAAGCATAAAAGTCACGCTCTATTTCCCAGAGCGACTGAGCTTGGTGCCTAGTTCTTCTACGCTCCTAACTCCCAGACAGTGCAACAGAGCTTTAAACATTTCACGCTGCTCTATGAGGCTGCGCCCATCAGAAGAGGACGAGCCATCCAAGCCAAAATAGCTCAAGAAATTCTTGGCTAGTTGCAAGGGATCATCTTTGAGCTCGAAGACAAGGGGCTCTGGCTCTTCACCCCCAAAAGTGGGGTCACCATGAGAACAAAAGCCCAACTTGCGTGCTTCTTCCTCAGCTTTCTCCTTTGGTGTCATATTGACGTAAGATGAAGATTAAAAATGAAACTTCTTCCTGTTTATATAACTGAGTTTTGTCGGCGGTTCATATTCCACCATAAATTGGATACAATCAGTCTCGGAGAACGAAGAGTCATTATGACATTTAATAAGTTCATTTGGATGTTTTCAAAGAACTTCGAAGTCTTTTCGACTTCCGAAAAATTTTGAAGTCATCTCAGCGTGACTAAATCCATTTTATCATCTCTATTTTCAAAGTATTTCGAAATAATTTATCATTTTTCGAAAACTTTGAAGGGGGTTTTGTAGGCCTCAAAAATGAAAGTCACGCTGAGTTGATCAAGACAGAGTCAAAAGTCATGCTCAGTTGATCCAGACAATATTTACAAATCACACCGGAGAGACAGCTCATCATTTGTCAGAGAGTAATTATGACTGACAGCACAACAGTCGAAGAATGTCTCTTCGTATGCCACGTATGCACAGACTTCGAGAGATCATCGCCGTCTATTGCGTGATTTTCGAAATCTTCTTCAGCAAGACTCAGCCTTCGTCGAGTTGGCGTACCAAAAGGGTTTTTTTGTCATTTAATACGACTGACAAAGCAATCACTGTCAAAGATTTTGTGTCAGTTGAGACACGCCAAATCAAGACAGCTGGCAGTTCTATTTCAAGTCTGCGTGTATTTGTGATCTTCATCTCAAGTTTGCGTGGATTCTGAAGTTTTCTTCCTCAAGTTTGCGTGGATTTTCGAATTCTTTGCCTCGAAGTCTGCGTAGATCCTGAAGCTTCCTGCCCCAAGTTTGCGTGGATTTTGAAGCTTTCTACACCGAGTTCACGTGGATTTTGTCTTCAACAAGTCTGCGTGGATTTTATCAAATTGGAGTACGTGGCAGCCATGCCACTGATCTCTCGCCTGCGTGTCCTGTAACTTGCACACGACTCATGCATGATTGCCATGTGTCCAACAGTTACAGGCCACGTCCAGTAACTGCTCACAACCTTGCGTATGTTAAATCCTGCGTGATTTTCAACTAAGCACAGGCTGTGAAGACAGTTATCTTTTCAGTTATTATTTTTGACTCTATAAATAGAGTTCTTTTTCTCATTCATTGTACAGATACATTGATATCTACTGTCAAAATTTTGAGAGCTTTTCTTCTTCGCATAGTCCAAGGGATAAAGCGATCGTCTTCTAGATCGGATTCCTACAGTTGTAATTTTCCCAGAAACACAACAAATAAAGAGAATTTCTTTATGGAAAACAATTGGCACGCTAAACAACAAACTCTTTGGCTTCTGTGCAATCATTTGTCAGAAAATTAAATCTGTCAAAATAGAATCCTTGTGCATTTAATGCAGCATGGACAGCTCATTCCTCGCGTAAACAGCATGGACATCTCATTCTTCGTGTAAAGTCTGAATGTTAGGCCTGCGTAGAGTTTTGTGTTTGATTTAATTTGTCCTTTGCGTAAAATCTTATTTGGAATTATCTTTTGCGTAAATATCTCAATCTCCTTGACTTGGTCTTCGAATTTTATTTACGCTTCTACATTGTCATCCAAGAACATGTATCCGACCGTAACGTCCAAAACGTCAGAGGGTATCTACAAATATATCTCGCCATAGTTCCTTCCGAAAACTATGGTTTACATGTTTGACTTCCCATACGAACTAGTGATTGTCCTCCCCCAAGGTTTTTCCTACTGACCAAGTCATGTCCATGACCTGTCCAGTTTTGTAACTGCTCGAGTCATCTATCCGACACACGACTATAGAGATGGCCAGTCAATATACAAGTAATGCCCCTAGCACAATATCTCAAACCGTATAGTGAGAGTGTCATGGCCAAGGGAGATATAAGAATATCCCACAACAAGAAGGTAGTCCGTTAAAACTAAGTCAACATGCATCAATAAAGTAAAACAATAAAAAATAACTAATAGAGTCGCTTGCACCCAAGTAGGACTTGGACGCGCAGTTTATAACAATTGAAACTAACAAATATAAAACAAAGTAAATAAATGCTGAAAATAAATAATATGATAGTAAATATAGCAAGGTATACTTGCCCGGTGTGACGTCGAGTGTGCTACGATGATCATGATGTCCTGATTTGTCCGATAGTCCTAGTCGAGGAGTAAGGGTTCAAAATTCACAAGAAATTGAAACATACGATCAATCGGGATCGATGGTGATAATCGAGGAGAATTTGTGGTGATAGATACATATACTAAATTTAGAGAAATATTTACTTGAAATTATATATATATATATTAGTGAAATATGTTTCTATCAAAAAATATTGCTATAGGCTATAAATACTCTATGTTTGTAAAAATTAGATTTTTCAGGAAGAAAAGAAACTATGTGTTTATTGATTAAAAATACTTTAAATAAATTACATAAAAATTTAGAAAATTATTTAGGGCTCAAACATTTATAAAAATATAATTTGGAGGCCAAGCCATATATATAAAATAATAATATAGCGATATCTTAAAGCTTCAAAACTTCGTTTTTGAAATTACATTTGAACCAACTAAATACTATATATATATATATATATATATATATATATATATATATATATATATATATATATATATATATATATATATATATATATATATATATATATATATATATACAGGTTAAATTTTGAAAATATTACTATAAATACAATAGAAGATATTATCTACTAAGTTATAACAATTTAACCTTTGTAAAGTAATAGTCTATAGGAGATGGTGCTCCTAGGTGGATAGGGATTTTGATCGTTGGATAGAGATTATGATCGTTTAAGAGCCTCTCCTTATATAGGAGGTGGTGCTCCTAGTTGGATAGGAATTATGATCGTTTAAGCGCCTATAAAATAATTTGTAATTTAATTCAAATTAGTTTAAACACAATTTAAATAAATTTAAATCAAAATTTAAAACTACTAAGCTAAATCTTATATTTAAGTTAAACTATTTACAATCATGATCCATAAAATAAACGTCCTATTTAAATCATCATTAAAATAATCCAAATTTCAAATTACCTTTTTATAATAATTAAATAATAAATAATTTCAAAAAATGAAATTTATACATGAATTTATATTCATGTACATTGTACGCAAATAGTATTTTATAGAACATTATTTTTTTCTAAATTATTACTTATATTAGATAAATAAATAATAAAAAAAATAACCTTCAATAATAAATAAAGTTTTGGAAAAAATATGATATGTTATATTTTTATACTTAAATATGGTAAACATATTTGTCATATATAATTTAGAAAAAAAATTACTTATTTTCTAGATGAAGAATCTATTTCATAAACTTTTTTGCATAAAAAAAATGCTACCTCGCATGTACGTACTCGTACGCGACGTAAAATAAATTAATATCAAAATAAAAAAATTTGTAGTAAAAATTTTGGGGGTTTACAAATGGTTCCCAGTAGCTGGCTCGGGGATATTTGTGTTGTAGCATGTACAGGCTCAAGCCGTTGAGCTGTACCGGCAAGCCACAGATCCCAAATAGAAGCTCGAGGGATGTTCGACAGGAGATGGATCGTCGAAAACTTGTTGATGAGGGGCTTGTAGATGCTTTATGGGATGTAGAAGATTCGGTTCGTCGAGACAAAGCGACGGATGGTGATGAATCAAAGATTAAAGGTCAGTCTTTCGGTCCCATGACAACTGACCGGTCTCCAGCGGGGGTTGCTCTACGGATCCAATTTTGGCAACAGGTGGTTTGCCAAAGCATAATGGAGCGACATCGATTTTAGCAGTTCGAAGCCAGGAAGGAAATCAAGGTTTGCATCAAAATCAATCTGAGACGGGAGCATCATCATTCATATAGTTCACGGAGAGCTGTGGGTCATTGACGACATGCACCGTGCATGATTTTTTGCTCGATGATGCATGTGTATGGGGGAGCTTCAAGTTCGGACATGTAGGTAGGCAGGTTCAGGAGTTCGAATCTTAGAAGAACTGTACCGTTCGCTTGGTTAGGGCAGCCAAGGGTGAAGAAGCTCGTCAAAAAGTTAACAGTTTTCGGTGGAAAATGGAAGTCGGGGATAGGCAGCCAAAACTTACGGTAAGGTTGATCGTCAGGGACTTCAGTATTGGTTGTGTCATTGATATCAATAGGATCCCAATGGTGCAGGAGGTGCTACGCATGCCAACTAGTGTCAACGTGACGGTCGAGGAGCTGAAAACAAAGGAAGATAGAAATCAGCTCAGGGGATCTGAGATCAGTGGCAGGAAAAATAGGAATTCTGTCATAGGATGACATAGAGTCCAGTTGAGGACCCATGAGGTCAGTGCCCTCTCATCAGACTGGAGGGAGAGAATATTAGAGTCCAGTCTGGATTTGGTAACAACATATTTGTGGAATCCAAATCTAGTTAAATATTTGATTTGACTAGATTTGGATGTCCATAATTGGCATTGTGCTATTTTAGATATAATATGATTCTTATTTTAGGAAATCCTATTATGATCTAAAATAGGATGTTGATGGAATATTTTAGGCATAATAGGATTCTTATTTTATTCCTATTTAGGAAATCCTATTATGACTAGAATATGATTTTTTTTTATCCTATATATGGGGTGAGGGTGGAGGCACAAAGTAGAGATTTGAGGTACTCGTCCACAAGGAAATCTAAGAGAAAGTCCGTGCTTTGCTCTTAGAACTTCGCCATCCAAGACAGAAGGAAGAAGAAGATCTAAACGAGGAGTCATCAACATCGGTTAGGAAGAATGCGACGGGTTGGTGAGTGATCTCAATTGTAATCTTCTGTTTTTATTCTTGATTGTGGTAAAGGGGTTGAACCTATTAGGGCAAAGGGTTCAACGTAAGTTATGTCGATCTTGTAATTTTCATCTGAGTTATAAAGGTGTGGATTTGTCCAGGTGACATACGTTACCGCCATAGACTTGTCTTCATTTGTGCTTGGTGTCCATTATAGAGTAGTTAGTTTTGATCAGGTGGGTTGTCAAACACATTCGCACGTACCCAATAATGGATAGAGTCTTCGATTGAAGAATTGAGTCTTTATGGTTATCAGCTTTTGGTGTCCTTAAGGTTTAAAATTTCTATATGGTTTGTTGAATTTATTGATAAGATTAAATTTTAAATCTTCAAAGGAAATATTTTTGATTTAATTAATGATAAATAAGATTATGTAAATCTTTGGAGTTTTATTGAATTGAAACCTTGAGGTGATTATGATAAAATAGATTTAAGTTTGAATTTTGAAATGTTTAAATTTTGGATCATTGATTTTGATTTTTAAAACCCTTGAGGAAGTTATGAAAAGTAATTGGAAGAATTTAAATTTTGCAAGATTTAAATTTTGAGGAGACTACGAATAGATTGCTTGAGTTAAACAATATTTTTTGAGGAATTTAAAATTTGGTGAAGTTTAAATTTTGTGGATAATTATCATTGGGATAAAGAATAGAGAATTTGACATGATGATATTGATGAATAGCTAAATCTCGATATCAAATTTGAGTCAATGATTTAAAATTCATGATTATTATTGAGAGACTATTTATAGGATTGAAGGATAATAAGTTAGGTGTTGTATCCTTGTCACGCTTTATTTATAGGTTTTTCTTCTATTAAATCTTAGACGCTTTTTGTTCAAGACCATAGTCTAAGATTCTAACACCAAGCCATATCTATTTACTACTTCCATTTCCACCCTAGTTGATCAATGTTCTTATTAAAGAAAATTTCTTTTCTTTTCATCTATTTGAGCAAAATTCTTTTATCCTAAATTTTATTATCTTTGCACCAATCAACCAAGTCCGTCTATCCTAGTAGTCATTAAATTTCGAGTACGAAATTTTCTAAGGTGGGTAGATTTGTAACCCCTGTTCCTGGATTTTCAAAAAAAAAAAAATTGGGCTTTAATATGGGCCGAGCCCAGTAAGGTTTTAAAAGGAGTCTTGGGCCTAAGGTTAGAATTTCTAAACTTTATATATATATATATATATATATATATATATATATATATATATATATATATATATATATATATATATATATATATATATATATATATATTAATGGGCTGGGTTTGGGCCTAAACATACGGGCTCCAATATATCTAAATTTTGATTTATATAATTATAAAATATTATAAGTATTTTGGGCTAATAATTAGTAGGTTTCTATAGAGACTAGTATATGTTTTTGAGCCTTGGGCTTAATAATACAAATAGGTTTTCTAGATAAGTTTCCTAAATAATGTTGGGCCTTTATATTAAAGATTTCTGTATGCTAAATATTTTAGATACTAACTTTTATATATATTCTAAGATGAGGTTTAAAATACTTTCTAAAGACTACATATTATTTTGACTAAATACTACTAATAGATTTTATTCTACATGACTACAATATTTTCTAACTATATATTGACAATAAGATTATTTTCCTTAACCAAATTTCCTCTTAGATTATATTGTTCTTGACTACGACTAATCGATAATTTCTATTTCCTTTCCCGAATCCCGAAATCCTTCACACCGGCCCTTGGCCAATTGGACTAATCTGGACCCAACGGGACTATCTATTCCACAAGCTAAGGACCCCAGGCGAGTACAATTCTTGTGTGTTTTCAATATTGATATTTACTATAATTGCATGATTAGTGATACATATTTGATTCTTGACACGTTCGTTATACGGATAATATTTTATGGATCCTATTGCCATTCTTCCATGTGTGCCATGTCATCATAATCAATAGATCCATGTTAGAATTATCGGGATGGGGAAGTGCTAAGTAGATATGTGATCAGACCCATAGTTCGTGCTTTAATTTGTTAATTTTTATGCTATTTAGACAGTAAGGATGCAAATCCTATGTAGACTGTGTGGTGTAACTATCTCAGACCGATCACATATTGAACAATATACTTCAACTCACGTAGATGGTTACGCTTCCATGTTCCATGCTTTACTTGTCCTCATATAGCTTTTGTTAACTATTTTGCTTTATCTTCCGTATTTTACAGTTTATTTACTTCATCATTTATGTCATTTTCTACTCATGATTTTATAGTCGTTATCATATATTTGGAACTGCATGCCTGGATTGTACTCGTTCCATTCCTGACTGGAAACCTATTTTTCATATAGTCGCTTGCTACTCTATCCGTGGGACCCTTAGTGGAGATACGACTGTATTTGAAGGCCAAAAACCTAGAGACTAGTCAGATTGATGAGTATTCATTTAGTTGTCTTTTCTATTTTTGTGAGACATTATATTTTTATAATCAAATGTAACTTTGGATATTGTAGTTGATTTATTTATTATGAATAAGGAAATAAAAATATTATATTATGAGCAAATATTGTGACTTTTTTATTGCGTGGTAGGCAGCTTACTACGTCGATTCTGCGACGTAGGCTAGACTTGCGCACGCACTCGCATCCCGAAAAGCGGGTGCGGATCGTGACACTTCTCTTGGATTCTTATTTTATATCATTATCATGCCATTATCTTTCTTATAGTTTACTGTGATTGAGTATGAATATTATTATTATATTATCCTCCTTTTGGAGTTGAGATATCATTGACAGGTTGTGATACATATTCATGAGATGTGTTAGTATTGTTGATGTATACAGCGTTCTACCAACGATGCTGCATCGTAGGATGGACGTACCTACGCACACATATCCATATTCTGGGTGCGGATCATGATACGTATTTATGGTAGCCCATGTAGGTCTTAGAGGTCGCAACTAGTATGATATCATAGTGGTGGCTCAGACTTAGAGTGCTATTACGAGCCTGCTTTAGGATATAGGGTATAGTTACAAGATACTCAATCACAACTAGAAAACTTTCAATCTATTAATTACCAATCCAATTTCTTTTGTATAAATGTTCTTCAAATTTAATTGTCCTTCCTTGATAATACATTATCTTGTGACATATTAACTTTTTTTTGTTTGATCTGTCTTCGGGATGCCGTCGAAGACTAGATTTTATCACCCTGGTACCACATCAGCTTCTAAGAGGTCTGCTACCTCTCGACCCCATGTTGTGGCAGCAAGAGTTTCTCCTACTATTTCTTCCGTTCATATGGGGGTTTCAGCTGCTTTAGGGGGCGCTCCTCTACCCGTTCAGAGGATTGTTCCTGTGGAGTCAGGGGGTCTTCCTCCGCCACCTCCAGCACTAACTGAGACAACGCAGATGTTTGCGTTGTTCTAAAAGATGATGGAAGCTCATAGAGCTTAGGCTGAGGCACAGCAGCGACAGGCTGAGGTGATGCGTAAGGGTGCCGAGAGTGCCCACAAGTTGGCATTAGCTGCAATTGAGAAGAAGGAACTTGTCCAGCCTCAGGTTGCTCGATTTCAGTCGTAGCCGAGGCTGGGTACTGTAGTGGGCTTTAAGATGATGTCGCCTCACAAGTTCAAAGGTACCGAAGGGAAACTCTATGTAGAAGACTGTTTGGAAGATATTAAGAGAATTCTACGTTTGGCTCAGATTCCTAAGAGCTTGCAGGTCGAGGCGGCCGGTAGTCAGTTATTTGACATTGCACTCACTTGGTATCGCACGGAGCCCAGGCTTACCTTGCCAAGACTTACTTGGAAGGCTTTCAAGAAGCTTTTCAAGGAGAAGTTCTTTTCTGACGTGGCTCTGGGAGTCTTGGAGACTCAATTCCATAACTTGGTCCAGGGGAGCATGTCAGTCGACGAGTATGCCACTAAGTTCTGCCGCTTGAGCCATTTTACAAAAAGCATGGTTCATAACCCAGAAGATCGAGCCCGGAAGTTTAGGAAGGGTCTGAACAGAGAACTCATGTCACGAACTTCTGGGCTCGCACAGCTACTTTCGAGAATATTTTGATGGCTGCTTAGATTACTGAGGAGGACTTGGACCTTAGGCCCAAGAGAGGCAGTGATGCTTAAGATGGTGCTAGTAGTAGTGTAAGACCGGCCAAGCGTCCCTATTTTCAGCAGAGACTATTTTAGCATCATCACCAGCAGCACCACGTACCGGTTTGTGATCATGTTTCGCAGGTACAGAGACAGCCTCAGAGTCCAATCCAGAAAGCTCTTGTTTGTCCTTACTGCAAGAAGCCAGGGCATGGATGCGATATCTACAGGAAGATGTTTGGTGCTTACCTTTTATGTGGCTCATCTGCACATTAGATGCGAGATTATCTTTTGGCTCCAGTTTATCTAATTCAGGATGGAGTACCTGCTCAGAGGGTACCGACTAGAGCACCTACAGCACCTGTAGTACCACCGAGGGGATCTCCACTTCTGACCCAACAGTAGTATTTTGTCCAGCACTAGCAGCAGAGGGGTGCACCTCAGGGCATAGCGTTTGCCATAACGATCAAGAAGACCGAGCCCGTCGGAGATGTCATCACGGGTTCTATTCTTCTTGATTCCTTTCTTGCTTTGGCATTATTTGGCTCTAGTGCTACGTATAAATTTGGATATGTATCATTTGCTCTTAGATATCATATTGTTGTTAAACCTTTGGATAGGACTTGTAAGATCATGACCAGGGGAGGCATTATCCGGGTTAGTGATATTTTAAGGGGCAAAAAGTTTCTCTGGAGGCCGGGAATTGAGTGCATGTTCGTAATGTCACTTTCGAGCTATGACATTGTACTCGAGATGGATTGGCTGAGTAGGCACCATGCTAGTATAGATTGTAGAGGGGATAGAGTTTTGTTCAATCCGCTTGGAGAGCCAGAGTTTGAGTTTGTCAAAGGGGCAGCTGAGTAGAGGGATAGTTTTATCTGTAGAGCTATGGTGGAAGAGAAGGAGTTGCCACATCCATTAATAGCAATATTTTTGGATGTTTTTCTTGAGGAGTTGTCGGGATTGTCGTCGGACAGGTATGTTGAGTTCTCTATAGACTTGGTGCTAGGAGCGGAGCCTATTTTACAGCATGTCTATAGGATCTACAACAACGAGAAGGTTGAGTTGAAGAAGCAGGTAGATGAGCTATAGGACAAGGAATTTATCAAATCCAGTTCTCCACTGTCACGCCCCAGAACCAAAATACTGGAGAGCGGGGGCGGACATAGCCAGCTACGTATAATAAAATGGAATCCATCTCACTATACGGTCACGGCTGTCTAGAAATATGAGGGTTTATCTACAAGCCAACAGTCTCTTAAGGTCAGAAATTATCCTATTGTCTCAATCTCAACCAACTAATAATAATCACAAGATATCAGATCACCAAATATACAATTGTAAGGCGTCCCAAACATTACATATCCAGATGATCATGAAGCTAGTCGTACAAAATGTAAGGACTAGCAAGAGTTAAGTCATACATGATCAACCCCGAGTTGCCAATCATGTTCACAGCCCGTAGGCAGACAGAAAGTAAAGTGCATCGAGCTAACAAGTGCTCGTCGGCTAAATGCCTTAAAAGAATAATGTACAATTACAGTGGAAGAACAAAAGAAACCCACTCGTTGCCAGGATTCCCTCTAGTGGTCACCATCTGGCTGGAAAGCAGGTAGATCCTTTGCTGCTGCTCCGGTATCTGGCCATACAAAACCAGCTGGGTCAGACCCCAAAAAGAGCAAGTGCCACAAAGGAGGCCACAAAATAAGAACTAAAGCCAGCAATTAGCACAATAATATAATTACATAATAAAAGATAGTAATTTAAGAAAAAGCATGATAGGAGAATATAAAAGACAATCTTGTACAGAATCGATAAAAGGCAGAACATATGGAAAGCATGACAGGATGATATACGATGAGATAACCATGGGACTATTCAGATAACCCGGTTACAACCCGTAAACCAAACAAGGACCGAGGTTGTAACCCTTCGTCTGAACAGAACTTGGTTTCTCCCACCATTTATCGGCAAGGTAAATATAAGAAATCTGGTCATGCAATTATTCATGATATAGAATTAAGATAAAGCACGAGTAAGCGTGTCATGTCAGAAATTGTACAGGATCAGGACGAGACAAGGCTGGACTAGACCCCATCCAATCAATCACGGCCAAGCAATAAATACGGCTTGCTACTTTAACTAACTAGGGTTAACACAGGCCTAGTTACTAGCAAGATGCAATGAGAATTCCAAATCCGGTTACCTGTTTGTTACTACCTGAGTGGTCCCAGCAAGAAAAGGAAAAGATAGCAGGATATAGCAGACACACTGTAGTAAGATACATGTGTCCTAAGGTACCACACTCGACGACGGGCTGGAAGTGCGCTCATCTCGACGGATAGCAACAATTCCCAAGTATATATATATATATAAGGCCGGGACCAAAGGGGCAACGGGTAACTGGGAAATTCTCCGTGAACTATTTGATTAATCTAGTCATTAATCCTAGCCATATTCAGTATGAATCCCTGACCGTGGAAAACCAGGGATTCATGCCCTAGACATGATACAAGACAAGACAGGTTTATTTGTACAAACATATTCACCCACGGTATCCAGGCCATTTATTCTTGTCAAGTCGTGTTAGCCGTCGCAACAGCATTAAGATAAATTATGTCAGGGTACTTGTCAGGAGTGCGCCACGACGGGCCACTATCATGTCAGGTTGGTCATGTCAGGAGTGCACCACTACGGGTCACTGTCGTATTATGATAGTTCCTTGTCATACCATGCCATGTACAATAGTCATTCCAAACATATTAAGTAAAATTAAGTTCATGACAAAAGGCGTAAGGATATAAAATGGGCATAAAATATCTAATAAAATATCAATATACAGGGCTATAGAAGAGCCAAGCTTAAAGAAATAAGACCAAAACTCTAAGAGCCAATGAGTTAAGCAAGGGGTCAAGGGAGTAGCGTACGCACAAGGGCACGCACAGCGTACGCACGAAAGCACGCACGCAGGAGAGCTAAAGTACGTACGCAGGAGAGCTGCGTACGCACAAAAGTCAAGCACGCAGGAGAGCGGCGTACGCGAAAAGTCACACACGCAGGAGAGCTGCGTACGAGAAAAGTCACGCACCGCAGAAGAGCTGCGTACGAGAAAAGTCACGCACGCAGGAGAGCTGCGTACGAGAAAAGTCACGCACGCAGGAGAGCTGCGTACGCGTAAAAACACGCACGCAGAGGGGCTGCGTACGCACAAAAGCACGCACGCAGGAGAGCTGCGTACGAGAAAAGTCATGCACGCAGGAGAGCTGCGTACGAGAAAAGTCATGCACGCAGGAGAGCTGCGTACGAGAAAAGTCACGCACGCAGGAGAGCTGCTTACGAGAAAAGTCACGCACGCAGGAGAGCTGCGTACGAGAAAAGTCACGCACGCAGGAGAGCTGCGTACGCGTAAAAACACGCACGCAGAGGGGCTGCGTACGCACAAAAGCACGCACGCAGGAGAGATTCGTATGCGTAAAAACACGCACGCAGAGGAAAGGGTCTTCTTCTCCATGGCTGAGAAGAAGCTCTCATGGCTCCTAAAACTTCAAGGCATCACAACTTGGCCATCCGAACTCCAAATCCGGATTTCCAAAGTTCCAACTGGGGTGGAATTGAACTCTCTTCCACAAGGAAACATCAAAACTCATAAAAATCCAACCTAAATAGACCAAAACCATGCAAAACCGAAAATAGAAAAAACTTAGATCTAGAACAATAGAGACTCTAAATCATAAAATACCAAGTTCTAATGTTGATCACCATGTCCTAAACTAGCAAATGGACAAATAAAATAGGGTTCTCATGTGGTGGCAAGGTGCACTTGCCTATGGGTGTGGAGAGTTGTGTGGAGGAAGAAGAAGAGGAAGAAATTAATGGAGGAGGTAATGAAGAGAGAGAGTGTTAGGTGGGGATTATAAAGAGGGTGGGATGTGGTGTGTTGAGGGTAGAGCATAGGCTAAGGTGTTCCAATACACATTAAACCAAACCAAACCAACTCAAACCAATTAAAACCGAGCCAGGTCAAAACCCAAAATACGAGAAATACCAAAAATCTACAAGTTGAGAAAAATAAAAATATATGCTAAAATCCAGATACGAGTATAAATACGAAATACGGGAAATACGGGAAATGAGGGTGACATTCACCTTGGGGTACTCCTGTATTGTTTGTACCGAAGAAGGATGGATCGACATGCATGTGTATTGATTACAGGGCATTGAACAACCTCACTATCAAGAACAAATACTCGTTGCCGAGGATTGATGATTTATTTAATCAGTTGAGCGATTTTTCTAAGATAGATCTGAGGTCTCCCTACCACCAGATAAGCTACAGGACAAGGAAGACTGTAAATCCCTCGACCGCATCTTCTGGAAGTCCTAAATGTTTGGGGTCCTCGGCAGGTACTGCACCTGTATCTGACCTTCCTACGGCTGGGCGGTCACCCTCTCTTCTGTTGTCATGGCTAGCTGATGGGCATTGTCGATGCCCTGCCTCATATCTACCGACTGGCGTTGCTGAGCCTCCATCATCTCTCGGAAGAAGGCGAACAACTGCGCGATGTCAACTGTCCCCTGAGGTGGTAGCGGAAGCACATCCTGAATCATGGGGTATGTCTCCAAACCGATGGAGGAGCACCCCCAAAAGCTGCCGACGTTCCTATATGAGCAGAAACAAGAGGTGCTACGGCTCCAGCCTCTGTCTGGATCGGACGAGAGGTGGCACACCTCTCACAAGTGTCTGCTGGACCAGAACTACACGATCATGTCTCCACCATCCTGAAGACAGATCAAATAAGAAAAGCAACACAGAGCAGGAATCGATATCATCAAAGGAGGACAGTTTATTTCAAAGAAGGCAATTATCAGCAAGAATGTATAGATGGCAGGAATTAGATCAGAATTTTTCCTAACTGTGATTGAGTACCTCACCACTAAAGTCTATTCCTTAATTACTATCGCAGGCTCGCTGCAGTACAACTACGTCGCCGTACTACCATGATATCACACTAATGCGACTCTCGACCGGTATCGGCCACCACTAAAAATTTGTCACGACCCGCACCCAGTGTAAGGGTACAAGTGCGTAACAGCGCCTAGCCTACGTCGCAGAATCGGCGGTAGAATGTTGTACTAGGTCACTATCTAAACAATAACTCATGTAATTATATAATGTACTTGTCATAATCTCAACTCCGAACGGAGGACAAGTATAGATATAATGAAGCTTAATCACAGCCTAAGCACGATAAGTAACACAGAATTTTATAACTAATAAGACTAAACAACAACAAAAATAAAACTACTAAATAATAATTTCTCAAACAATCTCAAAACAAAGTCAATAACTTAACTTATTACAACTCAAGTTCTAAACATGAATCTAAAGCAAGTCTACTAGCTAGTCTCCCGATCACTCCTAGGAGTCGGGGACCAAGTTAGCTAAGCCATCTCATGATCCAAGGCAAGTAGGGCAAGTATGCTCAGGGCAAGTATTTATAATATTTTTAACATATCCAGTCAGGATTGGAACGAGCACATCTCATCTAGAAATCCCAAGTAAATGACAAAGACTATAAAGTAGTTATAGACAGCTATATTGATGAACATGGAAGTTTATACAGGTAATGATGTAGAGCAACACTTAAAGTATAAGAGAAAATAATATAATAAATCAGAAGATAATGGCAATAAAGACTGTAAATAAAAGCTAGCTGAACTAGACTAATATGATATAAGTCCAGACAGTATAATGTAAGTCAAGTGTAATCCCAATGTGAGTCTAGTATAATATGAGTCGAATATGATTCCAACGGGTCCAGACAATATAGGTCCAGAGAGTAATTCCAGGGTGAGTCCTCAACATGACACTAATCAATGTGTTTTAAAATACCGAGATCGACATGTAAATGGCTATGGGTAATATGGCACATCGCACACCTGGCCAAGTATGGGATGGCTAGCTTTCCAGTATAAGTTTAAAGGAATAGTTCCAGTATTTGGAAATATTCACATGTCTACTCAAATATTTTCCTGCCAAATAAATACAAGTGAATCCATAACCCGACATGAAAGTAAGTATAAATCCAGCCAGCACATGATGTTGCCAGTAGGTGTTTCCAGTAGTAGTTCAAGTAATGGAGCCAGACTTGTAAAAGGTGAGTGCCGCATGCAATGGATCCAGTAATATTAATCCGTGTTTGTTACTGAAAATCAAATAGAACTAACTAGAACTGAATACAGAAATCGACAAGTAAATGAAAGAACTATCAGAAAATGTACTCGCCTGATACCCTAAAAACTGATGAATACAGATGTCCAAACCGGAGTCACAATGTCCTAATTAGAGCAATATTGGTTAAGATGTGTTCAAAAGGTAATAATTGATGTATACAATGCAAATTATATGTTTCTAGGTCATTCTAGGTCAAAGTCAACTCTTGGTCAACTTTGGTCAACATTCTAGTCAAACTAGGTTTCTAGGTTAAGTCTAAGTCAAAACCTTGCCAAATAAGTTCCTCTAGTTATTACTCTATGTATCTAGTCTGTAATATATAGAGACCCATGTATCTCACCTACACCTTAATACAAAGGAAAAACCTAATACCTTACCTATAATGGTAAAGCCAATAAGCTTATACACCCCCACTTATTCTATACCTATGTATGGTTCCCATATACTCTAACATTTGTCAACATTACTTACACTTAGATATTTCCTAATCTATTACCTATACTTTACAATCCATGTATCACATAGATAATTTTTCATGTTCATAACCATATCCTTAACCATACCAACTTACATTCCTATCTCACCTCCTAATATATGAATATCCCAAAGCTATAACCTAATATATTTACACATAGATGGATATTTAGGCAACAAAAGCATAGATATATATATAGAGAGAGAGAGACATTTAGACACTAAGATACCCACACATGAAGTCACACTTTATCTACATAATGTATCCACTTACATAATCCTTATATAACCTATATAAGCCTCAACCCCAACCCATGCCATAGCTGCCTTTGCTACAGCTGCTAGCTGCAATTACTGCTGCTGGCTTTGCTACAGCTACTACTGCTATCTCATATTGCTAATACTGCTATTGTTGTGCTACTGTACTATTGCTATTGCTAATCCCCCACTCTCTCACTCACACACATATATATACATACATCTATATAGCTAAAACCAATCACATGTCTACTCTATATCATATATATATATATATATATATATATATATATATATATATATATATATATATATATATATATATATATATATATATATACATTCATATCTTAAAAATATATATATATATATATATATATATATATATATATATATATATATATATATATATACATTCATATCTTAAACCCAGGTTACTGCAACTCACACAAATATATACATCATACAAGTATACAAAACTCTCAACTATTGAACAAAACCCAACTCAGTGTCACAGTGTCTAGGATGTGTCCTAACATGTGTCCTAATCGTGTCTAATGTGACAGCAGATGTGAGTGTGTACAGGTGTCAACATGTGAGTGTCAAAGTGAATATGAGGTGTCACAAAATGTGGTATACATGAATGTGCATGTGTCGAGTGTGAAACATGTGTGCAAAGGTCGTGTGAGTCTGTACATATGTACATGTAGGTGTGTCTACCTTCCAGTGTCCCAAAATTATCCAATACGTGTCCAACCTGTGTCAAGTTATGTCGAAACTCACTTGTATCAGAAACTATATATGCACGGTCTCGTATACATGTGTCGAGAGCTGTGGGTGAGTGTGTGCGAGGTAAAATGTGTAAACCAAGGTGTCAGTAGGTAGCCTAGGTCTAGGGGTTCATGTCTGTGTCCCTGAATTGGGTCCAATTCGTGTTATGTCCGTTTTCGAGCCCCGTATCAGAGCCTCAATTGTCGTGTGTGTTTGTGAGCACCCTGACAGTCGATGCCCCCACATGTCCACCAATTTTGGTGTCAAATCGTGTCGTGTCCTAGGAGTTCTAGAGGTCGAGCAGTAGGACAGTGCACGAGGTCCCATACACGTGTCCTCGTGTCCTAAAACAGTGTCCAAACAACATCAAAATTGACTCAGGGTTTATGAAATGGAATCTACATGTAATTAGCTATAAAATTATGTCATTTGTTTTGAAAAACATTAACATTCATTTCTATGTGACAATTCACCAAACACTTTATGTAGCACTCTGATACTCCTCCGATACGCACCCTAAATAGATTCAATTTCCTACCAAACTTGGCTTACAGCTAGGGAAACCCTTAATGAATGCATCTATGAAGAGAAATCTGAATATTAATAGGTTTAGAGGCCATTACCTATTGAGAGTTGGAAACTCAATGAAATTGCACTTGAGAGCCAAATTCCTCCACTTCTAATAGTCAACTTTCTTCAAATCCTTGCTAGCTAGTTACTAATGACCTCTTCTATAATAGGGGAGTGTGTTGCAATAGATTTGACTCAATTTAGAGTTGATTTGGAAAAAGGGGGAAAATTTGGAGAAGAACTCAAATTAGGGTTTGAAGATGTAATAAAAAGAGGCAAGAGGGTCTAACATGTGTTTATATAAGAGGGGGACACCTCTTGGCCGGCCATACCTCAATCCTAGGGTTAGGGTTTGTCTAAGTTGGGTTTAAGGGCTTTCTTTAGGTGTAATTCAAGGCTTTCTAGGTAAAGGCCCATCCAAACTAGGGTTTTAAGCTACATATCTAACTTAGACTAATATCTAGATATTACTAACCTTGTCATTTAGTTAGAAGTTTCTAATATAATATCTAGGCTCATGACTAATATCTAGATTAGGGCAATTCTAGGTAAAGGCCCAATATAACACTTAGCACACTACCAATTGATCAAAATCCAAATTAATTCAAAAGTCACAAAATGACCAAAATATTCTTAGCCTAAAAAGTGGTAATTAGCTTAGCTAATCACATAGGATAAGTCTCCATGGTCATGGTTAGTCTCTAGGATAAGTAGTTCAAGGGTTACACTTGTAAAACACCAAAATCACAATATACCAATTTAAATAGTATTAAATTAATTAAAATTTACCATAAATCATTAACATGATTTAAATCCTATTATTCAATGATTAATTTTACAAAAGTTCAAAATTATCCTTGTTTTTGAAAAGTGGTGGTTACATCAATCCTGTTGAATGGTACAAGTCATGTGGAATTTATCGGAAAACAACCTACCATTGGACTTCAGTACAGGAAAGAGAAAAAACTCATAGTTTTTGTCTTCTTGTGCCCCCGGCCTATCTGCGCATAGGAACACTGCCTGCGCCTAGTTCGATAAAGCATTTACTATGCATCGATACTGCTTTTGAGCATCATGTGCCTACTTGTCACAACCCGCACCCTAGAGTAAGGGCACGAGACGTAGGTACGTCCAGCCTACACCGCAGTGTCGGCGGTAGAATGCTGTCCTAGGTCAACATACATCTAACAATATATATATCTAAACAGTTTATACTCCCCGAATGGGGGTGACGTAGCAGTAATAAACTCAATCACAACTAAGGAAGAGATAGCACGATATGAAATAGAACTCAAGAAAACAAATAGATGAAAAGTAGTCTAAGATAATACCAGCAAATAACCAGAAGTACATGGTCTCATATACAGAATGAAAGAATATATACAACTCAGAACTCAGAATAAAGTCTAGCTAAAACATGTTTCAAGACTACATAAAGTAAGATAAGCCTAACTAATCTAGTCTAGGCAATCGGGGTGATATCCTCAGCTAGAGCTGGGTCCTCCTGAGGGTCTAGCTCGCAGGTGTAATCTAAGGCTGCCCCGTAGAAAGTGTCCAGGCAGGCCTCCTCCTCGTCCTCTGTAATATTTTCAACAGGTCCAGTCAGGACAGGAGCGAGTACAGTACAACTCAACAGTTCATAGCAGGTTAGAAAATATAATCATGCAGTAAAGTAAGATACAGGTGCTGAAGAATACAGTATGTAAACAGAGAGAGAGAGAACTGTAATAGAAATATCTACTATAAGTAAGGAACTAACAGTGGCTAGTGAGTCAGAGTACAGGATAGCACATGTGAACGGGACAGATTTGTACATGATCTACACTAAAGAGTTGTACATGATCTACACTACTATAGAATTGTTTACATGATCTACACTACTATTGAATTCGGGTGGGTACACCGTCCAGGAAATGCGTGTACCCTTAGGTAGCTTGAAGGGTGCAACACAAGACAGTGTGCTAGAAATGTGCCCTACTCGATGGCAGGCTACAGATCCCAAGCGCGCCCAGGTAACGGGATTGCCTGTAGCTGGGAGATCTCTTCATGACTACTGTATTAATCTAGTTATTAGCCTTAGTCCATTTTAGTAGGTAGTCCTGACCGTGGTACTCAGGAGTCCCCTCCTAGACATGATGCAAGACAGGACTGGATTATTTGTATAAGCACAATCGCCCACGGTGTCCAGGATGTTCATTCTTGTCAGGTCATGTCATGTCAGGTAGCCGTCGCAACAGCTGTTCAAGATAATTTTGCCAGGTTTATCATGTCAAGTGTTCTTGTCAGGAGTGCGCCACGACGGGCCACTATCAGGTCATATCAGGTTTTCTTGTCAAAAGTGCACCACTACGGGTCACTATCATGTCATGCTCAGGTACCAAAACATATTTAAACAAATCCATGATTATCAAGTTTATGACAAAAGGCGTAAGGATATAAAATGGACGTAAAATATCTAATAAAATATCAATATTCAGGGCTATAGAAGAGTCATGCGGCTAAGTCATATGCGATCAGAAAAGGGTAGACTCATGCGGCCCAATTAGGAGAGCGCATGCGACCAGGGTCACTGGATCCCATGCGGCTAAGACAAGGGGGCGCATGCGGTCAGGAAGATAGGAAACTCATGCGGCTGGGAGAATGGGTCTTATGCGGCTAGCTGGCCAATCAGGTACATGCGGCCGGGAGGGGAAGTGTGGTTCCATACGGCTCGAGAAGAAGCAACCCATGCGGCTGCGGGGGAAGGGAACCATATGCGACTCAGAAGGGAAGAGTACTCATGTGGCTGCGGGGAGTAATGCCTATGCGGCTGGGAGCAAGTGTGCATATGCGGCTCGCGAGTGTTGAGTTCATGCGGCTCAGGGTGAAGTCCTCATGCGGCTGGGTCAAGCAAGTCTCATGCGGCCAGCGGGAATGGCGCATGCGGCTGCAGAGTTCAGAACTTATGCGGCTGGGAATTGAGTGAGTTATGCGGCCAGATGAGTTCGGCCCTCATGCGGCTCAAGTACTTCCAGCCATGCGGCTGAAGAGAACACTTGCCGCATGAATATTCATGCGGTCAAGTCAAGCACTGTTCATCTTCTCCAAAATTTCAGAGAAGAAGAACACCATGAGAGCCAAGTCCTCAAGCTCCATAACTCCATCATCCGGAGCCTAAATCCGAACTTCCAAAGGTCAAAATGGGGTAGAACGAAATTCTCTACAACATGGAACCATCAAAACTCGAAAATAACAAGATTTAGTAGATCAAAACCCCAGAAATCCAAAAATAATGCAAACTTAGATCTACAAGAATCTAGCCAAGAAAAATGGAAATGCCAAGAACTAAAGTGAGTTAAAATGCTGTAAGAAAGAGAATGAAGTAATAAAATCAGAGTTCCTCCATGAAGCAAGTTGCACTTGTCTAGAGCTCACTCTCTCTCTCTTGGTAGGTGAAGGAGTAATGGGGAAGAAGAAGTTGAGATTAATGAAGAGAAAGAAAAGAATGGGCTAATAAATACAAATGGTGGTGGTAGGTAGGGGGTTCATCCAAGGGTTCATCATGAACCCAAGCAAAACCAAGCCAGACCGAACCAACCAACCCGAACCAGGAATAGACCAAGCCAAGAAGGAAATGCCAAGCCAGGAAATCATGCAATAAAATACGTACACGTATTCCAAGAATACGTGATACGAACCACAGGCATTACAACTCTACCCACCTTAAAAGAATTCCGTCCTCGGAATTTAATCAAGAGGCTAGAGGAGCAACGACAAGCTATACTAATAACAAGCAAACTATACTAGACAATCAATCAATCATGCAAGCAAGGAATCGAAGGCATGAGGCATAAGAAAGACATTATACCTCACGAGTCAAACAAGTCGGGATATCACGATCGGATATCATCCTCACGCTCCCATGTTGACTCCCCCAAAGAGTGATGACCCCAAGCAACTCGGACTAACTTGATAGTCTTGTTCTTGAGGATCTTCTCTCTCCGGTCCAATATAGACACGGGCCTCTCCTCATACGAAAGGTTGGTACCAACAACCAATTCCGAATGATCCAGGATGTGGCTCGGGTTCGGGATATACCGTCGTAATTGGGATACATGGAACATGTCATGTACCTCGCTTAGCGACGGCGGAAGAGCGAGACGATAGGATACATCTCCTACTCGCTCCAGAATGTCGAACGGTCCTATATACCTAGGACTAAGCTTTCCACGCACGCCGAAACGAATGTCACCGACCGAAAACTCGAGAGGGCGCCGATGAGAATCGGCCCAATGGCGCTGGCGATCTTGGGCAACTCGAAGATGATCTCTGACTCTCCTGACCACTTCGACTGTCTGGGCAATCATTTCCGGACCGAACATCTGTCTCTCTCCAACATCATCCCAGGCTAACGGGGATCTGCACTTCCTACCATACAGTGCCTCGAACGGTGCCATCTGGATACTGGCCTGGAAACTGTTGTTGTACGAGAATTCTACCAGGTGCAAGTGATCTTCCCATGAACCACCGAAGTCAAGTGTGCAAGACCGCAACATGTCTTCAAGAGTCTGGATCGTGCGCTCCGACTGGCCATCTGTCTGCGGGTGATATGCTGAACTAAATTGGAGACGAGTCCCCAAACTCTCTTGCAAACTACACCAAAAGTGCGACATAAATCTGGAATCTCGGTCCGAGGTGATACTGACTGGCACACCGTGCAATCTGACAATCTGCCTGAGGTACATCTCCGCTAGCTGAGCCGTCGACTGACCAACTCTGAATGGGAGAAAGTGAGCCACCTTCGTGAGCCGATCAACTATAACCCAGATAGCATCTCTACCAGCTGGGGATCTAGGTAATCCAGTCACGAAATCCATGGTCACATGCTTCCACTTCCATTCTGGAATCGGCAAGGGCTGAAGAAGTCCAGCCGGTCTCTGATGTTCGGCTTTAACTTGTTGGCAAACCAAACACCGAGAGACAAACTGAGCTATCTCCCGCTTCATGCCATTCCACCAGAAGTGCTGACGGATATCTCGGTACATCTTCGTACTGCCAGGATGGATGGAATACTGAGAACTGTGCGCCTCTGACATGATCTCCTGCCGGATATCTCCGCTGGGTACACAAAGACGCTTCCCATGTCGAAGTGTACCGTCCTCATGAATGCATAACTCTGGTCTTCGTCCTGCCTCATACTCTGCCCTGAGTCGCTGAAGCTTGGAATATGTTGACTGCGCCATCCGGATCCTTTCGACTATAGTAGACTGAACTTGCATGCTGGCCATCAATGCTACACTGGAAGGGAGAACAACTTCAATACCCATCTTCTGAAGATCTGCTAACAGCTCTGGTTGTGCTGTTAGGAAATAAACTCCAACTCTCCTGCTCAATGCATCCGCAACAACATTAGCCTTCCCAGGATGATACTGCAGGTTGACATCATAATCCACAAGAAGCTCCAGCCATCTCCTCTGAAGCATGTTAAGATCCTTCTGAGTGAAAACATACTTCAGACTCTTATGGTCGGTGAAAATCTTCACCCTATCTCCATACAAATAGTGCCTCTACAACTTAAGTGCAAACACTACTGCTGCCAGCTCCAAGTCATGGGTTGGGTAATTCCTCTCATGGTCATGAAGTTGCCGTGATGCATAAGCTATTACCTTCCCATGCTGCATCAGAACACATCCTAAACCTCTGCCTGAAGCATCACAATATACTGAGAATCCTCCGGTCCCATCTGGAAGCATGAGAATAGGAGCTGTTATCAGGCCTCGCTTCAACTGCTCAAAAGAACTCTGACACTCTGCCGTCCAAGCAAACCGTGCATCCTTGCGGGTCAATTGGGTCAATGGCGCTAAAATCCGAGCAAAATCCGAAACAAACCGCCGGTAGTAGCCGGCCAATCCAAGAAAACTACGAACCTCTGCAACTGTGCTGGGCACTGGCCATGACTCAATAGCCACAATCTTTTGGGGATCCACTTCTACTCCTCCTCGAGTGATGATATGACCCAAGTATGAAATACGATCGAGCCAGAACTCGTATTTACTGAACTTGGCATATAACTGGTGCTCTCTGAGGATCTGAAGAACTATACGGAGATGCTGCTCATGCTCCGCCTCGCTCTTGCTGTAGACCAGGATGTCATCCAAGAACACAATCACAAACTGATCCAAGTAAGACATGAAGATGCGATTCATGAGGTCCATGAATACTGCCGGCGCATTGGTTGCTCCAAAAGGCATAACAAGGAACTCCTAATGCCCATATCTCGATCTAAAAGTTGTCTTCGGGATGTCCTGCTCTCTGACTCTGATCTGATGATATCCTGAGCGCAAATCAATCTTCGAGAATACTGAAGCCCCCTTGAGTTGATCAAACAAGTCATCTATCCTCGAAAGAGGGTATCTGTTCTTGATTGTCACCGAATTCAAGGTACGATAATCAACACATAGCCTGGACGTACCATCCTTCTTTTTCACAAGAAGCATCGGGGCTCCCCAAGGCGATCCACTAGCACGAATGAATCCCTTGGTTCTGAGTTCTTCAATCATCTTGTACAAGATCTCCAATTCTGATGGCGCCATCCTGTAGACTCTCTCTGACACTGGGGCTGTTCCGGGAATCAAGTCTATGGTGAACTCGATCTCCCGCTCTGGCGGCATACCTGGAAGCTCTTCTGGAAAAACATCTGGGAACTCATCCACTATCCTGGGCAACTGAACTGCTGCCACTGCCATCCGCAACACTGGAGGAGAAGGCTCAACTGCGCCCCTGGAAAATGAAAACTCTGGCTCGCCTGGAATGCTAAAAACAACCCTACCAACATGGCAGTCTATTCTAGCATACTGGTTCCTCAACCAATCCATCCCTAAGACCACATCATAATCGGCCATCGGGAACTCTAACAATCTAGCGGGAAATTCTCTACCGCTAACTACGATCCGACACGAGAAAAATACTCTATCTACTCCCACAAGTCCGTTACCAGTAAGTATATTGAGCCTTACCGATAATGACTCGGGCTCCAATCCTACCCGTGTCACGAATCGTGCAGACATAAAAGAATACGATGCACCAGAATCAAATAAAGCTGAAGCTGGAAAGGAATTGACGAGAATAGTACCTGCCACTACCTCTCCTGGTGCCAATCCTTCCTCTGCGGTCATCACCATAGCATGACCATGCCCTCGGGGCGCTGGTCCCCTCTGTTGAAATCCTCGCTGCCTGCTCTGACTCAAGGCTTGGGCTTGTGCATGCTGCTGGGGGTTCTACTGTTGGAACATCTGGGACTGAGACGACAAGGGCCTCGACAATGGGTACTGCTGCTGCTGCTGGACCGGAGCTGGTCCTCTCACCGAAGAGCTGAAAGGTTGGACGATGATGAACCACCCCTATTCGGGCAGGATCCAACCCTATGGTCTGGTGCTCCACAGGCCAGACACAATCCTTGCGCCCTACGACATTCTGCCACTACATGGCCTGGCTTCCCACAATGAGAACATCCCACTGCGGAAGACTGCTTCTGCTTCTGCTGCAGCTGAGGGTGCGTCGGAGTTGAATGCTGAACCGACGTCACGGAGGCCGCTCGCCTCGGAGCTCCAATAGTCAAAGCCCTGGCTGTCGAGGCTGGGGCTGAAGACTGATTCATCTGGCCGTGAGATCTCTTCCGACCTTCGACCCTATCCACAATCCTCTGGGAGGTATACTCATGCCTCCGGGCTGCTCTCAAGACTGCATCAAAAGTCTGATGCTCAAACTGCTCGACTGCCAACAAGATCTCCAAGTGAAGCCCCTGCTGGAACCGCTGGGCTCTATCATACTCGGTTGCCACCAAGGTAGGAGCAAACCGACTGAGTCTCGAAAACTCGGCCGCATATCCATCGACCGTCCTGCCTCCTTGCTTCAGATTTGTGAACCTCGTCTGCAGATCGTACCGAGCCACGGCATCGAAATACTTGGTCTGGAATCTCTCTCTGAACACTGCCCAAGCTATAGGTGCTGCTAATCCAACGGCATGAGCTGCCCACCAGCTGCGGGCAAGATCTAACAACTGCAGGCGCACAACTGCCACCTTCTCGTTCTCTGGAGTTCGGGCTGCTTCTAGAACCACCTCTGTGTCCTGAAGCCATGCATCTGCCGCAATAGCATCTTCACTACCGTCGAAGAATGGAGGGTTCAAGCGCTTGAAGCTGTTGGCCGCGCTGTTACCCTGATGACCTCCTCTGGTCAAAGCATCCGTCACTGCCTGTTGCAAGGCATCTCCACGACGATCTTGAGAAGCTATCAAGGTCCTGACGAGTCCTACTAATGTGCCATCATCAGGCTCGGCAGGCTGAACTGGCTGGACTGGTGGCTCTCCGCCAGAAGGCACAACTCTGGAGGCTACTCCGGAATGCTGGGCTTGATCTCCGGGTTGCTGCTGGTCCGCGGGAGGTGCTCCACCTTGCTGGTCGGTAGGACCACGAACAATGCCGCTGAAGAAGACGACATAGGGAACAATAAGGAAGGACCAGGACAGATCAACGATACAAGCATATGATCAGGACAAGAATCCAGGGATTCAGAAGATACGAGCAGAGATCAAGGACGAATACTGATTGAGACATCTATTCGATAAACCCTCACATATCTTGATTTACAAGACCTGCATGGGCCACCACTTAAACCATGTCACGCCCCAGAACCAGAATACTGGAGAGCGGGGGCAGACATAGCCAGCTACGTATATTGAAATGGATTCCATCTCGCTATACGGTCACGGCTGTCTAGATACATGAGGGTTTACTACAAGCCAATAGTCTCCTATGGTCATGAACAAGCCTAGTGTCTCAATCACAAACAAGTAAGTAAATGTTACAAGATGTATGATCATTAAATATACAATAATAAGGCGTCCCAAATATTACATATTCAGCTGATCATGAAGCTAGTCGTTACAAAATGTGAGGACTAGCAAGAGTTTAGTCATACATGATCAACCCTAGGATCTGTCAATCATGTTACAGCCCGTAGGCAGACAGTAAGTAAGTGCAATCGAGCTAAACAGGTGCTCGTCGGCTAAACGCCTCAAAAGAATATTTTTACAATAAAGTGGGAGATCAAAAATAAACCCACTCGTTGCCAGGGTTCCGTCTAGTGGCCACCATCTGGCTGGAAGGTCGGTAGATCCTCTGGAGCTGCTCCGAAATCTGGCCATACAAAACCAGCTGGGTCAGATCCCAGAAAGAGCAAGTGCCACAAAGAAAGCTTCACTTAGGAACTAAAACCCGCAATCAGCACAAAATATAAATAAAGTAAGGACTGGAATTAAGAAAATACATCAGGATGATATACGACGAGATAACCATGGGACTATTCAGATTACTAGGTTACAACCCGTAAACCAAACAAGGACCGGGGTTGTAACCCTTCGTCTGAACAGAACTTGGAATTCTCACCATTTATCGGTAAAATAAATACAGGCATTCTGGTCATGCAGTAGTCTGGAACAGGATCAGGACAAGGCTAGACAGGTTAGACTCCATTCAATTATATCACGGCCAAGCAAGAATTACGGCTTAATACTTTAACTAACTAGGGTTATTACAGGCCTAATTACTAGCAAGATGCAGTGAGATTATTCCACAGCCACAAGCCCTGCAGACTATCCAGGTTACCCAGGTCGAAATTAGGGGTTGAATTCGGGTGGGTACACCGTCCAGGAAACACGTGTACCCTTAGGTAGCTTGAAGGGTGCAACACATGACAGTGTGCTGGAAATGTGCCCTACTCGACGGCAGGCTACAGATCCCAAGCGCGCCCAGGTAACGAGATTGCCTGTAGCTGGGAGATCTCTTCATGACTACTGTATTAATCTAGTTATTAGCCTTAGTCCATTTTAGTAGGTAGTCCTGACCGTGGTACTCAGGAGTCCCCTCCTAGACATGATGCAAGACAGGACTGGATTATTTGTACAAGCACAATCGCCCACGGTGTCCAGGATGTTCATTCTTGTCATGTCATGTCATGTCAGGTAGCCGTCGCAACAGCTGTTCAAGATAATTATGCCAGGTTTATCATGTCAAGTGTTCTTGTCATGAGTGCACCACGACGGGCCACTATCAGGTCATGTCAGGTTTTCTTGTCAAAAGTGCACCACTACGGGTCACTATCATGTCATGCTCAGGTACCAAAACATATTTAAACAAATCCATGATTATCAAGTTCATGACAAAAGGCGTAAGGATATAAAATGGACGTAAAATATCTAATAAAATATCAATATTCAGGGCTATAGAAGACTCATGCGGCTAAGTCATATGCGGTCAGGAAAGGGTAGACTCATGCGGCCCAATTAGGAGAGCGCATGCGGCCAGGGTCACTGGATCCCATGCGGCTAAGACAAGGGGGCGCATGCGGTCAGGAAGATAGGAAACTCATGCGGCTGGAGGAATGGGTCTTATGCGGCTAGCTGGCCAATCAGGTACATGCGGCCGGGGGGGGAAGTGTGGTTCCATACGGCTCGAGAAGAAGCAACCCATGCGGCTGCGGGGGAAGGGAACCATATGCGACTCAGAAGGGAAGAGTACTCATGCGGCTGCGGGGAGTATTGCCTATGCGGTTGGGAGCAAGTGTGCATATGCGGCTCGCGAGTGTTGAGTTCATGCGGCTCAGGGTGAAGTCCTCATGCGGCTGGGTCAAGCAAGTCTCATGCGGCCAGCGGGAATGGCGCATGCGGCTCCAGAGTTCAGAACTTATGCGGCTGGGAATTGAGTGAGTTATGCGGCCAGATGAGTTCGGCCCTCATGCGGCTCAAGTACTTCCAGCCATGCGGCTGAAGAGAACACTTGCCGCATGAATATTCATGCGGTCAAGTCAAGCACTGTTCATCTTCTCCAAAATTTCAGAGAAGAAGAACACCATGAGAGCCAAGTCCTCAAGCTCCATAACTCCATCATCCGGAGCCTAAATCCGAACTTCCAAAGGTCAAAATGGGGTAGAACGAAATTCTCTACAACATGGAACCATCAAAACTCGAAAATAACAAGATTTAGTAGATCAAAACCCCAGAAATCCAAAAATAATGCAAACTTAGATCTACAAGAATCTAGCCAAGAAAAATGGAAATGCCAAGAACTAAAGTGAGTTAAAATGCTGTAAGAAAGAGAATGAAGTAATAAAATCAGAGTTCCTCCATGAAGCAAGTTGCACTTGCCTAGAGCTCACTCTCTCTCTCTTGGTAGGTGAAGGAGTAATGGGGAAGAAGAAGTTGAGATTAATGAAGAGAAAGAAAAGAATGGGCTAATAAATACAAATGGTGGTGGTAGGTAGGGGGTTCATCCAAGGGTTCATCATGAACCCAAGCAAAACCAAGCCAGACCGAACCAACCAACCCGAACCAGGAATAGACCAAGCCAAGAAGGAAATGCCAAGCCAGGAAATCATGTAATAAAATACGTACACGTATTCCAAGAATACGTGATACGAACCACAGGCATTACAACTAGTCTAAACTAACCTACACTAGCTACCACAAACCCTTACAAGGCTATGCAAGCCTATACTAGCTATATCACAACATAGCTACTAGCTATAACTTGAGTACATTCAACAAGTCTAACATCATTCATCATTACACCTATTGATTTAAATACTTTACATATAGTCTATAATACAGTACATTAGAAACATCACATATTTATATATATTATATATATATCTAGGCTTAACATATATCCATATATCATGTATTGTAAATAACATATATAGCAATCTATAATTTGGAAGAATAAGAAAAGAGAAGAGAGTGTATATGTGAGTGTGTGTGTGTGAGAACAAGGATGCAATGGGTGTGTGTAAACTGAAAGCAAGGTGTATGTATAGTGTGAGTGGTGTGTGTGATGTGTGTATGAAAAGAGTGATGTGTTAAATCTAAGTGATCCTCAGATTTGTGTGATGTGTCATACATGTGTGTATATGAAGAAAGAGGGTATGACTGTGTGTGTATAAAATGTTATGTCAAGAGAGTGATGTGTGACATGAGTGATGGTGTACAGGAATGGGGAGGAAGGAACCATCTTATTACCAAAACAGACCCACAGCCTTAACATTCCCAGGTTTTAAAACCTATTCTCAGATTTGTGAAGAACAATGCATGAAATGAAAAGGGAAAAAAAACAGGTTGCCAATACTGGGAATGAAATCCCAAAGCACTGTTCCTGGAGACTGAACTCAGTCCCAGGTTTTAGTCCTTCAGTTCAGTCCCTAACCAAATGCATATCTCATAGGAAACATCCCCAGATTCAAAAATAGAACTCAAGTTAACAGTCTAAACTAGTTACCATCTGACAGTCCTCATACCAGGTTAAACTATCAACATAACCAATCATATTACCTAAAATTGAACCTATTCTTAGATCTTCATTTATAAAACTAAATCTGGATTCAGTCAATTCAAGAGAAAAAAAATCAATTCACGTATTCACTAAATAAATGAAGGAACTCAGGTTTTACACCTATTCTCAGGTTCAACTCATATGAACCTTTAGTTAACAATGCATCTCAGCTATATGCTAAAACGAAAGGAAGGAAATCAATAAAACAGTGAATGCCCAAACCATTTCCAGGTTTTAGAAAGAAAAAAACAACAATGCAACAATGTCAGGTAATTCAGGTTCAGCCAAAAAAAAAATCAGTTAACACCCAACTTCACATTCCCAGATTTTTAACAAATTCAAACCCAACCCAAAACCAAAGTTTCATTCTCACAACCACAAACCTATAATTGAGTTTTAGAAACTTAGTTAGTATGAAATGTATCATGTGGGGACCAAAATCAGTTGAAATCCATCATTCAAATCAGAAATTTCAAGGTTTGGGAAAAACTGGAATCTCAGTGTCAGTGTGTATCAGAAATCAGTAAATTTTTCCCCCATTCGAAACCAATTCTCCAGAACAACTCATTTCTAATATACAACTTAATATAACAGAGGTTATATAACATACCTAGGATCTATTTAGCAATTTAAAACATTACTTAAGGCATTAATAAACAATTACACTCAAGAACACAATTCAGAACCTGGGTGTACACAGTGTACGACACGTGCACAGGCCATATCATGTCCAACACGACATAAGGGCATCTCAGATTTGGAGGGACTCCTGTCAGTTATTGCCCCTTGGCCCACGCCAAGTGGCATGACCTGAGTCACCGTGTCCATCGAGGAATCTACCCCGAGAGGCAGGACACGCTGCCTGTGCGTACGCGCGCATGCACCCTCGTGTGCACGTGTCCTGAACGACACGACGCGACATAGGAACCACCTCAGTCGATCACGAATGTGTAAGCGACATCAAAATAAAAATTTACAGTCAAATAGTTTGCACAAACGAAGTCGAAATACCCTTTGAGGCATTTCGACAAACACCCTAAGGCAGACTCTGATACGTGTCCAAACGGACACGAAACTTACGAAAACTGACACAACTCCAATGCAGACACTTAGGGGACCCCTAGGGCTTCCTAAATATGAAGACAAAATAAAATTTTATGGAGAAATGAGAAAGTTACCTATTGTTGAACTTTCAAGAAAAGTTCCCAATCAATAGCTCTTCTCTTGATGTCCCAATCCACTCAAATCACATCAAACTGAGATGAAACCTTAACAACAACAAGAATAGGCATATTAGAACCTAATGGAATAAATTAGAAAGAAAAAGGATGAGGAATGGAGTTCTAGGGATTAAAATACAATAGGAAACTAACATCCTTGAACTTTGAGCTTTCCTAAGAAAGAGGCAACCCTAGATTTTAGGAGAGATTATATAGTAGAAAAATCCCTAGGTTAGGCTAAGTGGCAGGCCAAGTGTGGACTAGGTCTAGGTTTGCACTAGGTGGCTAGTCCTATTAGGTTAAGTCATGAAAGGACTTGTGAAATCACAAGCCATTTCTCAAACCATTAAATTCCTAATTCCTCAATTAAATTCTAATGAACTAATTACCACTAATCTTAAGTCAAGCTAGGTTAGACTAGAGTCACATAACCTAACCAAGTCCATACTAACTAGGGTTAGCTCCTATGTTGGTCTACAAGGGACAATACTAGTCAAAATCAATCTAGTCCAAACAATTCTAAAATAATTCCTAAAAATTCCCAAAAATTCAAATAAAATGTAATAAATTTAAATTACCCCAAAAAGTCAAAAATGCCCTCACACTAGGAATGTGGTAACGACAAATCTATCCTCCTTAAAAGAATTTCGTCCTCGAAATTGAAAGGCGAAATACAACTGATGAGAAGGATAGAAAGCATACCTCACGGTCCAAAAAGATAAGGGTAGCGCTTGCGCATCTCATCCTCCCGCTCCCAGGTAGACTCTCCTGGAGAATGATGCCTCCATACGACGCGTACCAAGGGTATCACCTGGTTCCTCAGAACCTTCTCTCGTCGATCCAGAATCTCCACTGGCTGCTCTGGATAGCTGAGAGAAGGCCCAACCTCTATCTCTGAATGATCGAGCACATGGCTAGGGTCAGCTACGTACCGTCTCAACTGTGATACATGAAATACGTTGTGGACCCCCACTAGTACAGGCAGAAAGTCTAGCCTGTATGCAACGTCACCGACTCTCCCGCTGATAACGAAAGGGCCGATGAAGCGCGGGCTAAGCTTTCTGCCTCCACCAAAACGTATCGTACCACGAGTCAGAGATATCCTCAAGAAAACCTGGTCTCTGACCTAATCACAAGCAAGGTCTCAATTAATATAATAAACAAACATGATCAAAAATCACATCAAACAAACCTAAATCTAATCCTACTCTAATCTGTACCTCAAACTCCAATGGCCTCCGGTGGCTATCGGCCTAGTGCCGATGTCTGTCCTGCGCCATGCGAAGTCTGTCCCTGATGAGCTTCATCTTCTCGACTGCATCAATAACCATCTCCGGCCCCAGTAAAGCTCGTTCACCAACATCATCCCAAGATAAGGGTGTACGGCACCTACGCCCGTACAGAGCCTCGAAAGGTGACATCTCAATGCTGGCCTGGAAACTATTGTTGTAAGCAAACTCCACCAAATGAATATGATCCTCCCAGGAACCTCCAAAGTCCAGGACGCACGTCTGCATCATATCCTCAAGTGTCTGAATAGTCCGCTCTGACTGTCCGTCCGTCTTGAGTGGTATGCAGTACTAAACTTGAGCTGAGTGCCCAAACTGGTCTGCAGACTCCTCCAAAAATGGGAAGTAAAATGACTATCCCAATCTGAGACGATGATGACTGGAACCCCGTGAATCCTGACTATCTGTCGTATATACATCTCCGCCAGCCTCTCTGTAGACGTACCCACCTTGAATGGCAAGAAGTGGGCCGATTTGGTCAACCTGTCAACGATGACCAAAATTGCGTCTTTTTCTCCTGGTGTACGCGATAATCCTGATACGAAGTCCATAGTAATATGCTCCCATTTCCACTCGAAAATGGGTAGCGGCTGCAACAATCCACCGGGCCTCTGTCTCTCTGCTTTGACCTGCTGACAGACCGAACACCTAGCCACGAAGCGAGCCACCTCCCGCTTCATCCATGACCACCCACCATGCTCCCACAGATCTCGGTACATCTTGTTGGCACCCGGGTGTATAGAGTACTGAGATCTGTGGGCCTCCTACATAACATGCTCCCTGAGCTCTCCGCTGGACACACATAATCTGGAACCATGCCTCAAGGCACCATCCTCTGCAAGAGAAAACTCGCCCTCCAGCAATCCTGCTCGAACCTGCTCTCGGAGACACCGCAGAGCAACGTCCTCAAACTGTGCCGACTTGATCCTCTCCACCAAGTCTGACTGAATCTGCATCCCCCATAACTGCATCTATACTCCGGGCACGATCACCTCAATCCCAAGGCTCTCCAAGTCGGCAAGTAAATGCCGATCCATGGTCAAACACATGGCTGTCGGATACCTACTCAAGGCATCGGCAACCACGTTGGCCTTCCCTGGGTGATACTGAAGTAGGATGTCAAAATCCTTCATCAACTCTAGCCATCTACTCTGTCTCATGTTCAACTCCTTCTGAGTGAACACATACTTTAAGCTCTTGTGATCTGTGAAGATCTCCACCCTCTTACCATACAGATAATGCTTCTACAGCTTCAGAGCAAATATTACTGCTGCCAGCTCCAGGTCGTGGGTAGGGTAGTTCTTCTTATGGGGACGTAATTGCCTGGAAGCATAGTCAATCATCTTTCCATGCTGCTTCAAGATGCAACCCAGCCCCTTCCCTGAAGCATCACTATAAATAGTGAAACTACCTGATCATGAAGGCAATGTCAGAATCGGAGATGTCGTAAGTCGCTTCTTCAACTCATCAAAAGCTGCCTAACACTCCTCTGACCAAACGAACTCAGCATCCTTCCGGGTCAACCGAGTCAACGGCTCTGCAATCCGGAAGAAATCCTGCACAAATCTCCGATAATATCCTGCCAGCCCCAGGAAACTCCTGATCTCTGCAACTGAAGTCGGCGCTGCCCATGCCTCAACTGCTACAATCTTCTTGGGGTCAACTGAGATACCATCTCCAGTCACCACATGCCCCAAGAAGTCCACCCGGTCTAAGAAGAACTCACACTTGGAGAGCTTCCCGTAAAGCTGCTCCTTCCTGAGAGTCTCCAGTACGATCCTCAAATGCTCCTCGTGCTCCTCCATAGTCTTAGAATATACTAAGATGTCGTCAATAAACACCACCATAAACTGATCCAAATACTGGTGGAACACCTTGTTAATAAGGTTCATAAACACTGCTGGTGCATTGGTTAGCCCAAACGACATAACCAAAAACTCAAACTGCCCGTACCGCGTCCTGAAAGTGGTCTTGGGAATATCCTCCCTCTTCACCTTCACCGGGTGATATCCCGACCTCAGATCAATCTTGGAAAATACCCGAGCTCCGCTCAACTGGTCAAATAGATCGTTGTTCCACGGCAGTGGGTATTTTTTCTTGACCGTGAGGTTATTGAGTGCCCTATAGTCAATACACATGCGTACTTACCCATCCTTCTTCGGCACGAACAACACTGGTGCACCCCATGGCGATAAACTCGAGTGGATGAAGCCCTTGTCCTGCAGCTCATCCACCTGCATCTTCAGCTCCACCAGCTCGCTGTTGTTCACCCGATAGACATGCTGAGAGAAGGTTTCCGTTCCTAGAACCAAGTCTATCGAGAACTCTATGTCCCTATCTGGTGGCAATCCCGACAACTCCTCTGGGAAAACATCCATATAATCTACTATCAAGGGGTATAGAATCGTCCGCTCCTCGACCGAGACTCCACAGAAGACTCCGCTGCTCTGCTCTGCCTGACGTCTGGAGTACTCAAACTCTGGCTCCTCCGACGCTCTGAAGAGAACTCTACCCCCTCTGCAATCAATACTGGCGTGGTGCCTGCTCAACCAATCCATGCCTAGTACTATATCGTAGTTCGGTAATGCCATTACGAGCAGGCTCACCTCCAACTCACGGCCTCCCAAAACTACTCTCCGACCCTTACAAACATCACTCACGAGGATAATGCCACCCTCGGTCGTGATCTTGTAACTCCTAGGCAACGATTCAGCTATGATACCGTGTCTAATCGCAAAAGATATTGATATGAAGCTATACGAAGCACCGGAATCGAATAATGCAAAAGCTGGACTGGAGTCGAAAAGGATCGAACCTGCAATTAGCTCTCCTATCGTCTCTGCATCTTCTGCTGCCATGGCGAAAGCTAGCCCCTGCTGACCTCCCCTAGCCTACTGCTGGTGCTGGACGAACCTCTGCTGCTGTGTCGACAGGGCTGGTCCCCTCTGTTGGCCTGTTGGAGCCCTGGCTCTTCCTCCCGGGCCTGCTCGTCCCCCAGACCTAACACAATCCCTCAGCTGGTGATCTGCCGCTCCGCAAAGAAGGCACCTCTCGAGACTCTTTTTGCACTCGTTGAAGACATGCCCAGGCTTCTTGCAGAAGGTGCAACTGACTGTCTGGTGCCTGGGTGCCTGATGCTGAAACTGCTGCTGGTGAACTGGCCTCTGCTGAATCGGTTGCGGCTAGAACTGCCTCTGCTGCTGATGCTGAAAGTGGGGCCTCTTGGCATGGCCCCCGCTGATGCTGTCGCCCCTAAATGGGTCTCGCCCCTCTTGAGCCTAAGCTCAAGATCATCCTCTGCTAGCAAGGCTCCCGTCAAGATCTCCTCGAACGTAGCATCCCGGTTGCCCTTGGTCAAGGACTTGACCTCCTTGACTAGACCCTTTCGGAACCTCTGGGCCTTCGCCGTCTTGCTCAAGCCCTCTATAAACCTGCCGAGGCGGCCAAACTCCTCGGCGTACTCCTTCACTGATAGGCTCCCCTGGACTAGGCTCTCGAACTGCGACTCCAAGGCTCTGAGTGCTGAATCTGGGAAGAACTTCTTCTTGAAGAAGCCCTTGAACTGCTCCCAAGTCTGCCCAGGTAACCCCACCCTGGGGTCTGACTGATACCAGGTGCGAGCAAGATCTCGCATCCGGCTAGCTGCGGCCTCGATCTGAAGATCTGCTGGAATCCTGGCCAAGCGGAAGATCTCCTCTATATGCTCGATCCACTCATCGGTATATAGGATCCCTTCTGTCCCCAGAAAGTCTCTAGGGCTCATCTTCTGAAACTGCTCGATCCCCGGTGTCCTCGGCTGCTGAACCACCGGTCGAGCTGCAACCGTCGTAAGGGCCAGCTCCATGCCCATGTCCTGTCGAGCCTGCTGCCGGTCCATGAACTGCTGGAAGTACGCAAATATCTGCGCTGCGTCCATGTATCCTGGAGGCGACGGCTGCTGGATAGGATCCTTTGGAATGATCGGGTCCTGCCTCCGAGCCGGTGGAGGCATACCCCCTGCTGCTACTGCCGAGGTCTCAATACGAGCAGAGGTGGCAGGAGCTGCAGTCCCCTGGCCTCGCCGTACTGGCTGAGAGGTAGCAGTCCCCTCTATAGCATCCTCATGAATGGCACGCTGCGATCGAGTCTCTACCATCCTGAAGATAGACAAATAAGAGTATCAATTTCTGAGAAAGAAGCGAAATAACAAAGGCGGCAATTATAATTCAAAGGATCAGCTGACAAAAAGGATTTAGATGGCAATAAAAGAAATTTTCCTAAAGTGATTGAGTACCTTAAAATTAATGTCCTATATCCTACTGCAGGCTGTAGTAATACTCTAATTCGAATACTACTACACTTCTAGTCTAGACCTGCATGGGCCACCACTAAAAACGTGTCACGACCCGTACCCTAGAGTAAGGGCACGAGACGTGGGTACGTCCAGCCTACGCCGCAGTGTCGACAGTAGAACGCTGTCCTAGGTCAACATACATCTAACAATATATATATCTAAACAGTTTATACTCTCCGAATGGGGGCGACATAGCAGTAATAAACTCAATCACAACTAAGGAAGTGATAGCACGATATGAAATAGAACTCAAGGAAACAAATAGATGAAAAGTAGTCTAAGATAATCCCAGCAAATAACCAGAAGTACATGGTCTCAGATACAGAATGAAAGAATATATACAACTCAGAACTCAGAATAAAGTCAAGCTAAAACATGTCTCAAGACTACATAAAGTAAGATAAGCCTAACTAATCTAGTCTAGGCAATCGGGGTGATATCCTCAGCTAGAGCTGGGTCCTCCTGAGGGTCCAGCTCGCAGGTGTCATCTAAGGCTGCCCCGTAGAAAGTGTCCAGGCAGGCCTCCTCCTCGTCCTTTATAATATTTTTCACAGGTCCAGTCAGGACAGGAGCGAGTACAGTACATCTCAACAGTTTATAGCAGGTTAGAAAATATAATCATGGAGTAAAGTAAGATACAGGTGCTCAAGAATACAGTATGTAAACAGAGAGAGAGAACTGTAATAGAAATATCTACTATAAGTAAGGAACTAACAGTGGCTAGTGAGTCAGAGTACAGGATAGCACATGTGAACGGGACAGATTTGTACATGATCTACACTAAAGAGTTGTACATGATCTACACTACTATAGAATTGTTTATATGACTACTAGCACTCCCCCGTTCCCCAATTAATACACAAGGATCTAAGCAGGTTATGTTATTGTACATGATATCACATGGGGCCCTTGAAAGGGTGCACATGATAGTATACATGAAGGCTCTGTGAACATGAGAGTACATAGTTCACAAGAGTGTACATATATGGTGAAAGCACAGGAGTACATGATGAAAGTGAAACGCACATGACATAATGTACCCGATGCTCCCGAGGGGGATAACATCGCATAAAGAGATCCGTATAGTACTAATCCGTGATAATGTCGTGACAGCACAAGTAAAGTAATTTAATGCAGGAAATAATTCTAAGCAGGATATGAAATGATCAGAGAATATACTCGTCTGGTATCTGAGTGTCCAATATAAAAGTACTGTCCGAGGACTGGTGTCTGGCTCCAAATCAGAACAGCACAAGTCACAACAAGTCCAAAATGGTAAAATGAAGTCCTACTATGCATTCTACATGATTCTAGGTCAATCTAGGCCAAAGTCAACTCTTGGTCAACTATGGTCAACCCTAGAAGTCAAACTAGGTCAACCAAGTCTAAATTAGGCCAAACTAGTCTATACTAGTCTAAACTAACCTACAATAGCTAGCACAAACCCTTACAAGGCTATGCAAGCCTATACTAGCTATATCACAACATAGCTACTAGCTATAACTAGAGTACATTCAACAAGTCTAACATCATTCATCATTACACCTATTGATTTAAATACTTTACATATAGTCTATAATACAGTACATTAGGAACATCACATATTTATATATATATTATATATATATATCTAGGCTTAACATATATCCATATATCATGTATTGTAAACAACCTATATAGCAATCTATAATTTGAAAGAATAGGAAAAGAGAAGAGAGTGTATATGTGAGTGTGTGTGAGAGAGAACAAGGATGCAATGGGTGTGTGTAAACTGAAAGCAAGGTGTGTGTATAGTGTGAGTGGTGTGTGTGATGTGTGTATGAAAAGAGTAATGTGTTAAATCTAAGTGATCCTCAGATTTGTGTGATGTGCCATACATGTGTGTATATGAAGAGAGAGGGTAGTTAACAGTCTAAACTAGTTACCAGTCTGACAGTCCTCATACCAGGTTCAACTATCAACATAACCAATCACATTACCTAAAATTGAACCTATTCTTAGATCTTCATTTATAAAACTAAATCTGGATTCAGTCAATTCAAGAGAAAAGAAATCAATTCAGGCATTCACTAAATAAATAAAAGAACTCAGGTTTTACACCTATTCTCAGGTTCAACTCATATGAACCTTTAGTTAACAATGCATCTCAGCTATATGCTAAAACGAAAAGAAGGAAATCAATAAAATAGTGAATGCCCAAACCATTTCCAGGTTTTAGAAAAAAAAAACAATGCAACAATGTCAGGTAATTCAGGTTCAGCCAAAAAAACAAATCAGTTAACACCCAACTTCACATTCCCAAATTTTTAACAAATTCAAACCCAACCCAAAACCAAGGTTTCATTCTCACAACCACAAACCTATAATTGAGTTTTAGAAACTTAGTTAGTATGAAATGTATCACGTGGGGACCAAAATCAGTTGAAATCCATCATTCAAATCAGGAATTTCAAGGTTTGGGAAAAACTGGAATCTCAGTGTCAGTGTGTATCAGAAATCAGTAAATTTTTCCCCCTTTCGAAACCAATTCTCCATAACAACTCATTTCTAATATGCAACTTAATATAACAGAGGTTATATAACATACCTAGGATCTATTTAGCAATTTAAAACATTACTTAAGGCATTAATAAACAATTACACTCAAGAACACAATTCAGAACCTGGGTGTACACAGTGCACGACACGTGCACAGGCCATATCGTGTCCGACACGACACAAGGGCAAACTAACCTCCTTGAACTTTGAGCTTTCCTAAGAAAGAGGCAACCCTAGATTTTAGGAGAGATTATATAGTGGGGAAATCCCTAGGTTCGGCTAATTGGCAGGCCAAGTGTGGACTAGGGCTAGGTTTGCACTAGGTGGCTAGTCCTATTAGGTTAAGTCATGAAATGACTTGTGAAATCATAAGCCATTTCTCAAACCATTAAATTCCTAATTCCTCAATTAAATTCTAATGAACTAATTACCACTAATCTTAAGTCAAGCTAGGTTAGACTAGAGTCACATAACCTAACCAAGTCCATACTAACTAGGGTTAGCTCCTATGTTGGTCTACAAGGGTCAACACTAGTCAAAATCAATCTAGTACAAACAATTCCAAAGTAATTCCTAAAAATTCCCAAAAATTCAAATAAAATCTAATAAATTTAAATTACCCCAAAAAGTCAAAAATACCCTCACACTAGGAATGTGGTAGTAACACTACTACAGAGTGCATGACACATGCCGACGATACGAAGAATAACATAAATCCCTGTAGTTGTTAGTTATCTGTTAACTGTGTGCTTGATTGGCAGCCTACGCTACTACTTTTTGACAACTCTGCACTTGTTGGTTGGTGGCCTGTGGCACTACCTGTGTCACGACTGATTGTAACTTTCAACCATTGTATATTCGGTAGCTGGCATCATGTGTCATTTTTTGAGTGCGAACCATGCCAAAGAGAGGACATGCGGTACTCTGCATCATAGCCACATCATCCATGTTCACTATACGTTAGTGGAAATCGCAACTGTGCACTGTGTACTTAACAACTTATAGTCTGGGTCACGCTATTGGTCACTTGTTAGTCGGTCGGTGGCCTGCGTTTGCTTTATCCTTAAATCACGTCAAGGGAGGGGATAGGTGGCAATCTATGCTGAGGCCACATTGTTGCACCCTCTGATGCATTAAATGAGTACTATCTCTTGTTGGCGCAAATAGATCCATCTGTTTAACTCAGTGCACTTGGCATAGAAACTTTCTTTGCTACAAGATCTCCTTCAAAGTTTACAAAATTGACATAAATTTGAAATACTTTGAATAGAAGCATAGAAGAAGGGATCTTCATTTGTGCTGCTGAGATCAACTTAGCATAGAAGACTGCAACGTATTTTTGGATCAAGTGTTTTTGCCAAGCTTTTGGCGTATGCACCTACTCGTCTACGACTTTTGTCCAATCTCCTTGTACTTTAGGGGATGATGAGTCAATAGATGGTTCTTATCCCGTCAGCCTGAATACTCGATGCCACCTCTATACAAGAGATGAGGTATTTGAGCTGCCATTTCATCCTAACTGCTTTGGAAGAAGGGTTGCCTCTAAACGATTTTGGCACGTAGTCATTTATGACGTGTCTGGTCTTTCATTAGATCCTGTGACATACTGCCACTTCGACTAAGAGATGCTCCGTCTTATGCATTGTATAGGGCAAGTGAACCATCGTCTTATTCCCTATAAGTATGGATTTAGATAGCCAAGATGATAAGTAGAGAGAAATGAACTATTCTATCAGAGGTAATATGGACGTGATAGGTAGTTTGCTATAAATCCGCTGGGATTTTAAATAGCGAAAAGATAACTTCACTAAGGCATCTTTGAATAGACTATTAGAGGTAACATAAACCTGATAGGTTAGAAGCTATAAACCCACTGGGGATTTAAATAGTGAAAAGATAACCTCACTGAGGTATCTTTGAATAGACTATTAGAGGTAATGTGGACATGATAGATAGGAAGCTATAAGCCTGCTAAGGATCTAAATAGCGAAAAGATAACTTTATTGAGGTTTTTTTGAATAGATTATCAGAGGTGATATGGACATGATAGGTTGGAAGCTATAAATCAACTAGGGATTTAAATAGCGAAAAGATAACTTCACTGAGGTATCTTTGAATAGACTACAGAGGTAAAATAAACATGATAGGTTGGTAGCTATAAACCCACTGGGGATCAAAATAGTGAAAAGATAACTTCACGGAGGCTTGGACATGATAGATAGGAAGCTATAAAGCCGCTGGGGATCTAAATAGTGGAAAGATAACTTCACTGAGGTATCTTTGAATATATCAGAGGTAGTGGTGAAGAGATAACTTCATTGAGGTATCTTTGAATATGTTAGAGGTAATAGTGAAGAGGTAATAGCCAATTACACCTATGGAAGGGTTCATATAGGTCCAATTGGTGTACCTAACCATGAAATTGGTGGAAAATAGAGAACTACCCGATTTGTGTGTCCCTCCTTTGAAGAACTCTGAATTTGGATACGATAAAGTCGAATCGAAAATGATCCTCCTTTCTTGGACTCATCTTCAAGCTTCCTTTTGTACTCCAAGCCTCTAGTTCTCTAATAGAAGAAGAATAAATAGTTTTGGTGGAGAATTGGTGTTGGAATTCTAATTCTAGATCTAGAAATTTGTGTGAATGGAAATAAATTGATGGAAAGAAGCTTGGAGAGGAAGTAAGAAACTTTTGGAAAGGAAATTTTGAATTAGAATGTTCAACTAGTGGTCCACCACGTCATCTAACTAATCTAATATGTCCATGACACTAACTCTAGTTAATTCTATTTAACTAATATTCTAACTAACACTAGATAATAATAACTATATAATTAGCAGCATGCAAATTTACTAAAATACTCCTAAAGTGAAAAGTGATGGTTACAAATCTACCCCCTTAAATAATTTCGTCCTTGAAATTAAAAGATGAAGGTAGACATGAAATGAAAGAACATCTTATGGTTTAAAAGGTAGGGTATCCGTCACACATCTCTTCTCTCTCTTCTAGATGAATATAACTTATCTATCCCAATCCCCTCTATATGCACAACCCTGGTCTAAGAAATTATCTAAAATTATGCAAGCATACAATTTTATTGAAAAGAAATCATTCATTGGTTATCAAACATGCATGGTTATAAGCTCAACTAGTCAAGATCTTGCAGTCTCAACAAGGATATAACACTAACATAATAATTACTGATGCAACTATAAGATACTAAAGAATCAAACAGATCAATAGATGGAAAGGAAAGAATGGAACCTGCTAACCCATCACCTGTAGTATCGGCCTCCTCGACCGTCATCACAAAAGTCCTGTCCTGTTGGGGTGTCTCCCTCTGCGAGGGTTGGACAATTTGTTGTGCCATAGGTGGCCTAGCTAGACCCCTTTGATCTGGAACTGCACCCTGAGTTGGATGGTAAGGAGTTAGGAGACAATCCTTCTCCTGGTGTCCTGCAGAGCCACGGTGTAAACAGAGTCCAAGCCTCTTCCTGCAGCTCTCCCAAAGATGACCTAGTCTCTCGCAAAAGTGATAAATGGGATCATCCTGAGTCTGTCTCAGAAGCTGATGCTGAACCTACTGGACTGTGGCTCGAACAGGTGTATAATATTGCTGCTAAACCGAAGCTCTAGCTGGTGGATGATACTCCTGATAGGTCTCGAAAACTCCCTTCTGAATATGAGGATGCTTCGCCGATCCCGAGCTATAATTATCCCTGCTGGATTATGGGCCCTCTTGTGCCTAAGGTCCAAGTCTTCCTCTACCACCTGAGCTGTAGCTACTATATCAGCAAAAGTCACATCTCGACTCATAGTAACATACACTCGGATCTCCTTGGCCAAACCCTTTCAGAATCTACGAGCTCGGTGTAACCCCTATTTTCCTCAATATATAAAATCAAAAAAAATTCTAATGTTTTGTAATTTTTCTAATAATTTTTAGAATATTTATTTTGAATTTATTTAGTAATTTGGCAAACTATAATAATTTTCTAGTAGGGAATGGTGATGAGAACATAAAATGTCATATTTTTATTCCTTAATGATTACTCTTTTATGCTCATTTGATGTCTAAAGGTAATAATTATTCTTCTATTTTTTCAAGTTGAGACATTAAATACAAAATGAAGGTAAATGATAATTTTGGACAATTTTGACACCTTTTAGCAAAATGGGCATAACTCTCTCATCTGAAATACAATTGAGCTTATTCAAAAAGATTTAAAAAGATTTGGAAACTACGACAATGATCTACAACTTTCGTATTTTGAGTTTTGCAAGATTCATACTACATCATGGACGAAATCAGGCTTGAATTTGAGTCAACAATGCTACGAACGAAAATAGGAGCTAAAATAACTATTTTTCTACTTTTTCTATGACTTTTTTTTATTGTTTGAGAAACTATTAGAGGATTTGTAATGAGATATTGTGGGCTTCAAACAAGAAATTTAAAGTATTTAAAAGAGGTACAAATCATAAGAAAAAGGGGAACAACACATAACACTTCTTCTTCTTCAACATTTCTTTTGAAGTTTTCATGAAAATGTGCGGCTAAAACTCTTGTTGGCCAGAGAAAACGGAAGCCTTGAAATCAATAAACTTGTGAGATCTAAATTATTTTTATATATTTGATTTATACTTTGAGTGTTGAATGTTTTTCTATGCCCACTTTCATGGTTATTTTGTTTAATTACTAGGATGCCTACTAGTTTATTATTCATTTCGATCTACTGCTAAATTAGATATCAAATTCGTAATTGTTTGATTTCTTTAATTTGTGAAGCAACCAAGATTTAATGAACTGCTTCATTTTATTAGAACTTAGGAGAAAAACTTTTGACAAAACTAAATGCAACTGGTTGTGCTTGTGTTGTTTTGCTTCATCGGTGTCTTGGTTCTTTAAAACATTACTAGATTAAATCTTCAGCGCTTACCTTGGGTTATTTAGTAATTAAAGCTAATTAGATCCCTTGTTTCTAATTAACTAAGCCTAAGAGAGATGGGAAGATACTTCCAACGGTGAATATTCAAAGTGTGAGTTAATTTATACTTGCATTGATGATCAATTTTAAGATCTCAATGGTGAATGTTGACTGAGACCAATATTTGTTCCTTTTATTGATTTCAATACTTTAATTGTTTTTAGCTCTTCTTAAATTTGTTTTTACTATATTCAAAACTCTCCATCCCTCCATCCTTCTTCACATAACATACACTAATTACTCTCCTTGGGATCAATCCTTACTCTCACTACTACATATAATTTTAAGAGTAAAGATTTTATTTTGGGGTGCCTGCGACAGCACGCCAAATTTTGGCGTTGTTGCCGGGGAGTAATTTTTATTTTGTGTTTTGTGATCTTTACATCATTCTAATTTTCATTTTCTTCTCTGGAAAAATCATTAGTTATTTATTCTCGTATATTTTCTTAATTGCTTTTCATATTGTACTTGATTGTTTATGGTTGTGACTCTATTTTCTAATCATGGTGATTTTCAGAGCGATCCAAAATAGAAAGAACTCTGCGTAGGTTAAGGAAGAAATCTCAAATAAACTCTAACAAGAACAACCTCGCTCTGGATTTCATTTTTACTAGTAATTCTAATCTGGAAGAAGAAGTCATGGCTACAAATAGAATTTTGAAAGAACTTGTTGCCCCTGATTTGAACCAACACCATTTATGCATAACATTTCCTAATTTAGATGCTACTAGTACTTTTGAATTAAAAATTAGACTCATACATTTATTGCCAACTTTTTATGGTCTTGCAGTAAAGACCCTCACAAGCATCTAAAGGAGCTTTATGTGGTATGCACAAGTATGAAACCAACGGGGGTGACTGAAGAGAAAATCAAATTAAGAGCCTTTACATTTTCTTTAAAGGATTCGGCTAAGGATTGGCTCTACTACCTACCCTCCAAAAGTATTGACACATGGAACGAGATGAAAAGATTGTTCCTAGTTAAGTACTTTCTAGCTTCAAGGGCGGCCAATATCCAAAATAAAATTTGTGGGGTAAGGCAACACAATACAAAGTCTCTCCACGAGTACTGGGAATGTTTCAAAAAATTATGTGCAAGCTGCCCCCATCATCAAATTAGTGAGCAGCTACTTAACCAGTACCTCATGAAGGCCTTCTACTAAATGATAGATGCTGCTAGTGGAGGAACTTTGGTAGACAAAACTCATGAGGCCGCAAGAAATTTAACTGCAAATATGGTGGCCAATTCTCAACATTTTTGCATTAAGCTAGATCTTCCAGCTAGGCATACTAATGAGGTAAATATTTCTTCCACAGAATAATAAATTGTTAGTTTAACTTCTCTTGTTCGTCAAATGGTTGTAGGTAGCATGCAAACTGCGAAGGCTTGTGGGATTTGTTCCCAGGGCATCCAACTAACATGTGCCCAACTCTTCAAGATGAGCCCAATGAACAAGTGAACATGGAAGATAGTTTTCCTGGACAACCACAAAGGAAGTATGATCCCTACTCAAACACATACAATCCAAGATGGAGAGATCATCCCAATCTTAACTATGGGAATCTATAATTAAATCATCTCGTCAATCAAAATCGGCCAAGTTATCAACAATATAAGCAACCATATCCCCCTAAACAACAACAAAGCCAAACTTCTAACTCTAGTATGTCTTTAGAAGATATTGTTAAGCCTCTTGCCATTAATACTTTACAATTTCAACAAGAGACAAGGGTCAGTATTCAAAGCTTGGCAATCAAATGAGCCAAATGGCTACAACAATTAATAAGCTAGAGGCACAAAGTTCAGGAAAACTACCATCTCAAACGATAGTAAATCCAAAAAGAAAATACAAGTGCAATCATTTTGAGAAGTGGTAAAAAGGTTGACATTCTAGTAAAAGATCTACATCGTCAAAACATGTAACTCCTCTTCCCGGTAATTCTAATTATTTATTTATCTAATTTATCATATTTTCCTTCAAGTCGTGTTATGGAATAGGATCTCTTCGATACATATAAATGTTATTTTACTATTTCAAAACTAGTTTAAAGATTATGATTTGAAAATAGTATTCGGTTGAAATAAAAATATTTATTCTTGAATTTCATTATTAGACATTACAAAGATATTTTGTCAAGTAGTTTTGGACTTCAAAATATTAATTTCAAAAGTGGTTTCGAAAATATAAATAAAATTTAATCAATAAAAAGATTTGTTAAAATATTTTTTAAATAGGATTTGGATTATAAAGAAATATTTTGAATTACCTTAATGACAACAAATATTATTTTATAGTAACCCATTAATTGATTTGGTTTTAAATTAAATGAATAAATTATATTGCTAGCATTAGATATTATCTTAAAGATTTTATGGTGATTTCATGTGATTAGATTAAATGATATTGATCTTATTATCTGAGTAAATTCAATTTAAGGTTTATCTCGTGACTCCGAAAAGATTATTGACCTTATCTAATAGGGATTTGTTAGTATCAGACTTCTCCTATTTAAGGAAAACTCTGCTCCATAATCAAACAATTCTCAACACCCAAACCACCACAAACACCATGAGAACGACCGCCGCTATCCCGTAGCCTCCATTTGCGGTACCACAACCCACCACCAATATCACCAATACTGCCACGACAATCATCATCACCACCTCATCATTGTGTCTGGACCCGTACGTCCGTGTCCGTGGCATCAATCGTTACATCCACAGAATTTTGTTTCCGAGTCCAACATTGGACACATTCCAAAATTCGACACGACAAATTCAGAAAAACAATAGAAGAAGAACCCTATCCCTAGCCGCTCGAATCCTCGGCCTCCCCGTACGTCGTGCCACCCGCGACCCTCTTCCTTGGTCGTCGACGCTAGAGTCCCCTGACCCCACGATCTCAGCCGGTGGCCATGCCAGATTTGCCACCCACCGGCGAACCATGCCTCTCGTCAACAGAGTCTGGTCGCCACCAGACTGTAGTACGTCCTACCGGGCCCGAGCCGACGAGGCCCATCCGTCGCTACCACCGGTGCCTAGCCGAGCACTCGTTCTACTTTTCCTGTCCGTCGCAAGAAGTGAGCACCTTCCCGACATCCTCTAGCCGCCGCCTCCGACACGGCATCCCGATCTGCCCACCGGCCTTCCCCGGCTGAACCCGCTCCGCCCGATCCCTCCTCCAGCGTCAAGCCTCGCACGGCCAAGCGAATGCGGTCGAGTTCCCTTCCGATGAGTCTCTCCGCTCCTCATCACTCTTCTCCTTAGGATGTTCCTTCTTTTATTTTAATTTGGTTTGAAACTTCCTCTCTCCTTCTTGTTTGATAGAGACTTCTTAACTCTCGAAAAGAGAGATGGGGACAATAGTAAATGTTATCCATTAGTTTTATGGATAGTTTAAGTTTCAATTTTATTGAGAGTTTTAGTAAACAATGAAGAGTAGTCAAATAGTAATCTTAAATACAATTAGTTGTTGTTATACTATGTACATAAGAGTTTTCTCATTATCTTTAGCATTCTGTTTTATTAATTAAAATATTTTCTAAATTAATTTGTAACAAAAAGATAGTGGTGACCTTGGATCTTATGTGTGATTTCAAAATGGATTTTGAAGTTAAACTATTATTATATGGTATTTTATATATAGCTTTTGTCCTGAAAATATTATCGTAGTATTTTCTATCTTTTTAAAACAGTAGTTGTCCAAAAAACAATTTTTTTCTAGATCTTCAACGTACTTAGCTAAAATTATTTTAAATAAAAGTATAGTAAATTAATTCCAAAATATATGTATATCATTGTATTGTTCTATTTTTTAAATAGAGGTTTTTCCTGAAATTATAGTTGACAAAATTAAGTTTTAGCCTAAAAGTGAATTCTAGAATTTTCCATTATCTATCAAAATATTTGCATAGTAAAAAAAATAGTTTCCTACAAGTTAGTCATGATCAAAGATATTCATGGGCTTAGCCTTTAAGCCCTATATTGGGTTAAATATTTTGTGTGTGTGTGTGTGTGTGTGTGTGTGTGTGTGTGTGTGTGTGTGTATAGTTTTGGTTTTATAAAATTCTAAATAAAATGTATGGGCTCTATTTTATAGGTTTGGTTGAATATATATTTTGGGGGACTTTAAGAATAAGATGTTAATAAATGAATATTTTACGTGTTTTATCCATAAAAGAAATTATATCTGTTGGCACATTTTATTTTGAGTAATTAACAGCTTCTTCGTAGTTTAGTCTTCTGTTCTTCAGATTCATTTTTTCTCAGAAGATTAAGGGCTTCCTCCTTCTTGAAGACTGTAGCAGTCACCGGCGTTCCCTGCATAAAGTCGGCGTCTTCCTGCTTAGTGTCTTCGAGTCTGTACTGGTCTAGGTATTTCTGTAATCACTAAAGGATGGATGATAACTTAAAGCATAAATCGAAAATCAAGTCATTCAGAACGGCATACCGGCGGTATGCTCCGGCATACCGGCGGTATACCGTTTTCGCGTCCAGAAAAGTTTCTGTGACAAAAAGCGGCATACCGGCGGTATGCTCCGGCATACCGGCGGTATACCGTTTTCGCGTCCAGAAAAGTTTCTGTGACAAAAAGCGGCATACCGACGGTATGCTTCGGCATACCGCTTTTCGGACTCCAGAAAGTTGCTGTCTCGAAATGTCGGCATACCGACGGCATGCTGCGGCATACTGGCGGCATGCCATTTTTAGCAACACAATAGTTGCTGTGATTTTTTGTCGGCATACCGACGGTACGCTACGGCATACCGGCGGCATGCCGTTTCTAGCAGCTCTAAAACTTTCTGTGACTTCTGTCGGCATACCGGCGGTATGCTCCGGCATACCGGCGGTATACCGAATTTTGAATACTCAGTTTTCGATTTGATCTGACATGCATTAATGGCCGCATTTAATGCTCTTGAACGGTCATAAATATGACCGTTACTATTTGGACGGCATACCGACGGTATGCCGCGGCATACCGACGGCATGCCGGTCTGCGTACATTCAGAAGCATTAAATGCCACCCACTCTTGGTTTTCTTATAAAAGGAAGCTCTCTCTCTCTTGAGCTTCTTTACCAACTCCTTCATAAATTTTCCAACAACCAAGAGCTCCACCATTAATACTCTCCAAAGCTTTTCATTGTCATCCTCTCCCTAAGTGCTAGAGTATTAAAGAGTTGTACACTTTCGATCTTCAAGTGTTAGAAGATCAACAAGCTTTTTTTCTCTGTTGTTTGAAGTTGGCGAGCCTTCGTAAGAAAACTCGTGTGTAGAAGTTGGCGAGTCTTCGGATCCAAACTCGTGTTGAAGTTGGCGAGTTCTTCGGATCCAAACTCATGTGTACTATTTGGATAATAGTGGATTAAAGCCGGAGAGAGTTCCGGGACTGGATTGCCTCAAAAGAGGATACCAGGATACATCCTTGCGTTTGCGTTTGATCTTTCTACTCTTTTCTTTAAATTGCCTTTATTGCATAAATTGTTGTAGTTTATATTTTATTTCCCTATTCACCCCCCTCTAGGGTTCTACAATATCAAGAGTCAAAAATAGTTTAATATAATATATACGTATTTTCAAATGCACTTTGTATTGTTGAAATATTTTTCAAAAAGGACTTTATATTTATATAGCAAACATTTCTAAGAATACCTATTACGATTTCGAATATGCTTTATATTATATGCATATATTCTCCAAATTATTATATCTATATATATATATATCTATATTATATATATATCTATATTATATATATATATATATATATATATATATATATATATATATATATATATAAACTTCTTATTTCTCAAAAGAGAAGACATAAATATAGTTTCTCATATTACAAATAGTTTTCCAAAATAGTTTATAATATTTATCTAAGTAAATTATTTTGATTATAAGTCATTTGCCGTGACTACTCGTATTTTCCATTTTCTTATAATTTTGAATTCCTACACATCGACACTAGCCAATTGAGCTATTCTGGGCCTTTCAGGATTATCGGTTTCATCAACTAAGGACCACAGGCGAGTACAGTTCATGTCTTACTTCCAGTATTGTTAATTACTATAATTGCATGATTAGTGATACATATTTGATTCTTGACACGTTCAGCACACATGTTAGAATCATATGGATTTTAGTTATGATACCATGTTTTATTTTACCGTGTTTCGTGATTTATTGTCGTGACTAATCCATGTGTAGTAGTCGGGTGGGGAAGTACATACTGAGTAGATATGAAAAATCAACCCTGTAGACCGTGTTTTATTTCATACAATGTAGACCATGTAGATCGTGTTTTACTTTATGCAATACAGACCGTGTAGAACGTGTTTTATTTCATACAATGTAGACCGTATAGTCCGTACGGTGTAGTGGACTAGCCTGATCACATATTGAACAGTGTACTTCAAATCATATAGTTGGTTAAGTTTTTTTCTTCAATGATTCACTTGTCTATATAGTTTATGATTAACTGTTCTACCATATTTTTCCAAGTTATATTTTATAGTTTATTTCTTTCATCATGTATGTCGTGACTTTTCACTATTTTTATAGTCGTTATCATGTATTTGGAACTGCATGTTTGGATTGTACTCGTAACATTCCTGACTGGAAACTAATATTTTTTAGGTTAGCCACGACTACTCTTAGCATTGGGGAGACACGGGTGTACTAGCGGGCCAAAACCTAAACATTAGTTAAATAGATGTGTTAAAGACAATTTCAATATTTATAAGAACATTGTACTTTCTTTAAATATAAAGCTTGTGAAATTGTAAATTAGTTAATTCTGTGAATGAGTAATAAAGTTATTATTTATGTGATTTAGAGCATTATGGCTAGACAGCGTTCTACCGTCGACACCATGGCATTGGCTGACTTGGACACGCACTTGTATCCTGAAAAGCGGGTGCGGGTCGTGACAAAATAAGAAGAAGAAGAGAAAACAACCATTGCAGATACGAACTTTCCTAATGATGATGAGGTAACCAATTGTAAGTTTCCACCTCTTTCAGATTATTAGCCGGTACCTCAGTTTCCTCAAGCTTTAGCAGAATGTAGAAATTGAACAGAATAATGAGTTATATGAGACTTTTCGTACATGTGAAATAAATATTCCACTTTTAGATGCTAATCAAACAAGTACCTAGTTATGCTAAATTTTTAAAAGAATTGTGTACAATAAAGAGGAAACAAAAACTTAAAGGATATGAAATGTGAAAGTAGAGGAAAGTATTTCTACAGTAATTCAAAGAAAACTCCCTACAAAATACAAAGATCCAGGAATGTTCATTATCCTTTGTAAGATGGGTAATAAGAAATATGAGAAAGCAATGTTAGATTTAGGAGCTTCTATCAATGTCATGTGACATTCTATATATGAATCTTTAAATCTTGGAACTTTGAATAAACCTGGGGTTGTAATTCAATTGGTTGGTAGAACTAATGCCTATCCTTAAGGGATTATTTGAGGATGTTCTTGTACAAATTGATAATTTATTTTTTCCTACTGATTTTTATGTGCTTGATATAGAAAAAGGTGACCAAACTGCTCCTATTTTGTTACGGAGACCATTTTTAAAGACATTCAAGATTAAGATAGATGTGCATAGTGCCACACTTACTTTCGAATTTGATGGTGAAATTATTAAATTTAATATTTATGATGCCATGAAATATCATGATGATGATAATATTGTATATTATATTGATGTAGTTGATTCTTTAGCACGGAATGTTTTTGAACTTGATGGCAAAGATGGATTGGAAGTTGCCATTAGTGAGCATCTTGAAAAAGAGCATAAAAAGTTATCTTTGAGTTTTGATTTGCAGAAAATTGTTGCAGCATTAAATAATTTTCCAAAAATACAACTGTCGAGCAACTTTTCTTTTATTTCGTTATCAATTTCTAACAAGAGGCCTTCACCCTCTATTTTGTAGGCCCCTATTACAGACTTGAAGCCTCTTCCTAGTCACCTCAAGTATGTATTCCTTAGAGATGGAGGAACATTACCAGTGATCATCTCCAATAAACTTAGTGCAACACAAGAAGAAAAGCTTGTGCATATCCTTAAGGAGCACAAGACGGCTATTGGTTAGACAATTGTGGATATAAAAGGAATTAGCCCGTCTACATGCATGGATCGCATCTTACTTGAGGAAGGAGCAAAACCATCCCATCAACGGCAAAGAAGATTAGACCCACCCATGATGGAGGTAGTAAAAAAGGATATCTTAAAAAATTCGAAGTTGGAGTGGTCTATTCTATTTCGGATAGCTAGTATGTTAGTCCGGTGCAAGTGGTTCCTAAAAGGATCGGAATAACTGTTTTGAAGAATCAAAATGATGAGCTAGTTCCCACCATGTCTAGGATGGGTGACGGGTTTGTAGAGATTATAAAAAATTAAATGCTGAAACTCACAAGGACCATTTTTCTTTTCCTTTTATTGATCAAATGCTTGAAAGGTTAGCTGGCCATACTTACTATTGTTTTTTTGATGGTTATTCAAGTTATTTTCAAATTCCAATTGCTCTAGAGGATCAGAAAAAGATAACTTTTACATGTCTGTTTGGAACTTTTGCATATCGTTGCATGCCATTTGGTCTTTGCAATGCCCCAGGCACTTTTCAAAGGTGTATGGTTAGCATATTTTTAGACTATGTTGAGCATATTATAGAAGTATTTATGGATGATTTCACAGTTTTTGGAGACTTTTGTGATAAATGCTTGCATAACCTTACACTTATTCTTCAAAGATGCAGAAACTAATCTTGTGTTAAACTCTAAAAATGTCATTTTATGGTTGAACAAGGTATAGTTTTGGGTCATATTATTTCGTCTAAAGGATTTGAGGTAGATAAAGCCAAAATTGATATTATTCAATCTTTACCTTATGTCGCTAGTATGTAGAAAGTTTGTTCTATTCTTGGACATGCAAGTTTTTATCGAAGATTCATCAAAGAATTCTCCAAAATATCGTTATCCATGTGCAAGTTGCTACAAAAAAATATGGCTTTTGAATTCGATGAGGCATGTAAAAAGGCATTTGATACACAAAAGAAACTATTAAATTCTACCCCAATTATCTAGCCCCTTGACTGGAATGTGCCTTTCGAGATAATGTGTGCCGCAAGTGATTATGCAGTAATGTTGTTTTGGTTCAAAGGATTGGAAGAGCATCTCACGCCATTTATTATGTTTCAAGAACTTTAAATGATGCTCAAAAAAATTACTCTACTACTGAAAAAAAACTTCCAATTTTTGTTTTTGAATTAGAAAAATTTGATCTTATTTGCTTGGTACTAAAATCATTGTCTATTCTGACCATGCAGCTATTTGTTATTTGATGACGAAGAAAGAGGCAAAACCAAGGCTAATCTGATGGATACTTATCTTGAGTGAATTTGATTTGGAGATCAAAGAAAAAGAAGGACATAAAATCATGTTGCAGACCATTTAAGTCGTTTAGTTCATGTGGAGGATGAACTTCGTCTACAAGAAACGTTCCCTGATGAGCAATTTATTTGTTGTAAGTGCGACATTACCATGGTTTGTAAATATTGTAAATTATTTGGTTACTAATATGTTTCCTCCTGGTTTGTCAAAGGCTCAAAGAGATAAGATCAAAAGTGATGCCAAATACTATGTGTGGGATGGCCCATAGCTGTGGAAGCATTGTACAGATCAAGTAATAAGAAGGTGCGTTCATGAAAATGAAATTATTTCAATTCTCACCTTTTGTCATTCTTATGCATGTGGAGAACATTTTGGAGCTACGAGGATGACATAAAAAGTATTAGAATGTGGTTTCTATTGCCTGTCTTTATTATTCTTTCTGTAAAACATATGCAATAATTACAAAAGACAGGTAATATATCTTAAAGGAATGAAATGACACAAAATTCTATACTATTTTATAAAAATTTTGATGTTTGGGGCATCGACTTCATGGGACAATTCCTTGTACCTTTTGGTTATGTTTATATTTTTCTTGTTGCTGATTATGTATCAAAGTGGATAGAAGCTAAAGCTACAAGGACTGATGATTCTAAAGTTGTTTCTGATTTTATCAAGTCCAACATATTCTCCAGGTTTGGGATTCCAATAGCCTTAATAAGTGATCGAGTACTCACTTTTGTAATCGAATCGTGAAGACTTTGCTGAGAAAGTACCATGTGACCCATAAGGTGTCAACTGCCTATCATCCATAAACTAGTGGACAAGTAGAGGTGTTAAATAGAGAGAGATCAGGTCCATCATTGAGAAGACGGTCAATCCGAATAGAGACGATTGGAGTTTGCGCTTGGATGATGCTTTGTGGGCATATAGAACTGCATACAAGACGCCTATCGGTATGTCACCTTACCGGTTAGTATTTGGGAAATCATGCCATCTTCATTTTGAGTTAGAATACAAAGCTTATTGGGTTATCAAGAGTATCAATATGAAGACGTATGAAAATGGAGAACATAAGAAGTTACAACTACAAGAGTTAGAGGATATTCGCAATGAAGCTTATGAGAGAATGTTCGAATTTACAAAGAGAAGACGAAGGCTTTTCATGACAAGATGATCTCTAGGAGGGAGTTTCAAGTTGGTCAAAAAGTCCTTCTATACCAGTCACGAATTCGTCTGTTTACGGGTAAATTGCGTTATCGTTGGATTGGACCTTTTGTTGTTACTAATATTTTTTTATCATGGTGTAGTTGAAATTCAAAGTTTAGCAAGGTAAATAGCCAAAGGCTTAAGTTTTTCTATGAAGGATTCAAAGTGGAGAATGTGGATGAATTGGACCTTGAGGATCCAATTGATAACGATTGAAAGAGGAAACATCTACGACAATAAACAGTGGCAACCCAAGGGGAGTTTGTTCTCATTCTTTTATTTTTATTTGTTTGCCTTTTTCTTACATTTTTACCTTACATTAGGGACAATGATAGTTTTAAGTGTGGGGGAGGGGATTTAAATTATTTTAAGCAGTTTTAGTTTTTTTATTCATTTCTCTAAAAAAAAATTGTTTTTGTGGTTTTCGATGATTTTTGGTGGTATATGTCATGAATTAGATTCAACTAAGTTTAAAAAATTCATTACATGATTGAATAAGTAATCATTCAACTCAGAATTAATTAGTTTAGTTATTTTTCTTGAGAATCGTAGTGACTGAATTTGGTAGATAAAAGCTGGTGAGGTTTTGAGCCTGTAGGCTGACACATCAATCTCACTATTTTCATTGATGAGAGATATTTTTTCCATAGATTTGTTTCTCTAAAACTTGCTTTCATTATCTTCAAGGTCACATCGACATATGCATACATAAACATGATTAAGGCCCTCTTTGTTATACGTTACTTAAGCTAAATAGCCTACCCTGAAATTATTTTTCCTTTAGTTGAACCCCTTTGAGCCATATTGCTTTTGTTTTTGTGAACCAACATTACAAGTTTTAACCTGAATAAAAAATAAATAAATCTTTATCCAAGCCGAAAAGCTAGTGGAGCATTATGATATGTATGGGTGTATAAGAAATAAATGTGGGGTATCTGAATTTCTAGTTTGGCGAAAGGAAAAAAACAAAAAGAATAAATAATAAAGAAAAGAAGTGATAGAGGAAAGTACTTTTGATATCCATGTCCATATTTCCTCCTAAAACTCTAATAAAGGGATAGGTTGAATGCATTAAAGTCAAATTGAAGAAGCTGCTGAATGGTGTGATTGGTTTTACACGTTTTATATATTCAAGCTTGAGTTAAATCATTTTTGATCCACTAGTTTTGATGGCTTTTGAGCTACACTCCCAATAAATTAGAGTTTTATCCGAGGATGAACAAAAGATTCAGTGTGGGGGCAATTGATTAGAACATAAAATGTCATATTTTTATTCCTTAATGATTACTATTTTATGCTCATTTGATGTCTAAAGATACTCATTATTCTTCTATTTTGATTGAGGATGCAATTTGAGACACTAAATACAAAATGGAGCTAAATGACAATTTTGGACTATTTTGACACCTTTTAGCAAAATAGGCATAACTCTCTCATCCGAAATGTAATTGAGCTTATTCAAAAATATTTGGAAATCTAAGACAAAGATCTTTATTGAGTTTTCTGAGATTCAGGCTGCATCATTGACTAAATCAGGCTTGAAGTTGAGTCAAAGATGTTGTGAATAATAATAGGAGCTAAAATAACTATTTTCTACTTGTTCTATGACTTTGTTTTATTGTTTGAGAAGTTGTAACTATTAGAGGATTTGTGGGGAGATATTGTGGTCTTCAAACAACAAATTTAGAGTTTAAAAGGGGTAGAAATCATGAGAAAAAGGGAAACAACACACAACTCTTCTTCTTCTTCTCCAACATTTCTTCTGAAGTTTTCATGAGCATGTGCAGCTAAAACTCTTGTTGGTCGAAGGAAATGGAAGCTTTGGGATCAATAAATTTGTGAGATCTAAATTATTTTCATATGTTTGATTTATACTTTGAGTATTGAATATTTTTCTATGTCCACTTTTATAGTTATTTTGTTTAATTACTAGGAGGCCTACTAGTTTATTATTCATTTTGATCTACTACTAAATTAGATATCAAATTCGTAATTGTTTGATTTCTTTAATTTGTGAAGCAACAAAATTTTGATGAACTACTTTGTTTTATTAGATCTTAAGAGAAAACCTTTTGACAAAACTAAATTCAACCTCATGTGCTTGTGTTGTTTTATTTTATCGATCTCTTCGTTCTTAAGAAATTGCTAGATTAAATCTTCAACGCTTGTCTTGGATTATTTAATAATTAAATCTAATTAGATCGCTTGTTTCTAATTAACTAAGCTCAAGAGAGATAGGAAGATAGTTCAAACAGTGAATATTCAAAGTATGAGTTAATTTATGTTTGCATCGACGATCATTTTAAGATCCCAGTGGTGAATGTTGACTGAGTCCAATATTTGTTCCTTTGATTGATTTCAATACTTTAGTTTTTTTAGCTCTTCCTAATTTGCTTTTATTATATTCAAAACTCTCTCCCCCCCCCCCTCCCATCCTAGTTCACATAACATAAAAGTACACTAATTGCTATACGTGGGATCAATCCTTACTTTCACTACTACATATAATTTTAAAAGTAAAGATTTTATTTTTGGGTGCCAGCGACAGCACGCCAAGTGTCATACTTGTAATTATTATTAAGTAGGATGGTTATTTGATAATTTAGGGGAGTCCATGGCGGAATGCTTAACCACATGGATTAGGTGGGAATGTTCTGGAGTCCTTTAATTAAGTAGGGATTAGTATTAATCTCAGGGAATATTTCTTGGAATCTGGTATATTTCATGAAATATTCTCTGAAATATTCCAGGCATATTCCCTCCTAATCCATATGTCTAAGATTCTAGGATCTTCCTAATGACATATATAAATAGCCCGATTATTTTATCGATTAGCATCTTAATCATTTCCTATGTTGTCCTAATGATTGTGTCGTAAATGTGTTTGTGTCCACCTTCATTTATATTAGCAATTACAACTACATTTCTCGTGTCCATCCGACACGGACACACCTGAGTCCGCATCCATAATCCTAAATCTACACAATACTGTATCATGTGTGCTGACACGGATATATTACAAGCTTCCAAACCTACACTCTAAATTCTAACCCTAAGTTCTATGCTTCGATGCCGCCTTGTCCGGCCAACCATCGCCAGAGTCCTCTGTCAGAGCACCACCACCGTGTCCTGAAGGAGACAGGACACATATCTAGGGACTCCGCCACCGCTAACCGTCCAGGCCGCTAACGAGTTCGTCGAAGCCATTCTGCCTTCTGGAAGCCACCGACCATCGTATCTTCAGCCGATCGTCCCCGACAACTGCACTATCGCTTCTCCATCATGTCTCAGCAGTCGTTTCTAAATCGAGACACGGATCTGTCCCGAAGTCCTCACCATATAGCTACCGTCGTCCACCGACGGTTGTTTGACTGGATTGTTGCTGCCTAACCTAGAACAGCAGTACTGCCGACCCTGAAGGCCGCCAATCTCGGCCATCCCACTATGTAAACCTCTACAGCTGTCTATGGCTATTATCCGGCCAGATCTAGACCACGACGCCTTTTTTGCTACCTCGAAAGGCCACTACAGCTACCGTGCTGCCATAAGCGCCACTGAGCCAAGGGGAGCATCCTCATTTGGACCTCCTTCTTCATCCTCTTCTTGATCTACTTCTTTTTCTTCTTCTTCTTCTTGCTCTTCTTTCTCTCCTTCTTGTTCTTCTTTTTTTTCTTTTAGGTTTTTTGAATGGGTCGGCTGAGTAAAAAGAAAGAAAGAAAGAGAGAGAGTAGAGAAGAGGTTTAGGGTTAGGTTAAGGGTCCAGGTTTGGGCCAGGCTGGAGTAAGCACAAAGAAAAAGAAAAAAGAAAAAAAGAAAAACTGGACCAGGCCTAGTAACAGTTGGCTGGGCTGGTTGGACTAGACTTGGCAGTTTGGACTGGATATTTTTTATAAATTGTTAACATTATTATTAGTGTATGTAATTAGTAATTTAGTGATTATATTAGTATTCTAATTTAATTAGTTAATAAATTGTTAGATACTAATATTTAAATAGTAATTTGTAAATATTGATTAATCTTAGTAATAGTTTAGATAACAACATTTTAATTTCTAGTAAATGTTTTACTATAAAATATGTTACTAGTATTCATAAGTAAAAACTATTTTGCTACGAATAACTATTTTATAAATAGTTGCTACATTCTAAATAGTTAACCTCTATCTTAGCTAATAAATAAATAGTTTATATTTTGTTATAAGTTAGCTATCAAATGGTTGTCATCCTTTAGAATCCAATTATTTCATTATCCTATTCTAGGTGGACATAGAGACATTTTTGATCCTCCAGGAAAAAGTCAAGTACATCCATGACTTTGTTACATCTACTTTATGTGGTGACTTGTTTCATGTTGGACGTGTTATTTACACGACTTGATCAAGTGCTTCTGGTATTCATGTGCTTCTGGTTCTGGTGCTTATCATGTGCTTGTGTTCTTATACTTTGGTGAGGGAGAATACTTATAGATATGTGATCAAAGCCAAGCCGCTAGTTAGGTCATGTGGATAGCCTAATCACACATTTGTGCATGTGTGATTAAGTCCTACCTTTATTCATGTTCTTTGTACAGTCAGTCACATATTTAGTAAATATTTTAAATCATATGTCATGATTTTCTTTCTACATATTTTAGTAGATTATGCATTTATGGTGATTCTGGTTAGTCATGTTTCATTGCATCTTTACTTAAGCATGTGTTGTACTTGTTTTACTATTATGGATTTTACTTTACTTATTTTTTACTAGATCAGTTGCAGGTGACCTTGAAGAGCTTTGCCTTACTTTCTATGGGCCAGAGCCCAAGGTTTTACTTGAACAGGATGGAGACATGACTCAGGACTTAGGGTCACTCCGGAGATTTAGCTTTCCCTGTATTTATTGGATATGAGAGTGTTTGATATTGTATTGTGAGGGTTTATGGGATGTTGTGTACATATGGATCTCGCCTTCATTTCTTTCACCGGACTTGTTTCTGGCATATCATATAAAGGTGTAATAAAAAACTAGTGGATGTGGTGGTGTATGGTGATATATGTTATGGGCACGTACTAGTAGCTGTGATGAGATCGATCGATCATGTATTTTGGATGATACCTAATGTTTAGAACAGCTTACTATCGTTGTATCTACAGCATAGGTTGGATGTGTCCGACTCATATCTAGTTATCTGGGAGCGGGTCATGACATGTTTTTAATGGTGGCCCATGCAGGTCCCATCCTAATAGTATTTAGGCTGTAGAATACTAACGGGGAGCCTATTAGACTAAGAAAAATTTATCACAACATAGACTGAGGGATGGTTGTATTTATTTTACTATTTCTTATTATCATTTAGTAATTAATTTAGGCAATATTAAAATGGAATAATTACTCTTCTGTTTTCCAGGATGGTTCATACAAGTAACATCGGTACTGTTGAGCAGTCTTCACTCGAAGCCTCTGAGTTTCTACTACCTCCGTCAGCTCCCAGAATGTCCCCATGGATGGTGCTCAGTTGATAGGGTTTTTCCAGGGACTCATAGATGCCAGAGGGAGCAGACCAAACTTTTCAGAACTAGCCTTGTCGATCCGTTTCACACTTGCGAGACTCCACTTTCCAAGCTATGAAGGGCTTATAATTTCAAGACTCTTGGACCTTTGAACCTCTACGGCATGGAGGGCATTCTCTATGCTAATGAATGGATAGAGAACTTGGAGCATCTTCTGAAGATCGCCTGAGTCTCCAGATCTGAAGATTGAGGCCATCAGCCAAGCACACACTTACGAGAAGATCCTAAGCATGACATGTAGAGTAGAGTGAGACATGGAACCTAAGCTCAAAAGAGATAGAGACTTATGATGGGGGTCACAGCCACTCGAGACCCGCAAATCGCCCAACAGTCAGATGGTGACTCTTCCATATCAGCAGAGACAGACTCAGACCCACTTTTCTTGTGTGTTTTACAAGAAGCCGGGACATCATATTGACATGTGTTGTAAAAGACTAGGACATTGCTTAGATTGTAGGTCTACCACCCACCAGGTGAGTGACTATCCCACAATATTTACTCGCCAGTGATTAGCTCTGCAGGGACCAGCACCAATACCTTAGCGGAGAGGCACACCTCTTTAAACCCAACAGCATCATGGAGCACCACAACAGGGACATGGCAGCTGAAGGGACTGAGGCGACTGCCGACATGATTTCAGGTTATCTCTTATCCTGTTCCTTAAAGTTTTATTAGATTAGTTTTTAGTCTTGCATGGAGAATAGAAGTTATAGAATGTTAGAGTAGTGCTCGATGCTTCCGTACGTTCCAGCTTCGAGGGAATATTGAAGATCATAAACAAATGAAGAGCACTCAAAGCATGAAGACAGATTCAACTCACTCAAGGCATGAAGACAAATTCAGTTTGATCAGCTTGGCTGGAGAAGACTGTGGAACGCAACTCGCAATCACCTAAAATTTCTTGTTTGAGACTTGATGTTCTTTCGCAATTCGACCTTTCTTTTAGTCCCTAAAATTTCTTGTTTGAGACTTGATGTTCTTTTGTTCTTTTACTACTTCTCCTAAAATTTTGAGGATAATTTTTTTTAAGAAGGGTAGATTTGTAACCCATTTTTTCTTAATAAATGACATTTAGAATTTTTTTAATATATTATAATTTTTATAATAAGTTTTAGAAAATTTATTTGGAATTTATTTAGCAATTTTGGCAAAGTATAATATTTTTCTAGTAGAGAATGGCATACTTATATTTTTAGGTAGGATGGTTATTTTAGTAATTTAGGGGAGTCTATGGTGGAATGCTTAACCACACGGATTAGGTAGGAATATTCTAGAATCCCTTAATTAAGTAGGGATTAGTGTTAATTAATCCCAGGAAATATTCCTTAGAATTTGGTATATTTTATGGAATATTCTCTAGAATATTCCAAGAATATTTTCTCATAGCCTATATGCCTAAGATTCTAGGATCTTCATAATGACATCTAATAGCCCAATTATTTTATGGATTAACATCCTAAGCATACCTACGTGGTCCTAATGACCGTGTCTTAATTGTGTCCGTGTCTACTTTATTCATATTCTATTACAACTACATTTCTCGTGTCGACTAGACACGGACACACCTGAGTCCACATCCACAATCCTAAATCCAAACAACCTTGTGTCTTGTGTCCTGACACAAATACGTTATAGACTTCCAAACCTACACTCTAAATCCTAACCCTAAGTTTTGTGCTTCGAGCGTCACCGTGTCCAGCCAACCATCGCAAGAGTCCTTTGTCAGAGCACCGCCACAGTGTCCAGAAGGAGACATGACACAGATCTGGGCACTCCGCCACTGCCAACAGTCTGGGCCACCAATAAGTTCACCGGAGCCGCTCCGCCTTCTAGAAGCCACCGACAACCACATCTTCAATTGATCGTCCCCGACAACCGCACCACCTCTTCTTCGTCGGGTCTCAGCATCCGTATCAAAAGTGAGACACGGATCTCTCTCTGTGTCCTCGTCGCATAGCCGTCGTCGTCCACCAATAGTCGTTTGACCAAATCGCCAATGCCTGACCTTGAGGACCGCTGCTGTCGACCCTAAAGGCCGCCAATCCTGGCCAGCCCTACCGCATGGACCGCAAGAGCGATCTCTGGTCATTATCCGGCCAGGTCTGGACGATTGTGCCTCTTCCGCCGCCTCGAGAGGCCACACTGCAGCTGTCGTGCTGCCATCAGCGCCTCCGATCCAAGGTGAGCATCCTCCTTTGGACCGCCTTCTTCTTCCACTTCTTGATCTCCTTCTTCTTCTTCTTCATCTTCTTCTTCTCTTTGCTCTTCTTCCTCTCCTTCTTTTTCTTTTTCTTTTAGGTTTTTTGAATGGGTCGGCTGAGTGAAGAGAGAGAAAGTAGGGAAGAGGTTTAGGGTTAGGTTAAGATATCGGGTTTGGGCCGGGCTGGAGTGAGCCCAAAAGAAAGAAAAAATGAAAAAGAAAAACTAGACCAGGCCCAGTAGCAGTAGGCTTGGATGATTGGACTGGACTAGGTAGTTTGGACTAGTTTTTTTTATAAATGCTTAATATTATTCTTAGTGTATATAATTAGTAATTTAGTGATTATATTAGTATTCTAATTTAATTAGTTAATAAATTGTTAGATACTAGTATTTAAATAGTAATTTGTAAATATTGATTAATCTTAGTAATATTTTAGATAGATATATTTTAATATTGCTAGTACATGTTTTACCATAAAATATTTTGCTAGTAGTCATAAGTTAAAACTATTTTGCTATGATTATGTATATAACTATTTTATGAATAGTTGTTATCATTATAAATAGTTAATATTTATCTTAGCTAATAAATAATTAGTTTATAAGTTGTTATAAGTTAGCTAGCAAATGGTTGTCATCCTTTAGAATCTAATTATTTCATTACCCTATTCTAGGTAGACATAGAGACATTTTTGATCGTCCAGGAAAAAGGCAATTACTTCCATGACTTTATTACAGCTACTTCTTATGGTAACTTGTTTCATGTTGGACACGTTGTTTACACGACTTGATTATGTGCTTTTGGTATTTATGTGCTTCTGGTTCTGGTGCTTATCATGTGCTCGTGTTCTTGTACTTTGTGGAGGGAAAATACTTACGGATATGTGATCAAAGCCAAGCCGCTAGTTAGGTCATGTGGATAGCCTAATCACACACATGTGCACGTGTGATTAAACCGTACCTTTATTTATGTTCTTTGTCCAGTCGGTCACATATTTACTAAGTATTTCGTGTCACATGTCATGATCTTCTTGCTACATTTTCAGTAGATTATGCATCTATGGTGATTCAGGTTAGTCATGTTTCATTGCATCTTTACTTGTGTGTTTGTTGTACTTGTTTCACTGTTGTGGATTATACTTTGCTCCTTTCCTGACTTGATCATTGACATATTAGACCAAGATAAGAGGATGTGGATGGTACTGGATTGGACGACAACTTCTGGACGATCTCTAGAGGATTCTAGAATATCAGAATAAAAATACTTTTATTGTATTAGATTCTTTATGGAACAAATGTATTGGATGTTATCTTTGGAGGATATAGTTTACCGGATTTGTTTCCTTATACTCTTATGAAAGTTGTACTAAAGAACATAGTATAATTGGTGATGTTGTGGTGATTTTATTTCGGGCACGTGATTAGTGGCTGTGATGAGCAAATCGATTATTTGAGCATTTTGACGATTATTGAGACCTAGAACAACTCACTACCGCTATTGACAATAGCGTAGGCCGGACGTGTATGAATCGTATCCAAAAAATTGGAGCGGGTCGTGATACTCGATCTACAGGATCCCTGACCATGTACTCTGCGAAGCGATTCAATCTGCTGAACTCCGCAGCATACTCGTCTACAGAAAGGCTATCATGCACCAAACTTAAACTGACTCTCCAAAATCCTTTTGGCCGCTTAAGAATGGAACTTCTTCTTGAAGAGGTCCATAAACATCTCCCAAGTCAGACTAGGTACTGCAAGCTTAGGATCAGTCCGAAACCTAGTAAGAGCAAGGTCGAAGAGCTGTAAACCCACTGCCTCAATCTGCAGATTCTCATGAATCTGAGCTACCCGTAAAATCCTCTCCATATCCTCGAGCCACTCATCAGCATAAAGGAAACCCTCAGCACCCTTGAACTTTCGAGTACACATCTTCTTGAAGTCCGAAATAGTACCCCGCTTTTGCGACTGAACGTGCTGCTGCGAAGTGAATCTCTTAAAAGGCTCCAATCCCACCTGATGAGTATTCTCCATGCCCTCCCTCATTAACTAAGTTTCAGCTCTGTGTGCCTCAGCCTGCACCCTCTGAGCCTCAATATGAACTCACTGAGCCTATTCCTACATCCTTTGAGCATCCACCATGCCCTAGATAAGAGCAAACAGATGTGCCCCATTAGTAGGTATTCCTCCCAAAAAAAATGATAGTAGATGAGGTAGACTCTCTGAAGCAGCTGGAACAGTCCCCTGAACTGGTAGAGGTGGGAGAACATCATCAGTCCCTCCCTGAATAGTTGGTCGAGAATTCTTCACTCTCTCGGAAGCTACTACAGTTACTCCCGAACTACATGCCCTGATCCGCGGAGCCATCCTAAAGACATATTGATACAAGAAGAAGTCAATATGGCACAAGATAAGATTTTATCAAAGAAAGACGTCAATTTTCAAAGATAAGTATTTAGAATGAACAAGATTAGCAATTCAAATAAGTTTGGAATTCCTAGTTGTTATTGAGTATTCTTTCATCATAATATCTTATATCCTATTGGAGGCTGGCATCAATACAACTAACCTAAGTACTACCATGAGATCGCACTAATTGTGAAGCCTGACCTATATAAGCCACCATAAAAATGTGTTATGACCCGCTCCTGGATGATCGGGGCACGAGTATATGGATACGTCCAGCCTATGTCGTTGTATCGACTGTAGAACTGTCTAGGCCATCCATGTATAACTAACAATATCCCACAATAATATTCAACTCCATAAGAAGAACAATTATATATATATATATATATATATATATATATATATATATATATATATATATATATATTTATATATATATATATATATATATATATATATATATATATATATTTATATATATATATATATATATTTTTTATATATATATTCAACTCCATAAGAAGAACAATTATATTTATATATATATATATATATATATATATATGGAAAAGGGTAAATTTTATTCCAAATGCGACGCAATAATCTTACAACATACAATCATGGTGGGACTCCCACACTTCAGTTTTCCATAGCATTTACATCGAATTCAATGTTATGGAGGAGGGGTGATTAACCCCTCGAAGATACGACGGTTTCGTTCCCTCCATACATGCCAAACAGCGACAGCCAGTCGGACTTTGACGGTCCAAATCCAGTCCTGCCCTCTTCTTCTGTTATCTCGGAGCACAGTGATGATGTCCCTAACCCCCTTTTCGGAGTCATATCTGCCTAACATCCTGCTTTGCTCAGACCTTATCTGCCATGATAGGTCACACTCAAAGAAAATGTGTCTTATAGATTCATTCTCCACACTACATAGCACACACTTATGGTCAGGGACCTTAACCCCAAAAGCACTAAGTCGATCCCTCGTCAGAAGACGACCAAGAAGAAGCCGATAAACACATAATTGCATCTTTCTCGCAAGTCCCTTACACCATACGAACTCATATTCAGTACTCAAAGGAAAAGTGCGCCTAACGAGATTATAGCAGCTCCAGAACTGGAACTGTCCAGTCCCAGTAGAAACTCCAGGCGGGTCTCAGACCCATCGATCAACTGACAATACTGGGTCCAAGGCGACTGTCCTGATAATCTCACCAAGCTCCTCGGTATAGTGCTAGGACTCAGGCCTCCACTCTCTATCTCGGATAATCCGTTGGCAAGTCAGACCCCTTCTATCCTCCTGATGCGACGGTGCTCCCCTGATCTCTAACAGAGATTGACGATCAATCCAAGGATCCCGCCAGAGGTCCGTGCCAGCCCCATCCTTTATGACTCTTCGGATTGCAGATTTGAGTACTCCCTTATGCCTCAAAATAGTCTTGAAAGTGACGGAATAATTGTTGTCCATGGCACAGTCCCAAAGGTTGACATATTTCACAAATCTGTTATACATCCAGTCAGCCCAGAGGGATCCCCTATTGATGAATTTCCATGCCAGCTTCAGCATCGACGCCTCCCTGATCTCCAATAACGACCTTAGCCCCACTCCTCCCTTCTTCCTGGGACGACAAAGCTGATCCCAGGAGATCGCATGCATACTACCCCTCCATATAAAGTCTGCACAAATCTGCTCCACTTTCCTGATAGTGGCAATAGGAAGTAAGATAGATTGCAGCCAGAAATAGGCCACAGCTGATATCACCGATCTAACCAGCTCGATGCATCCTCCAAAGGATAAACCAGCAGCTTGCCATCCTTCAACCCTCCTCTGGACGTACTCCACCAGACTATGGCAGTCCTGATCCCGTGCATAGTTAACTATGTGAGGAACCCCTAGATACTTCACCGGTAAATCGCTCCTCTCGACTTCCAGTGCGCCGGCCAACTCCTCCTTCTGGGAGCAGGGGTAGCTGAAATACACCATGCTCTTCTCTCTGTTCATTTGGAGGCCTGAAAAGGATTCCAGCTCTCCCATAATCTCCGCAATCGTGTGCATACCCTTCGTAGATGGCTGGATGAACACCAAGAGTTCGTCTGCATAAATAAAGTAGGTAACCAGGGGATCAATCCTTTTGAACAATGGAACTAGTCTTCCACGATGCACTGCCATATCCATCAAGCATGTGAAGTATTCCATAAAAAGCGTGAATAGGTAAAGGCACAGAGGATCGCCTTGCCTAAGTCCACGGTTGCTCTGGAAATACCCATATAGGGTGACCTGGATGAGGACAGAGAAAGTGGGTGTCGTGATGCATTCCCGGATCCTTGCGACCTAGCCGTCGTCGAAACCCATGGCAGACATCATATGACAAAGAAAATCTCTATTGACCATGTCATAGGCCTTCCTCAGATCCACCTTCACGCATGCCTTCTCCCCGTCAGGTTTACCGAAGCCCCTCACCATCTCATGCGCCAGCAGGCTGTGCTCCGTGATCGACCTCCCCTTAATGATAGCGACCTTGTTCGGAGAGACTAAGTCATGCATGATCCCCTCCATCCGCCGGCACATAAGGTGCGTAATTATCTTATAAAGATAATTACAACACGCAATAGGTCTGAAATCTGCCAGCGATGTCGCTCCCTCCTTCTTAGGCACAAGTGTCAGGAAAGTGTGGTTCAGCTCCTTCAACAATTTTTTTATGGTAAAAAACTCCTGAACCGCCTCAAAGACCTGGAACTTCAGAATATCCCAGTGTCATTTGTAGAACCCACTGCTAAAGCCATTCGGGCATGGGGCTTTATTGGGATCTGCCATTGAGATAATAGTCTCTACCTCGTCTATAGTAACAGGGGCAAGTAGTAGGCTATTCCCATAAGGAGTTACCAACTCCTTCGTAACTACATCCGGAAACATAGACAGATAGTCTGTCTAAAAATATAACTTAGAATAGTACCTGACGGCCTCCTCTTGGATCTTTGTTGACTCCTCCACCAGATTATCCTCCGCATCAAGCAGCTGGGAAATATTGTTCTGATGTTGTCTGGTCCGAATGACATCATAAAAGAACTTGGTGCAACTGTCACCATCCTTTAGACCGGAGCATTTAGTGTACTGTGTCGTACTAACCTCCTTCTGGAGACGCAGAATGTTGACTTCCCATATCAGCTCCTTCTCTCTCTCCGCCAGATCCCGGTTCATCATGTCAGATTGTATCTCCTGCTGGATGGTCCGGAGCTCTGCCTCCTTATCTTCTAGCGAAGTCTTGGGCAAACCATGCATCCAGTTTCGTAAGGATCTCTTTGTGACCTTGAGCTGGGGCATCATACGGAACTGAAACGTACCATCCTGGCGGCTAGAAAGGCCCTCCGTAACAGCTTCTAAGTAGCCTTCTGAGAGATACCAGCTGTCGTTGTATCGGAAGGGATACGACCTCACAGTAGGCCGGTCTGTGAAGCCAACCCTGATAGGAGAGTAGTCACTCGTCCCGATGGCAAGACCCTCAGCCGAAAAGTTAGGGAAGCGTCGAAACCACTCCCATTGCCCATGGCTCTATCCGGCTGGCAAGCAACCCTGTTACGGATTACTTTGTTATGCCAGGTTCAGATAAATCCCAAGTGCGACAACCCCTGAAGCCCCACCTGAAGTAGGCATCTCTGGAAGTCATATAGGACCAGATCAGGGACCGGCCTGCCTTCCACCTTCTCCTATCTGTGTAGTAGGGCATTAAAGTCCCCCATCAATAGAAGCAGTAGGTACGAAGAAGCAGCAGCGGAGGTAACCCTGGAAATGTCGCGCCACAAGGTCTCCCATCGTCGTCTGTCGTTTTGGCCGTACACCGCCCCCAGTAAGAACCAAAAACCACCCTTGTTCGTAAAAGAGATGGTAATCAGCTGATCCGTCATCAAGATCAAGTTTTTATCCCAATAATTAGAATTCTATCTGATCCATATCCTAGCCATGTCGTAGAGTACCAGGTTGTAGAGTTTGACCTAATGAGATAGGGTCCGGCGAGCTAAAGTTTTCTCCCCTTTAATCTTCGTCTCCAGCAGGATAGAGATGTCACACTTCTCTCTGTATAAGACCCCATAAATCTCCCTCCATCTTCCTAATGAACATGCATCCTGCACGTTCCAGGCGATTACCGCCATTAATTATTTAGAGATAGGTTCCCCTGAATATCACCTGGACTGGCACCTGGAGGTGGTACCACATCCGTCGCTGTCATATCCTCCTCCACCCAGCAGTAGAGGACTGCTGGATCGCTGTTTGGGAGAGCACCAGAGCCCAGGCCGGGTTGTCCACACATAGCACCTTATCCCTAGCAGGGGAATGTCCCTTCACACTGGAGGAACCATCTCGCAGTGGTCCAGCACGTCTCTTCCTGCTATAGACTATCTTTTTAGAAGAACCGCCATCGACCTGCTCCTCTTTCTCTAAGGCCACCATACCTCTGGTGACCATACTCCTCTGTGCTGAAAAGGTAATCATAGTCCCACTAGGAGGAGCCGACTGGGGCGAGATAGTGAGGCACATCACCCCAGCCGCCTCCATCGGTCGGTCCTTCTCCTGCATGATATCCTCTACTCCATCATCCCTGGATAGAGACTCTATCGCCCGAGGTGGGCCAGGCAACTCAAGAGGGGAAGCATACGACGCCGACTGTGACCCTCCTAACGGGACATGAACTGTCTAGATGTCCGAAATACGCACACTGTGAACAGGTTGGTAGAACTAATTCATATTCCACCTTCTGGGTTAGAACCTCTCCAGAAGGCACTTCATACTCCAGTAGACTCAGTAACTCCCCTCCAGTCCGGATCTCAACAAATATCCGAGCATACATCAGCCTCGTCCGAAAGGCTGTAGTATCATTAGCCTTGATCGGGGTACCCACCAAGCTAGCAAGTCGCATCAGCAATAGGATACTCCAGAACCGAACGGGGAACTCAGGAAAGCATATTCAAACCGGGATGGCATTCAAGACTTCCTTCTTACAGCACAAATCTGGGGTCCACTCCTTCAGAATGATCAACCTGTCATCAAATTTCCATGGACCATCTTGCAGGATCCTGGTAACATCTTCTGCCAGCCCAAACTTCATATAGTAGAAGCCATTTTCCCTAGCAAATATCTTTATACTACCTTTAGGCTGCCATACGCGTGTCGCATACCCCCTGATCTGCCCATAGAATGGCTTGTTGCCCAGGACGTACAGCACCAGGGTGTTTTCCTATAAGGCAGTCACCTTCTCAATCTCCTCTGCAGGAAACGAGGATCGGAAGCCGCTCCCTACCTTCTTCGGTGGCATATACTCCATAGAAGTGGGACTTTTAGGCCCCATCGGTGTGCAGATCTCAGCCCAAGATCGTCCTGCTGGGTGGGAAGCCGTTTCCTGTGAGCGGGTGGCGACCCCAGGGGTAGAAGACCCTGAACCTTGACCTCCTCGGTCCACCACTTTACCCTTTCCTTTTTTCGCATTGGTCGCCTTGGGACGCCAGCCCACTGTTCTCCCAGTAGTCACCGCAGGGCCACGAGCCGACGTCCTCAGCCCCGATCCCTCTCCTGGTTTCCTTCCAGCAAAAGGGCGCATCTTTTGGAGACTCTGCGTGCCCCCCACGTTGCTTCCCGCCTTGGCCCCTTGACGTCTTACAACCGTCGTCCAGCCACCTCCATCCTCCTGCCCCCCTGAGACATAGTCCCAGATCCAGGTTGTTGATTTAGAATCCACCGAGTCGCCTCACCGGACGACCCCCCTACAAATGCCATCAGGCCACCCCGGCCATCCCCAGTACAGCCGACTACGGGACCACCGGCGCTGCCCGACCAGGTACCGTGCTGTCAGCGACAGTAGGTCGCACCTGCGCCCGGCTGCTTACCTTGATGCCAGCGTCGGCCTGAGCATTCGTCTGTACGTCCGCCCGCACATCTGTCTGCATGCCCACCTGCGTGCCCACCTGGCCACCCACCTGCACGTCCATCTGTGCGCCCACCTGCACGCCTACCAGCACGTCCACCTGGCCGTCCTTTGTGTCGCTCTTTGCTCCGAACGAACCGCCGTCGCCGCCTGCTTAGCCGCCGGTGCCCTCTTGTTCGCCGCTCCCCAGTCGCCCACTCCCTCCACCGACGCCGGGTCCCACAGTGGGGCCCCCTCGGGCTGGATGCTAAACCCTATTAGGGCTCATCGGTTTCATCTTATATATATATATTCAACAAACGAGCTTTATTGATGTATCAGGCATAAAATGTCGAAGCCTATACAAGTAAGCGCGTCAAGAGTTAGAGGAAGCTCAAAAGCTGAGATCCAAAGATGAACCCCGAACAACAAAAAGGGACAGACGAACTAGAGCAGCGTCTGCCAAAAAGTATCAGTCACATGAGAGCTACTTCTGCGGATGCGAAGATACTTCCTGATGAAATCTCTGAGGAGCTGTTGGAGGTTGAATTGGTGACCGTCATACCTAAATTTGTTTATGTTCTTCCATAGCACCTAAATCCTGGCAGCTGTGACGGTCTGATGCCCATGAGAGGATCCCCAGCTGGTGAGGAGATCGTTGAAGCTGCCAGTGTTGAAGGCCTGGCCACATCGCTATGCAAGATTGTACCAAAGTTGGCTAGCGGTGTTGCCATGAAGGAGGATGTGTTCTATTGTTTTTGATTGAGAAGAGGTGCAGAAATGGCACTTGGAAGCTAGGTTGTAGCCGATGGAGATAAGGGCATCGCTAGTCGGTAACTTTCATTGATATGCTCTCCAAATGAGGATCGACTATTTGACTGGGTAGCAAGAGTGCCAGAACGAAGCGATCAGCGAGGCAGGTGGATCTGGGTATCTGGCCTTCGACTTGGCAGAGGCTATCTTGAAGGAGCCATCAGGCGTGAAGGACCACCAAAAGTAGTCAGCGGTCTCGGTGATAAATGGTTCGGCAAGGTGACGACCATGAAGGATCCATCGCTAGGAGGCAGATGATCGTTGGCGATGGCAGTCGCTGGATGAGAATATGGAAAATATCTGGCCTTCATGAACCTCGTCCATATGGATTTGTCAGTACGCAGCTTCCACCACAACTTTATAGAACAGCCGTCGATGAAGTGTACAAGTTTGGAAAAGCCAAGCCCTCCTGCATCAGTAGGTTTGGCCATGGAGTCCCAACTGGCCCAGTGGTTCTTATTCTTGCCGTCGATGTGACCCAGAAGAAGTTGGCAAAAAGGGACTCGATCTCAGAGTGGACTTTCTTGGGGGGAGCACACAGCGAGGGTGTATATGGGGATTAAAGGGAGGACATGCTTGATCAGGATCAGTTTGCCTTTCGGAGATATGGTCGCATTATGCCAACCTTCAATTTTTTTTTTGATTTTGTTCACCAATCCCTCGAAGATACCGGAGTTGGATTTACCGTGCACCAGCGGGTATCCCAGGTAGGTGAGGGGGGGTAAGCGGTGGTGAAGGATGTTATGTTTATAAGGTTGGACGAATAATTCCTGTCAGCGTTATGGTGGGTGTAGATGACACTTTTTCGGTGTTGATGCGTTGGCCAGAGCATCTGGTATATTTGTCAAGAGTGTTGCAAATCACCTCTACCGACCCGATGTCTCCGAAAGAGAAGATGAGGATGTCATCAGCATTGGCCAAGTGAGTGATAAGAGGGCATCTAATTATGGTGTGATAGTGACAGAATTCGGGGGTGTTCGCCATGTTGTTAAGGTTTCTGCTAAGCGCTTTTGCTGCGATGATAAAGATGGTGGCGGATAAAGGATCGCCCTGATGCACTCCACGACTAGATTTGAAAAAGCCGTCAGATTGTCTGTTGATGATAGTGGAGAACTAAGAGTTGTTGACGGACCTGAAGATAATGTCAATCCAAGTTTTCGCAAATCCTAAGGCTCTAAATACCCAAATCATGAATTACCAGTCCAGATGATCGTATGCTTTTTCCATGTCCAGTTTGATGGCAACGCTACTTCCCCTAGACGGGAATTTCATGCAGGTGATCATCTCCTGAGCGAGTAAGATGTTATCGGTGATGTTACGCCCGGGAACGAAGCCGTTCTGCTCCTCGGAGATGATCTTGGGGAGAAGATTGGACATGCGAGTCGTGGTGATCTTGGAGATAATTTTGTTGGTGAAGGTGCACAGGCTGATCGGTCTGAAGTCTTTGAATGTCTCCGGGTTATCTTTTTTAGGGATCAGGATAAGGTTGGTCCGGGAGATGGCTTTGGGGTATATGGCTCCGGCGAAAAAAGCTACTGCGGCGTCGTGAAGGTCAGATACACTAATCTTCCAACATGAGCGAAAGAAATCTCGAGAGAAACCGTCAAGTCCGGGGGTGCTGTGCTCGTCAAGGGACCAGACCGCTGACTTGACCTCCTCCGGAGATGGGGGGTCAGTAGCATGGCATTATCCTGCTCGCTAATCAGGCTGGGGACCATCACCAGGAATGCCTCGTCCTTCACTACGGCCATTTTGAGATTGTTTTAGAAGTTCGCAGCTGCCCTGTTGATGCTGTTCTGCTCTTTAAGAAGGGTGTCATTGTCGTTTGAGATTTGGTGAAGGTTGAGTTGATTTCTGCGGCCCTTGACACAAGCGTGAAAGAATCTAGAGTTTATGTCACCCTCGGAGTCCCAAGACAATCTGGCATTTTGCTGCCATAATTTTGTCTCAACCTTAAGCCTGGACTTGAGAATCGCTTTGGTGAGGTTCAGGGCGGCACGAGCTTCCGGCGACCTGTTGGCAGCGAACAGGATCTCAGTACGTGTGACGTCATCTTCCGTGTTCTTGATAGCTTGGAAAATATTATCGAAGGCAAGTCTGCTCCAGGCTGATAATGCGCCTTTGGCGGCTTTTAGTCTGGCTGCAACGCGAATGAGGGGGTCCGAAGTGTTAATGGATCCCAATACGAAAAATTGCTTTACAACTACTTCTGCTTTCACTTCTTGGCTTACGAACCCTGTTAAGAGCTTCCTTTTATTTCTTGTGTCTGAATCCCGCATTCGAACAACACCAACTACGGACCATCACCATCCCAGATTTGTTTTTCTTTACCTCGTTTTTTCTAATATTGAACCATATGCTTTTGAATATATCCGGTAGAATGTCTCTGCTTCTTCAATAAAGTTGAACTGTAGGCCAACAATATCTTCTTCTAAGAGTTGTTTTGAATCTTTATTAATGTTGGCAGACTACAATATTTTTTTTATCGTCACTGCATCAAAATCCAATGGAGATTCACCGTCGTCCCTAAGAACATAATAAAACAAAATAAATATGAGAAATAAATATAAAAATATAATATATTTCTTAAATCCATTAGAAAGGGTGATGCGAAATAACATTTCATTGTTTGCGTTGATGTCGTCGTCATCGTTATGATGTATTCTTCCGTTGTTTTCTTCATCTTGTTCTTTACTGTCTCCTAAGTTAACAGCTTCCAAACTTTGCTCATCATCCAAATCATCTGACAGTTCTCTTAAAAGGAAGCTTTCTTCATCGACTAAATCTTCCACACGACGATCAGTTTCTCCATGTGATGTCGCTATTGAAGAAAATAGAGTGTGTTAGAAACCAGCAGAAGAAACGAAGGACAAGAAACAATACAAGAAGAAAGAGTAATACTATCCGTACCTCCAAATTGTCTCTCTAATATATAGCCCTCCCATCTGATGTGGCATGTTAAATAATATTGTGTGTCATCTGACATGACTGATAACATGGCAAATTTTAATCTAAAAAGGTAAGTACCTAATTTTCTTCATAATAATTTAACGTAAATATCAATGTTAATTTAATATTAATATTAATTTATGTTAATATTAATATTAATGTTAATGTTAATATTAATATTAATATTATTGTTAATGTTAACGATAATATTAATTTTAATGTTAATGTTAATGTTAATGTTAATGTTAATGTTAATGTTAATGTTAATGTTAATGTTAATGTTAATGTTAACATTAATTTTAATGTTAATTTTTATTTTTAGTTTTATTTTAAAAAAATTTGTCATGTCAGCTGCCACGTAAGGAGGGACAGTTTGAAAGTACAATTTCGAGGTACAAATGGCATTATTCAAAAAGAAACAACTTCCAACAAGGCAACAACATGACCTTTTCGTCTTCCTAGTACCTCTGCCACATGGCCCTCTTTTGATCGCTCATGAAAATCTTGAGTGATTCTAGAAGCAAGCATAATTTTAAGGAAACAACTTCCAACAACACAACTTTCTCATCTTCTGGGTACATGTATTATTAAATTGTGTAGCTAATAACGCATGAGGAAGCATGCAGCAGCATTCTCCACGTGGCCCTCTTCTGTAGGATAACGTATGCAGCAGCATTTAATGCTAAACAACCCAATTGTCTTGTTATGTGTTGTGTATCCTATGTGGCATGAGGCACAAGACAATATCTTATATAGGCGGCAAGATTATATTCACAAATGATAATAAGTTTAAAAAGTCATCTCCAAAGCAAAAAAGTATTGAGAAGACAATACAAAGTAATTTTTTACAACTTCCAAGACAACTTTTACTCTTCTAATGAAATGGTATCACTGTTTATTATTAAATTGTGTAGGATAACGCATGCAGCAGCATTTAATGCTATAGGATCTGTTGTGTAATTATTTCTAATGATATGGTATTAGTGAACACAATCTATGAGAGAGAACCCGAGAGAGAGAGAGAGTGTGTGTGGGAGATGGGATAAAGAGAAAGGATCGAGCTCGACTATATTTTAAACTTAAAATTCAATTTTTGATTTTTATTACTAATAACTAGTTCGCACGTTCGAGTTTTGACGAACACTAACCGAGCCCGAGCAACGTGACATCACCTAGATTTCTAATACCGTGGCATTCCTGTTAATTAAAAATTTACAATATTATTGAAACTAATATTAATACTAAAATTTAAAATAGTTTTTGATTTAACATTTACTTCAAACTAGTTAAAAGTTAAAATTGTATTCTTTTTTATTTAAAATGTAATTGGAACTACAATTAATATTAACATTCGCTTGTCCCGTAGTTTAAGCCGTATTTCACGGTTTCTTGCTTAAGTTTATGCACCCAAAGAACTTGATTATTCAAGTCGAATGCGTGCACAGCACATTCCCTCGATGCAAGGGTTGACGTAGCCCTTGCTTATCATTTTATTGCACGAACATGTTAGAAAAGAGTTTTGTTGGGCTATCGAAGTTATAGCAAGAACCGTCCCGTGTCACATGCATTTGTTAAGAAGTAAAAGGGTGTGAAGGCCACTGGCAATGTCAAGCCATCACGGACTGTAGCTGGGTTAGACGGCGGCCCTTTTGCGGCGGGCCGAATCGGTCCCTTGGCGTAGAAATAGATTGGTTAAAGGAGCAATACACAAGAATAGACTACCATATTGGCAGGATTATTTTTGGTATTCCCGGTGAGGCAGAGTTTTTATTTTTCGGTGAGGCAGAGTTTTCACCATCGACTTGATTTCAGGGACAGCACCAGTATCGGAGAGAGTCTACAGGATGGCACCTTCAAAGTTGGAAATCTTGTACAAGATGATTGAAGAACTCAGAACCAAGGGATTCATTCGTGCTAGTGGATCGCCTTGGGGAGCACCAATGCTTCTTGTGAAGAAGAAGGATGGTACATCAAGATTATGTGTTGATTATCGTACGTTGATGACTTATTTGAGCAGCTCAAGGCAGCGGCTGTATTCTCGAATATTAACTTGCGGTCAGGGTACCATCAGATCAGAGTCAGAGAGCAAGACATCCCCAAGATACATTTAGATCGAGGTATGGACATTGGGAGTTCCTTGTTATGCCATTTGGAGTGACCAATGTGCCAGCCATATTCATGGACCTCATGAATCATATCTTCATACCCTATTTGGATCAGTTCGTGATAGTGTTCATAGACGACATCTTAGACTATAGCAAGAGTGAGGCAGAGCATTAGCAGCATCTTCGTGTAGTGCTTTATATACTCAGGGAACACCAGTTGTACGTGAAGTTCAGTAAGTACAAGTTTTGGCTGGATCGTATCTCGTACTTAGGTCACATCATCACCAGAGGTGGAGTGGAAGTGGACCCCCAGAAGATAGTGGCCATAGAGACATGGCCAGTACCTAGCACTGGCGCAGAAGTTCGGAGTTTCCTTTGATTCTACACTATTATGACAAGCATTCATTTACTTCACATATTGATTTTGAAATAGAGGGACGAGGCGAAGGTGGTCAGCCACTCGCCTTAGACTTGCTTCAAGCGAGCGACTAGTTGGCTGTGCTAACGTCGCCTACGCGATCACCTGCAACCACATAAGCAACTGATTAGAACGCTGTGTAATTCAAGGAATTTCATTATGAATGCGAAGCTCGAACACACAAGTCACGAAAACCCATAGGAAACATTCACGAAAAACGCATTCACGAAAACCAAAGCCAAATCTAAATCAAGTACGGCATGAATATCAGAGCAACGGGAGGTCTCTTTCGACTTAGTCGCAGAGCCAATCCTTGAGGCGCAACCCGCTGAATATGGGACTTGGTTCCAAAGAAGTCATTCCATAACGTGGAATGGATCTTAATTCAACCGTTCCCGTTCGATAGACTCGGCCAATTCCGACCTATCGGTCCCGACCAAATCGGTAGCGACATTGTTCTTCTCTCGCGCACCCCGTGGACGGAAACGGGGGACGATGTAGGGACGGAGCACTACAACAATCTCAAAGCTCGTCATATAAAGTATGACTTGGGCGATGAAAATACTGTACCATGTACCGAGTTTGCGCTACAACTTAGTTTCAGTAGGGAGGCTGGCAGATGATGGCATTCCCAGTCTGTTTGGGGACAAAGATGCAAGAGTTAGGTTGGCCAAAGGTAAGCTTTGAGTCGATTGGAATCTATGAATCGAATCGATGCAAAGGATAAGTCTCGTTTGAGCAAGTACTGATTTTAGTTGATCTTGTGTGCAGGCTATACTTTTATGCTGGACGATAAGAGGTCGACATTTTGCCTTATTCAGTAAAGTGTCCGTAAAACCAAATCATCGCCTTGCAACGGAGTGTGGCATGGGCGCGATAGGCCAAATCAACCGAGTAGTTCAAATAAGGAAATTATGTATGGTATTTATGGTGCACATTATTAGGACAAGTTACGACCGTCCAGTATTGTGATAAGCTAGATATCAGAAAGTTTGGGATCCTTCGGATATTGGGCTAGCAACCCATATCGAAGCGATCATAGGCTTACACATAAGGATGCCAAAGATGCATTACGGTGCGAAACACCATGACCTTCATATAGATAGGGACGGTGGGCTGTGATTAGCGCTGGGTGCAGGCGCAGGGCCTGCCACCCTTATGCATATGTTTAAGTTTACGGTTGGTTGGATGAGTGAAATGATATTATTTTTTATGTAAAGTTCTAACCTTGCAGGCTAGGCGAAATGGGACAGAGATGAGCACGATCACTATGTTTATGTTAAGATTATGTCTAACTGTATCTGCCGTAGGAACACGGTAGTAGACAAGTTCAGGATATGTTCGACTCGAGGCGGGGCTCGACTTGGACGTGCCGAGGCATGGAGTCCTTAGCGTTCAAGAGGAGCTACCGCATTGGCGTTCGGACTTACGACATGTAGATGTTCAGCCGAAGACTACTTGTTGGCTATAAAGAGGCATAATGTATGGAACAATGTAATCCTTTGTGAGCTAGAGAGATCATGAGCGTTGTAGCCAACTGGCATGTTAAGTTGGGCTATTCAGAGCCATTGTAACCTTCAGTTCATTATCAATAAAAGGGATTCTTGTTATATACTATGTTTTCCTTCCGCTGCTTATGTTATCAATTTGAGCTATAAACAATATTGTGAATCTGTTATCTTGCCTTGCACGAGCGCAACTCCAGGCTCGTGCGGCATCACGCCCCAGTGAGGATGATGATTTGGATGAAATCTAGCGAGGGCGAGTGATTTCCCGGATCGGGGCATGACAAAGGGTTCCTAACAGTAGACTCATCCATGTCAATGTGGACTCCTATGGCAACAACGACAAAACTTGATAATGATAAAGACGGTATCTCGGTCGACATTCGTAAGTATCGAGGTATGATCAAGAAAATTTAACAGTAGCATTAATATTAAATCTACATTGGCTTTTCTGTTAATTTAAAATTTACAATATAATTGAAACTAATATTACGAAAATGCTATTTGGCTCCCAAAAAATTTGGGTGATACCATCTTCCATTATGTGGCATATAACATGGTTGCTAACATGACAGCTGACATAGCAAAATTTAACAATAAAATTAATATTAAAATTAACATTAATAGTAAATAAATAATTTAATATTAAATTAATATTAATTAATATTAATATTAATATTAATATTAACATTAATATTAATATTAATATTAACATTAACATTAACATTAATATTAATATTAATATTAATATTAATATTGACATTAACATTAAAAAAATTTGGGTAATTAATTTTTGGGGTTAAAATTTGCCATGTCAGCTGTTATGTCATCTGCCATGTCAGATGCCACATAATGGGAGATCGTATCACCGAAATATGTTGGGAGCCCAAATGACTAATTGCTAATATTAATACAGTGTCATTACCGTTATTTCCCAATAGATTTGTGCCTTGTTCGGTCACACCCCTCCACGAGCGGGTTACACCCCCGAAACGAGGGGTTAAACAGCCTTTTCCAAAGAAAAGAACCCATCCGACTAGAGAGAAACAAAGGAAAGAAGAAGAAGAACAGTCGCAATGGAGAGAAGCAAGAGCAAGATCAACTGCAGCGGATGGGCCGTCATCCTACCGAGATTCTCTCGATGATACTGGTATCGGGGATGCCGGCGACGACGGATGACGGTAATATGCAACGTGGCCCCAGTTGCGTTCGTGGATGGAAGGCGCTCAACGTCCTTAGACTATTGGTCTAACGTCGACTTGGTACAGTGGTGCGGAGGATCCAGCAACCACTGAGATTAGTTTGACCGTAAGAGAAGCTCGTGGCTCGCAGTGGGGAGATCTACGGTCCTTCTCCGCATACAAGCTCGACGAAGCAGCCTTCCATTTTGCATGTTTAAGGCCTGTGCAAAATTTTATTTGGTCTTATTCTAATACTTATTTTTTCAATTATAAAATTTTACGTATACTTTTGTAATTATGTATTGATGTTTTCCATTTTTATAATACAGTGGGAAATTTCTAAGGGTGCTGCGCATTCCGAAGTGCGACGTGAGTGATGAAACTTTCGTGAGACACTTGGAGTTTCTTCGGTGCTGGAAGAACTCAACATTAGCTACTGCCTCTATATCACGTCGACTGAAATATTTTCTGCCGAAAAGTATTGCCATCGTCTGGTCAAGCTGAGGAGGAACATGCCCCTCCATATTTCATGCTCAGGAACAGATTCGTGCTGAACACGCAGAACGAGACGGAGGGAAAGGCCGTGGCTGATTCGATGTCGCGTCTCGAGCACCTACAGATGGGATTCGACATGTTCAATGGAGACACGCTGCGATCTATCATATGCAACTGCAAGGGTCTTCGCGTGCTCAACATACGTGGGTGTTTTAACGTGCACTTTGACGACGACCTCAGGAAAATTTATGATTTAATACAGACATTTAAACGACCCTTTGATGATATAATCCCAGGGGAACCTGGATACGAGATGTATAGTGATTTAGATATCATCAATCATTCTTGGGGTGAATGGTGAAAACATTAGCATTCATGCATTTCTTTATATTTTTTACTAGTCTACATATACGTACTTTGTACGTATTTTAATTAGAATATTATAAAGTCAGTTGTCATCTTTTCGTCTTTTTCAGATGACTATTTATATGTCAAGAGATTTGAAGTACAATTTTTTTTAATTTTTATTTTCTATTGAGACTAATAACCTTTAGAAAATGGTAATAAAAAATAAAATTTATTACCATTGGAACATAATGTTATATGAAAAAATGAAACTTGCATGCAAACTTTATTCCTTTGACTCTTAAACATAAATGACATGCAAGTTGACATAATAACATCATGTTTATAAATACTCAAGGGTATTTTAGGAATTCAAAAGTTTCACCACCAACTTTTCTTATTATATAATAGAATAGAAGAATAGATAGATATAAAAACGTATAATATGAATTTTATCCAATTATAGTTAAATACGCTTCTAACTCATTTGGTTAAGGTGCAAGGTATTTTTTTTTTGAGTTCGATTCTCCATTTTGATAAAATTTTACTTTTGTCAATAATTTTGTACATGATTAATTTTTTTAAATAAAATGGACTGTGATATAATGACGCCTAAGACGGCTCACTTCTGAGCCGTTTTGAAACCTCATTATATAGTGGATGATATGATATCAATATCTTAACATTAATACAACATCTCAGTGTAATCATATCCAAGAGATTTCGATATTTCCTAACACAGATTTTACCTTCTTCAAGATGAATTCTTGCGGTGCAAATTCTACTCATATTAGTGGTATCAGTGTCATTCACCATAATTAATGGTGATCGATACGAAAATATTGGTTTCTTTTTCACAACCCTTTAAAATCTATTTATACAGCCAAACAGCCAAACTATTCATCTTCACCAGCCTTCAAAACCAATTTATATAAATTTAAAACAAAACTAAACAGCCAAACTATTTAAAATCATAACCCTACAGAACAGTCTCAAATATACCATTCTCCGTCCTAAGTGTACCATTCTCCGTCCTAAATGTACCATTCCTCGTCCTAAATATACCATTCTCCCTCCTAAATGTATCATTCTTCATCCTAAATTTACCATTCTCCGTCCTACATGTACCATTCTCCGTCATATATTTACCATTCTCCGTGTTAAAGGAACGGAGAATGGCCATTACTCGTCCCAAATTGTTCCATACTACGTTAAAAGCATATAATAGCACCCAAGAAATGTTAACAATAGAAAAATTATATAGAACCCATACACCAGACTCGAACTAGGCCTTCCATGTAAACGCCAAACAGCACAACCAACTAAGCTTGGAATAAGAAGAGTTACTGGAGGTTATTGAATATCCCCAACTTCCAATAAGGAATAAGAAATTGAATATCCCCAACTTCCAATAAAGAATAAGAAGAGTCGGTTAGGAACGTGTATATATATACATAGGGGTCCCCATTCATTTGAGTAGGTTGCACATTTAACATGGCTCCAAAAAGATCATCTGGTTGGGAACCATGTTCAGAGTCTTCTTCCAGTCGTCGCCGAGCCTCTCCGTATGGAGCACCCTCTGCGCCGCCTCCGACCCATGACTGGCTGGCAGAGGCTGCAGACTTCTTGACCTCCTGCGGGTTGTCAATAGAGGTCATCGCTCGACCTCTTCATCCGGCGCCCAACTTTGACCTGTTGTCGATCACTCCGGAGGAACGGGCTTCTCTGGAGAAGAGGAAAGGGTTGCGTTGCTTGTTCCATAGGGCGGGTGTGTGCACCCTACAGGAATTTGCGGAGATCCTCCGCGAGGCTAGTGAGGGGTAGACCCCTAATTTTTCTTTTTTTTTAGTTTTTTATATTTTTTTCCTCCTCTTGTATCCTTCGCCGGAAAATGTTCCGGCGACAAAGCTGGGATTTAATGCAACATAATATTTTGTTAACTCAATTTGGTTTCGGCTACAAACGACTAACTATTTTATCTATTTTTTAATTAACAAATCTTGTTACGTCAAATCCATATATCAGCGATGATATCCCCATCAATGACTTGTTACGTCATAGAATTGATTATGTTGCCAGCGTCAATCTTGTCGTCAAATACATCTTAAATATGATTACAAAGTAAACTAGAGGACAACTTTGATGGTTTCTATTTTACTCTTTTCAAGTACATAGTCTTCTTACCAAGTCGTCAAACGTGAAATATTTGGGATGACAAAAATACGAGTATATAACGGCTCAATACAAAAAAATACGTTCAAAAATTTAATCAAATATTCGAAAAATGGAAATGTTGAGAATAGAAACTTCACATTCTTAAATATGTTGTCAAAAACAAAATAGAATGTTCATTCTCCGTTTTAATTTAAAAGGAGAATAACATTCCCAGTGTTAAAAACACATTAGAATGTTCATTCTCCGTTTTAATTTAAACGGAGAATGATATTCACCGTTTTATTTGAAACGAAGAATGATATTCTCCGTGTTGAATTACACGGAGAATGTCGTTCCCAGTATTAAAATGATTGAGAATGCTATTCTCCGTTTAATTTGAAATGGAGAATAACATTCTCCTTGTTAAATTACAATGGTCCAGATTTGGGATGTATCGATACATCCGTTTTTTGTGCCAAATTTTTTAATAATTTATACGGAACATGAGGATATATACTAGTGTAATAGTAATAAATTTAATTTGGAAAGTAGTTTTTAAAATTAGGGTCTCAAAATCCCAAAGGTTTATGTAGTCATTTCACATGGATATATACTAGTAATAATAGTAATAAATATAATTTTGGAAAGTAATTTTTAAAATTTAATAGTAATAAATTTGACCATCTTATACTAGTAATAATAGTAATAAATTTAATTTAAGACTCAAAACTATTAATTTTTCCACTTCCCAAGGTCATATAAAGACGGTCGAATTTTTTCTCTTCTTCTCTCAAACCCTCTTCGTTCTCCCAAACCCTCTCCTAAAGCCTCTTCTAATCAAAATGTCGCCGAAGAAACAACGATCGTCTCCGAAGGGGAATAATCCACAAAGGAATGCGATACATGCCCGAAGGGCAGAACTTGCAAGGGCGGCAAAAACCAAGATTATGGTCGCTAGGACAGAGGCGAGGAGCAGCGCAGAGCAGCAGCGACGATAAAAGCGGAGGCGGCGGCCAAGCCACCTGCAAAAAAGGCTAAAAAACCTCATTGCTCGAGAAAGACCGGAAAATCTATCTTCGATACAGAGTCGTCGGAAGACTCAACTTATGAAGATCGAAAGCATACTCAAGCGAAGGCTAAGGTGGCAACGGATACAGAGTCATCGGCATACTTTGAGGATTTTGAATCCTCATCAGAAGAAGAAAATGAAGAGGAAGAGCAATCATCAAATAAGTCCCAGGATGGAGAGGAGGTAAAAAATTTTAAAGACTCTAAATCTAAGAAGATTTACAATAAATATTTCAAGAAAAAGGTTGTTATGCCTGAAAGATCAATTAAGATGGATGATGTCGAAGACGAAGCTTTCCTGGATATATTAAAATTCTATCAATTAGAGAAACTAAACAAATCATGTCTTGAAAAAATCTCCAAACAATAGTAAGAGAATTTTACTCAAATCTTCGGCTGAAATTAAATAAAAAGAAGAGGATCAACAACTGGTGTTTCTGAGAGGAAAATTGATTAGGGTAAATGCTGTTGTCATCAACGAATTTTATGGATTTGATCCAGTTCCTGAGTTTGATATGAAAGATATTGATAATGTTTCCATGAGGGATGCAATTCATGAGATTACAGGTGTATCAGTGGGTGCCATGACCCCTCAAAATGTATAAAATATCAGTTAAAAACTTTGTTAAATTGTTGCATGCCTACGTATCTCAAACACTCAACCCTACTGGACATGAGTTTTCCAACCATCCTGAGAGAGTAAAATTCTTTATTTTATGGGGAAAAAAAAGATGGATATAGGTTCCTACATGTTCAGTTGAAATGTATCTCGTGGGAAAAACCAACTGCAAGGACAGCTCTCCCTTTTGGAGGATTGTATGCTCGATGGCTAGTAAACATTCGTCCCAAGCTTAGCAGGGGATGTTTATATTAAAAACAAAGGCCCCATGAGAAAACTAACCTTCACTCGAATGTTTGGAAAATGGATAGCAGCTACAAGCAAACCATCAACATCTGGAAAACCATCAACTTATGGAATCAAAAACACTAAGGACAGGGTTGATGATCTATACAATTTTGTTGCTGCAAACTTTGAGAATGTCTTCAAAGAGACTATATCCGAACCAAAAATTGATTCTGGAAAAGATTAACCAGATAGAGGTTGAATTTGCTGACCAAGAATAAGATTTCTCCCCGTGAAGAAGGTAAATGGGGCTAGCCCAAACTCTTATGTAAAAATACATTGTGCACATTGACACTTTAATGCTAGCCATCATTGATATATATTATGTTACTGGATGTCATTTCTACGTATACCGTGAGTCCATACTGACTATAATTTTTTTATTCCGTCCTTAAAGGTGTAGGTGAAGGATATTTTGAGGAGGAGAAGAAGAAAAAAAAGATGAAGAAGAAGATGGAGATGGCTATGAAGATTCATCTTTTGAGTTTTGAAGCTTTTATTGCAATTTGGAAGTAATATTTGAATTATAATATGGTTCTGAATATTTGTTGGTCTTAGCGATGTAACTAAATTTTGTTTTTGAAATATTGTAAGACTAAACTTTTCGCTTGTACTAAGTGCATAGTTCGTAATTTGTTTGGAAAATGTAATATGGTCTTGAATTTATAGTAGGTCTGATATTTATTTGGATTATTGTATTGTGAATTATGCAGGTTCTATGTTGAATTACTAACGTGGATTGGGCAGATTACTGTAACGTGGATTATGCAGTTTATTGGACTTGGAATAAAGTATACTTAATTTTATTATGATTTTTTGGTTGAAGCGTTTATTTGATTTTCAGTTGGCCTTCACAGATATATTGATATTTTGGTGTATTCTTTTGATTTGCAGATGCCCTTTACAGATTTTATGAGTCCTGGGTGCATTCTTAGGGTTTACAGATGGCCTTATTACATATGATTTCGGGATCACTAAAACTTTATTTGATTTTAATGTTTTTGATTTCTGTAAAAAAATTATTAATCAATGCCATCAGTATGAATTCGATGCCAGTTAATGCATAATGTAATCCTGCCTGTTCATCTCTTGTTATTGTTGAAGCAAAATTGTAATCCTGCATGTTCATCCCTTGTTATTGTTGAAGCAAAATTGTAATCCTGCCGATTCATCCTTTGTATTTCCATCAGTATGAATTTGATGCCAATGTAATGTAAGTTGGATCGTAGGTTAATATATTTCAAACACTCGCAAGAAATTTTGTGCAGCCATACAGTGGAAGCCTGATAAAATGATATTCAGATTTTCTTGAACATGATTTAATATTAAATGAATATACTTTGGTAAATGATATTAAAAATACTGTAAATATTTGGTGAAAAAAATATGAGATACTTGAACATTTTCAGTCCTAAATGTACCATACTTTGTAAAAGCATAGAGAGTGTCATCTCCATTTTAAAAGAACGGAGAATGGTCATTTCCATGTTAAGGAACGTAGAATGGTCATTCTCCTTGAGGGTCATTCTCCGTGTTTAAAAGCAAAGAGAATGGCCATTCTTCGTCCATTCGCCATGTTAAAAGCAAAGAGAATGGTCATCTCCATGTTAAAAGCAAAGAGAATGGCCATTCTCCGTCCAAAAAAAAATATTCTCTTCGAAAATATTATCATTAGAAAAGTAAAAAATATTTCGTCGATCAATACAGACTTTTTTTTAAAATGTGAGAAGATGATCCGCCCGACCTCAGAAGCAGGTTTCCTCAGTTCACCAACTACACCATGACATGTAGCTTTATTAACAAAATATTAAATTGTTAGATGAAAAATAAGATTTCTGACAATGGCATGGACAGTAAAATTAGAGCGGCGCCGCTGGTACTTCTCTTGTTCGAGGAGGTCTCGACGACGTCCGACGTGAATGGACTGATCTTCTCGGGCAGCTGGTACTCCTCGTGTTCTAGGAGGGTCGATGATGTTCGACGCAATCGGACCGATTCTTATTTCCTTCTCTCTGTTCTCTTTCCACCACCACCACCAAACACCCAACCACCACCACCCAACGGCCTGTAACCAAAAAAATTACAAAATTTATACGTTGATGTACAAAATATTAAATTGGATGGACGAAAGAGAGAGTAAATATGAGTTAATTAGGGTGTTCATGAAAAAATTAAAGTGAAGAAGGACCTGCTAAAGCAAGTTACCAACAGGTCAAAAGTCTAAATCAGCATTAAATGATGTTTATACTCTATTATTCAAATCCGAACCATTGGATCAACATCCAACGGCCAGATTTCGGATGTATCGATACATCCTTTTCCAGGGAGTATTGTAGAACGACCATTATGTATATCTTTTTTTCTCATATATCTATATATATATATATTATAGATATATATATTTATAATAATTATATATTTATATATATATATATTATAT
>JANAVB010018400.1:769327-866827 GCA_029216955.1 Iris pallida
ATATATATATATATATATATATATATATATATATATTATAGATATATATAGATATATATATATATATATATATATATAGCAATAAAAAAATATATATATATATATAAGCAATAAATTAGAAGTAAGAAAATAAAAGCAGTGGCAGCCGAGCCCGGCCCAACTTAGAAGCAGTAGCAACCCAAGCTTGGCCTTCTTCCCCGAACTAAACCAAGACCCGAGGCCCGACCCAAGCTTTCCCCACCCATGGGCACCGGCTGCTAATTCCCGAGCCTCAATTCGTTTGCTTATATATATAAGCAGCCGATCCTATATATACCGAGTGTCGAGAGAAACGCAAGCAAACACAAAACCCAAAAAAAACCCTAACACCCCGCTCCTCCACCTAGCAGCGCTACCCCGACCCTGGGCGTGCCCCGCGCGCGCGTGCCGCCGAGGGCAACGCCGGACGGCCGGAGCAGGCCGTCCACAGCCGTGCGCACCTACAACTGAAATAAGGCGACAGCAGCAGCAGTGTTTTGGGGACAACTTCGAGGTGAGTTTTCTCTGATGTCGATTTACCATTTTTCAATCTACGAAATCCACGGAGAGCCGATATAACCATCTAGGGACTCTAGTAATTAGGTTTTGATCAAGTCGCACGACCTGTCCTCGAATTCGACACGAAGTCGAGAGAAAAACCTGTTCGAAAACAGGATAAAGACAGCCCAATCACCCGTATTCGAGGATCGATTTCGATCGATCCAGTGACCATTTAGAATTTCTTCCTGAACAGAAGTTAAACCCAACCAATAGGGCTTCGAATCCCTTTTTACAAAATTTGATTCCATCGACTACGTGTCGAGAAATCAAATCCCGAACTTCGTCAAAAAACTGTTTTTGAAAACATAGAAAACCATCCACACGACGTGCGTCCCGCCAATCCGGGCAACGTGGTCGCGAACCGAAAGCATCGAAATCTGCGTAACGGCTTCGTGGTCGTGTGGGCTTTGGCGGAATTCAAATTGGTCGCGTGTGCGCGACTAATTTGATGCGTATCCGTCAAAATTTACCGTATCGTGCACTTTGCAAATTTCTCAATTACTTCGTGCACGCTCGTCAGATCGAGACGAAACTTGCGCCATTAGGACCGTATCTTTTTTCTGGTCCTGTATGCCAAGTTTGGTCCAATTCTGAGACAGTTGAATCGTACGTCGTTTTGCGGGCCCCACGGTCTCACTCAACGGACGATTTTGTGTACGGCCCGCCGGAATCCAACTCTGGACATACGGTTGGGTTCGTATCAGAAAACTGGATCCGTAGACATGTAGTTTGACGACTTTAGAAACCGTTGACTCTGGCACGCTTTCGGTGTAAAGCGGGTCCAACGGCGGACATCGTTTTTGTCCAAAATTACCATTTTGCCCATGTGTCCAGAATTGGACTTAAGGACAGGGAATCCTAGCTAATTTGACTATTCTAAGAACGTTGGTAATATTTATTTCAGCATTCGGAGACTTCTACATGTGTTGACTGATTGTGGCTCATTGAGTGGTATGGTATTTTGGTTACACCAGCTAAGGACCTCAGGCAAGTGCACTTTCTGATTGCTTTTCGATTCATAGTAGTGTTTTCATTTCATGTCTATACATATATCTTGCTGCTTGTTGACACGCTCATCACACGAAGTAGTCGGGAGGGAAAATATCTTAGTAAACATGTGAACTACCCAGAACTATCCCATGAGTCTATTCTTGAATAATAGCCGCTGCACACGACACGTACAGTGTGCCGGATTTACCCCCTAGCCGTTCATATATCGAAAAGGATATTTCACACCACCTAGATAGATGTCTTTTATTAGTTTTTCCTTGTTTTCTTCTCTATCGTGCCATGTCATCAGTTATCTGCCAGTTTTTATCTCTCATATGTTATTTCCATGTCTTGTTAATTCTATTGTATTTTTGTATTATCGTCGGTTTGTGTACTTGTTCCATTCCTGACTGGAAACCAATATTTTTCAGGTTTAGCCGTGATCACTCTTCGCACTGGAAAGACATGGGTATGTTGAGGCCGACCTAGAAATAGAAAGCAATTGTATCAACTTCATTAATTGTATTTTCTTTAAATTATAAATGTTGTAATAAATTTAGAAATCTGAATGAGCAGCAAATATTATTTACCTTGAGCATTTATTTCTTGCGGGCTTGACAGCGTTCTACCGCCGACTCTGCGGCGTAGGCTGGCTTGGACACGTCTCGTATCCGAAAAGCAGGTGCGGGTCGTGACAAGTTTTTGTGGTAGCCCATACAGGTCAGTCTTCACAAAGGACTGCGAACTCGTGGTTGTACGTATCTTAGTCGTACTACTACGAGCCTGCGACCAGGAAATGCTCATTCACAAACTATGATTAAAATGATTGAAGAGAATGACCAGGAATAGGAGTCCCTCATTAATTGACCGTTGGGTAGTTAAGGTTATTAGATAGGCCATGCAATTTAGATAGCTTGCTAGATCCCTATAGGTACACTATTACTTTTGATATGACAACGTGATTCAATATGGATATACTATTCGCTTGATATGTTAGACTTGCTTAGAATGTTCAAATTGCCTATTTTAAAATCCTATTTTAAAGAATTAGTTTGTAAATTCTGATCATGTTATTCATATATGAATCTCAAGTCAGATTTGATTCAAAGTTTTCCCTCAGCCAATTGAAAAATATATGTGAAATAAATGCTAGGATGTTCTTGTTTTCATTGTCTTCAGTTATTTCCTCCCAATCAATCTTTTACTTTAAGGGTTGAGACTCATAGGTAGGTGTTTATGCTCTATCATAATCAACTAGCTTGAAACTCTAGCAGCTCCTTGAAGTCCTTAGGAATATAGTTAGAGTAATTAAATGACCGCGATGACTAGACAGCAGCGCACTGTCACCAAATTGTTTGAGAATGGATAGTGTGGGTTCACTGCAGCCAGCAGCGCACTGGCGAGGCACAACCCATAGAATTAAAATTCATCCCGAAGAATCATAGTCTATGGAACATTGCTAAAACTATGTTCTCGTTGACCTCTTTAGATCTTAGAGACCCTTGAGTCAATATAAGATAGAGCACCTGATAGCATATCGCCTTTGAATCACGAAACCAAGAGTTTGCCACAGCCAGATTATATGGGCGAGGCATAATTCTCGGTAAAATGGTTTTAGACGTGATCACAATATTAGGATACTATAGAGGATAGGAGATGTCCTGTATGTCCCTTAGGACCCAATACCAATACTAGTGGAAGCTCTGTAAGTGGTAGTATGTCTCTCAGCTTAGCCTTATGTGGTCCTTGTGATCTATTAACGAGGCAACCGACTGACATCAATAGGTTTACCTAGAATATAGAATTTAGAGTTCCATAACCCATTGGTCGGCTAAGGCCGAATGGATAGAACATAGTGGGATGACTGTATAAGCAATGACACCAGGTAAGGTTTTGATTCCCTCAAAACTCGAACTACTGTCTCCTTTCCAAAAATCTCGCGTACTTATATTTTGACCATCTTGACCAACGCTGCAATTACAGCCTAGTTTTGTAAGCTTACCCTTTTATCGAGCTTGATTCGAGACATATGTTTATTGGGGACGCCCGCTAACATATTGCCAAATCAGAATCATTGTATTACGGTCTGATCAACCATGATGCAATTGATTCGCTCTTCATCTAATTTTCTTACGTGGATTGAGATGTAGATGTTTCTATGATCTCATCCACGACTGCTTTGACAACTCCTCTTGAATTATACGCTCGCCTTTGAACCACGTAATTGTATTCGATGACATCTCTCTTGAACTCTTTATTATTTTTGCCTTTCACTGATTGAAAAGACGAAAGCTCGTAATTGATAGATAGATACAGAGTATCCCCATGGCTATGATAGTTGTATACACAAGTATAACTATCCATGGCCAGCCAGTGTCTGGAACCTTGCCTTGAGTTACTCGTTCTCCTCTCGACCTTCAAGCTACTATTTGGACCTTCTAGCCATCTGAATTTGAGGAACGATCCTTGACTTAACCTATACCCACCGTATTCCATTACGTCGTACCTTATTCTTTATTAACAAGAGTCAAGGTACAGTACCCAGACCTTGGAATCCTTTTAACCTCATTATTCCTAAAATTATGTCCTAGCTTCTAAGGTGGGTAGACTGTAAGCCCTAAAATTTTCGGATATATAAAGATTACCGATTGAACGGAATAATTTTCATAGGCTAATAATTAGTGCCCCATGGACTCCCACTTTCTATTTAGATCATTTTGTGTCCCCGACCGTGTCATTAATATTCAGAGCACGAGACCAACTGTTACCTTCCAACAGATTTCATATGCAAGATCTAGACGAGTCCACCTTCATCTAGGTATGTCATGTCCCACTCAAAACTGTCCCCTCGTACTCTATTTTTGGGGTACAACTTTCAGGACAAAAGGACTAGCTATAACCCTTACCATAGTACCGGTACACTTTCTGATTTCCATTAGAGCCTCAATCTTGACTAAAAATCTTTCGACCCAATATATGGTTGTTGTCTACTCGAAGCCCACATCGCACATACCACTAGTGCGCCACTGAATAGAGGCCTCTTGTGCTACTTAAACACAAGAGTCACCGAAGGCGCATTTTGGACTTTAAAACCGAACTATTTCAAATAGGTCCCTGTACCATTATGTAGTCCCCACCTCTTAGACTGTGAAGACATTCGTAACCCTTACCTGGAAGTCATGAGACGATCTTGTAGTGCATCTTATCCCTTGCTCGTGTGTTTAAATAAACACAGAAAAGGTCACAATCTTGACTTTTCAAATTCTGTTCCATTATGAAATCTTGTTCAGATAAAATTTTAAGAACAGAATTTATGTATTACATGGATTGCAAACCCCACTAAGAGAAAAGGGTTCTTCGACGTAGCAAGTGACTGGACTAGAGTAGCCCATCTAGCAAATAAGTTATGATCCATAATCTTCCTTTCTATCCGCATCATTGGAAACTCCCTACCGCTCTAAAAAAAATACTTCATATTTGTTCTCGATTATTTTTCTTATCTTCCTACCCTTCTTATTCCAGAGCGACGAATGGTCATGCTTATTAGAGTTTATCAATATATTTTTGCTACTTGTGTAAATTTGTTAGATTTTGGGTTATTTGATAGGTAAGAGAGGATTATAGAGGCCAAAAGCAATAGGAATCCATTTTAGCAAGTAGCTGGAAGATTATAAAGTTTTAGGGACATACCATTGAGGGAGTAGTGTGACCAAAGGTGGGTAGAAGACCTCGGAGTTTCGTAGTTACAAAATGGCTAGATAGAGAATACAACTATTTTGAGGAATTAAAAATTTAAGGAGATTAAGATTATAGTAGACTTCCTTTATGAATTTAAGGAATAGTTATGAGATAGAATTTCGAGGACGAAATTATTTTTAAGGTGGGTAGATTTGTAGCTCCCCTCCCCGAATTTTAATATATTATTTTTTATTTAATTTTAAATGATGATTATTAGATTTTATAAAAAATTAATTAGTTTATTACTTTATTATTTTGTGGTGATTAATAAATATTATTTTGTGTGTACAATTTTAGGTGAAAGACCTACTTTAGGAATTATGAATTCATTAGGTTCATTGAGAAGCTACAAATAGATACATATATAGGTTTATGCATATATTCGTATATATATTGAATTATATATATAGGAACATATGGGGACAGATATATTTTGTGTAAATATATATATATATATATATATATATATATATATATATATATATATATATATCGAAAAATATAGGGCCATATATTTGGTGTAGATAAATATATATGTGTGTATAGATTTTATTTGGTGATTATATATACATATACGTATATATATATGTATATACATATATGAGGGTACGGGTGTATATATATAAATATACATATATGTGTATATGTGTGTGTATATATATATACATATATATATATATATATATATATATATATATATATATATATATATATATATATATATAAGCAATAGATTAGAAGTAAGAAAATAAGAAGCAGTGGCAGCCGAGCCCGGCCCACAACTTAGAAGCAGTAGCACCCCAAGCCTGGGCCTTCTTCCCTGAACTAAACCAAGACCCGAGGCCGGACCCAAGCTTTCCCCACCCATGGGCACCAGCTGCTAATTCCCGAGCCTCAATTCGTTTGCTTATATATATATATATATATATATATATATATATATATATATATATATATATATATATATATATATATATATATATATAAGCAGCCGATCCTATATATACCGAGTGTCGAGAGAAACGCGAGAAAACACAAAACCAAAAAAAAAACCTAACACCCCGCGCCTCCACCTAGCAGCGCTCCCCCGACCCTGGGCGTGCCCCGCATGCACGCTCTGCCAAGGGCAACGCCGGACGGCCGGAGCAGGCCGTCCACAGCCGCGCACACCTACAACTGAAACAAGACGACAGCAGCAGCAGTATTTTGGGGACAACTTCGAAGTGAGTTTTCTCTGATGTCGATTTCCCATTTTTCAATCTACAAAATCCTACGGAGAGCCGATATAACCATCTAGGGACTCTAGTAATTAGGTTTTGATCAAGTCGCACGACCTGTCCTCGAATTCGACACGAAGTCGAGAGATAAACCTGTTCGAAAACAGGGTGAAGACAGCCCAATCACCCGTATTCGAGGATCGATTCCGATCGATCCAGTGACCATTTAGAATTTTTTTCTGAACAGAAGTTAAACCCAACCTATAGGGCTTCGAATCCCTTTTTACGGAATTTGATTCCATCGACTACGTGTCGAGAAATTAAATCCCAAACTTCGTCAAAAATATGTTTTTAAAAACATAGAAAACCATCCACACGACGTGCGTCCCGCCAATCCGGACAACGTGGTCGCGAACCAAAAGTATCAAAATCTGCGTAACGGCTTCGTGGTCGTATGGGCTTTGGCGGAATTCAAATTGGTCGCGTGTGCGCAACGAATTTGATACGTATCTGTCGAAATTCACCGTATCATGCACTTTGCAAATTTCTCAATTACTTCGTGCACGCTCATCAGATCGAGACGAAACTTACGCCATTAGGACCGTATCATTTTTTTGGTCATGTATGCCTAGTTTGGTCCAATTCTGAGACAGTTGAATCATACGTCGTTTTGCGGGCCCTACGGTCCCATTCAACGGGCGATTTTGTGCACGGCCCGCCGGAATCCAACTCTGGACATACGGTTGGGTTCATATCGGAAAACTAGATCCGTAGATATGTATCTTGACAACTTTAGAGACCGTTGACTCTGGCACACTTTTCGGTGCAAAGCGGGTCCAACGGCGGACATCGTTTTTGCCCAAAATTACTGTTTTGCCCCTGTGTCCAGAATTGGACTTAAGGACAGGTAATCCTAGCTAATTTGACTATTCTGAGAACGTTGGTAATGTTTATTTCAGCATCCGGAGACTTCTACATGTGTTGACTGATTGTGGCTCATTGAGTGGTATGGTATTTTGGTTACACCAGCTAAGGACCTCAGGCAAGTGCACTTTCTGATTGCTTTCCGATCCATAGTAGTGTTTTCATTCTATGTCTATATATATATCTTGCTGCTTGTTGACACGCTCGTCACACGGAGTAGTCGGGAGGGGAAATATCTTAGTAAACATGTGAACTACCCAAAACTATCCCATGAGTCTATTCTTGAATAATAGCTGCTGCACACGACACATACAGTGTGTCGAATTTACCCCCTAGCTGTTCACATGTCGAAAAGGATATTTCACACCACCTAGATAGATGTCTTTTATTAGTTTTTCCTTATTTTCTTCTCTATCGTGCTATGTCATCAGTTATCTGCCATTTTTTATCTCTCATATGTTATTTTCATGTCTTGTTAATTCTATTGCGTTTTCGTATTGTCGTCAGTTTGTGTACTTGTTCCATTCCTGACTGGAAACCAACATTTTTCAGGTTTAGCCGCGATCACTCTTAGCACTGGAAAGACATGGGTATGCTGAGACCGACCTAGAAATAGAAAGCAATTGTATCAATTTCATTAATTATATTTTCTTTAAATTATAAATGTTATAATAAATTTAGAAATGTGAATGACAGCAAATGTTATTTACCTTGAGCATTTATTTCTTGCGGGCTTGACAGCGTTCTACCGCCGACTCTGCGGCATAGGCTGGCTTGGACACGTCTCGTATCCGAAAAGCGGGTGCGGGTCATGACAAGTATATAACCTTGCAGTAATATAGGGGCCTATCACGTCGGTTATTCTTTAGTAACATATCCTCTTGAGAGAATGTTATGTTAGGAATTCTCTCCATCACATTATGGCAATGAGGACATGCAACTAGATCTTCGAGTGGGCCCCTAATCTGAGCTAAGTATGAGTCAGCGTATAGCAACGCATCGTTTAGGGCATAACGGGTGTCTTTGGAGAGATAAAGGAGTTTGAAGATCAAAAATTTTGCTGGAGTATTGGCAAGTTGTGCCAATATATCAAAATTGTAGGGTTTGTCAAGTCCTAGATGAGGCTTCTTCAAGGATTTGTTGAAACATACCTCTTTTTGCCTCGACTTATCGGTCATTACAGGTTTGACGGTCCTGCTTTGGGGTAGCCCGAGCAGCATGTGTAGAAAGGGGAGGAAAAGCATCATTTTGAACAGGGTCATCAGTCCGTAGACCATTGTCGGAGATCATCTCTCCAGCTAACGCCTCGTCGTTTGAGGGAAGCACCATGTGGCATGCTTTATACTTCTTTCCTTTGTGCCTCGGCTTGAAACTTGAAGATACTGCCTCTCGTTCTATATCTTGCAGGATGTCCGAATGGACCCACATAATCTTACTAAGTGGGGTAGTGAGTGGTATATGCGCTTCAGTTTTCTTACAAGCTGGTGGAAGATTGACGATCTTTATGGTTGCTCTTGGTACATGAATAACACCATCTTAGACCTCCACTAAAAGTCTCCATACTGCAGCGACACCATATTGGTAGCCACCTTCTTTTGGTCGGTGTATAAAGTGATAGCTTTGGAATCTATCAGTTGCTGGATCTTCTTATTCAAGACATAGCAATCCTTAGTCGGATGGTGCACATACCAATAGAATAGGCAATATTTGGGGTCGTGTCACGACCCGTACCCTAGAGTAAGGGCACGAAAAGTGGGTACGTCCAGCCTACGCCGTAGTGTCAGCGGTAGAACGTTGTCCTAGGTCACAACATCTAACAATATAATGCTAAGCAGTTTATACTCCCTGAATGGGGGTGTCATAGCAGAATGTAAACTCAATCACAACTAAGAAAGAAGAAGTACAATATGATATAGAACTCAAAATGAAATATAGATGATCAGAAGAGTCTAAGTGTCTAAGATAACAACTCAGCAAAATCCAGAAAATAATACAACTCTGAAGTCAATACAAATGACATAAAAAATAAGATAAAGCCTAGCTAATCTAGTCTAAGCAGTAGGGATGACATCCTCAGCTAGAACTGGATCCTCCTGTGGGTCCAACTCACAGGTATCGTCTAGATGGGCTCCATAGTAGGTCGGGCAGAAGTCCTCGGTATCATCTGTAATATTTTCAACAGGTCCAGTCAGGACGGGAGCGAGCATAGTATATCTCATGCAGTTCATATCATGGCAGGAAATATAAAGCAAGCAATAGAGTAAGATACATGAAATGCTGTAAGAAGATGTACATAAAAACAGGAAAGATATTTGATAACTGGAAATATATATATATAATAAGTAAGAACTGTAAGTGACTAGTGATTTAGAGTACGAGATGGCATGTAATTGGCTTAGGTTGTACATGATAAAATATGGAAAGTAACAGAGTGTACATGATGGGTAATCACATGACCATTTATACTCACCCCTGCCCACAATCAATACACAAGGATCCAGTCAAGTTACGTTACGAACATGATGTTTTGCTACACACGAAACACATGAGGAAACATGAACGTACATGAGAGCACATGAAAGTACATGAGCGTACATGAAAGAACATGAGTGTACATGAATAACGCAAGAGCAAGGAATACATGATGTACATGAAACACATGACATAAAGTATCCGATGCGCCCGCTAAGGGGATAACATCCCAAGAAGAGATCCATATAGTATCAATCCGTGATGATAACGTGGCAGCATCAAGTAAAGTAATCTAGAGCAAGAATATAAGTCGTGACAAGTATGAAACGATCAGAAAATATACTCGCCTGATACTCTGAAAAGAGTAGTATAATATCAGATGTCTGTACCGGAGTCACAATGTCCTAAATAGAGCAGTACAGGTTATAATATGTTTAAAATAAGATAAATGGAGTTTATGATGCAATCTACATAATTCTAAGTTAATTCTAGGTCAAAGTCAACTCTAAGTCAAACCTGGTCAACTGTCTAGGTCAAACTAGGTCTAAGTCAAACTTAGGTCAACCATGGTCAACACTCTAGTCAAACTAGGTCAAGAAAGTCTATCCTAGTTAAATAGTCCACTATTGGTCAAACTTGGTCAAAAGTCCATCTAGGGTTTTGGGTTAATAGGCTATCTAGGGTTTTGGACTAAATAGACTATTTAGATGGTAACTTGGTATAGCCCAAACTTACACTATCTAATCACCTAACCTTATATGTCAATATCACTTATGTCCCCGTATATCCTATCCTCAAAACATAATCTATTGCATATACAATATATCTCATGGCATAACACAATACACAAGGCATTTCTCCTTATCCACTACCATCCTACCATAATATCCATATATACTATTATTCATATGTAACACATAATGCCCATAAAATATATAGACATATAAAGTATAGTCATAGGCCTAACAAACATGTATATAACCATATACAACAATTGAACCCTCACAAGGGTCTGGACACTTAGATGAAAGGGAAAAATAGAGCTTTACAAGTGTAAGCTAAGAAGATTTGACTGAACCTAATGCAGGGCAATAATATTACATGGTGTGGATAGGACCAAAGAGATCATAAGAAGACTGATCATACATTGGAGAATTGGACTATTATATGGGTATCTGAACAAGGCATGCTAAGGGTCTGAAACCTAATATAGGACTGAACAATGCCAGTTTACATTTATATACAATATAAACCCCATTCTCCCTAGTCCTACCAACTGACCCATACAACCACACACTGTACCAAGTGTGGCACCAAGCCACCTGGCTATGCAAGGCCAGGCCACACTTTGGCCTGGCAGCCCCTAAGCCACTGCTCTGCTATCTGCTGCAGCTGCAATACAAGGCCAAGACAGCTACAAACATTGTCTGCTACTGCAATACAAGCCAAGGTAGCTACTGCAAATGAAAAGCCAGGCCAAGCCAAGGCAGCTGCTGCTAACCCCTGCCCACTTAACCCCTAATAAAACTAAATAGGACACTAACTCCCATCTAACTGATACAATATCAAGGGACTGAATAATGCATCAATCAATGCAAATTAACATATAAATGAGTATAGTGTCAATACAAGAGTGTGTGCAATGTGTGTATGAGGAATTAAATTCAATGTTGTGTGTTACATGGGTTAAGCTCTCAGAAAACAGGAAGTATTGAATATGTGTAGAAGAGAACACCATATTCTCAGTCAACTGATTTTTAGTTTGTGTGTGCCATACATGAAATAGGCGAGTGTTTGCCATGAATTATAAAAGAACAGAACAATTATATCAGAGAACTGGACTTTTACTTCACAATACAAACTCGTTCGTACAAAGAAAGCCTAGGGACGAAAGCCTAGGTACAGCAATCTAAGTACAATTGTTTATTTTAGATTCTGGGAGGTGACGGTAGAGGCTTGGAAAAGTGACGGCAGCTCTGTCTTACTCCTTGGACGATCGGATGCAGCCTTGGCTCTGGTGAAGAAATGCTCTTGGACGTGTGGGGAGACTCCCTTGCACCTTCAGTTGCTGGATCTCTGGATGTCTCTGTAGTGCTCTCTCTCTCTTTTCTCTGCTCTCTCCTGAATTCTCCAGTCGCTTCAGAATTCTCTCTCCTCTTTTTTTTTCTTTTTTTTGCAAGAGAATGGCACCTTGCTATTTATAGAAGTGGGGGTGTGATCATTAGGGTTTGCAAATGATTGCCTCCTTGAGAAGTCGGCGGTTAAGGATCAATTAATCTGGGCCCTTCATTCTGATTGTAGCAAATCTAGGTAATTAAGGTAGATTGCATCAAATCTTTGTGGGCAATAAATGTTGATTGCTATGAATCTTCGTAATTTGTGATAGCCTGCCATGTGTCCAATTTGCTTGATTTGATTTGATCTGGGCCATTATGACGATCGCAACAAATCTAATTTTGTTAGGATTTGTTAGCACCCATAATTTCGGAGAAGATAAGACTGCCACGTGTCTCAATTATTGCGAAGAGCGCTACGTGTCTCAACTGGATCGTCCTGGCCGAGCCGTATATGGGGGGTCCTCTCAGCCGTATATGGATGGGCAGCCACATGGGGATGGGCAGCCGCATAGAAATAGGCAGCCGTATGCAGAGGGGCAGCCGCATGGGGATAGGCAGCCGCATGCAGATGGACAACCGCATGGGGATAGGCAACCGCATGCAGATGGGCCGTATAGGGATAGGCAGCCGCATGCAGATGGGCAACCGCATGGGAATAGGCAGCCGCATGCAGATGGGCAGTCGCATGCAAATGGGCAGCCGTATGGGAACACGGACAGGCAGCCGCATACAGATGGGCAGTCGCATGGAGTGGCCTCGGGACTTGGTAGATTTTGCCAACCGTAAGAAGATTTTCTCCTTTCCCATAAACACACCATCATGTCAGTCATTATTGCATCTTTATGTCAGAGCTGTCATGGCTGTTTTTTGTCAGAGCAGTCGTCAGGACATTAAATGCAGCCACATGTAGAGAAGAACTATTGAAGGCCACATGGCTTCTTTCTAGACCGTATGGAATTATCCGAGCCGTATGGATGTCTCAGCCGCATAGCCATCTGAGCAGCATAAGATTCCTGAGACGTATGCGGTTTCTGAACCGCATGAAGCTTCTGCACCGCCTGAAGCTTCTAGGCCGCATGAAGTTTCTGGGCCGCATGATGTTTCTGAGCCGCATGAAGCTTCCTGGATTTTGTGAGCCGCATGAAGATTCCTGGGTTTTGAGCCGTATGAAGCTTCATGTTGATTTTTGGGCTGTATGGAGAATCTTCTTCTTTCCTTGCGCTTATGAAGGATCACATCTCGTAAGTCAAGGACATCTCGGTCAACCTTTGCACTCGTTTTGTGGGCCCGGGTATCCCGAGCACACGAGTGTGTTGGCACCATGTTTGCTCCCTGATGTGGGGCTAGCAAAACACTGCTCTGGATCGTTGCAGGGAGACTTTTGGGACTATCATATTTGCTCCCTGATCTGAGGCTAGTAAGGAGACTTTTGAGAACCACCCTGTCCGTTTTCCGCTGGAGGCTGGACACAGGCATTTCTGTACAACTTTCCATCAGAGGCCCGCATGACAGTTAGCGGGACTCTCTGATGGTCAGTAGTTTGGACAGTTGACTGGGCTTGTTGAGCCCGCACTGTCCTAGACGTCTTCGACTTAGCACCCGAAGGTGCATAGTAGGAAGAGTCCAAGGAGGGAAGAGATTTGGTGCCCTTTTCAAAGGAGATAAGGGGGCTCTATTTATAGAATGGAGTGAGCCCTTTTTTTCTCCTTTCCGATGTGGGACTAAAAGTAGTATTTTCTATGCTTCTACAAGACCCCCTTCAAAGTTTCCAAATTGTAAATTTGGAATACTTTGAATAAGAAGCATGGAAAGTAGAGTTACTTACATGTGGCAATCCTATCAGAGGTAGCATGGACGTGATAGGTTTGGGTATTTCCGCTGGAGATTTTATGTAGACTTATCATCCTTGGCGTAACTTGATTTTAGGTATGGATGATAAGTTGAGAGAGAGAACCATCATATTTACTCAGAGGTGGTGAGAACATAGTAAATATGGGGTTGATGGTAATGAGGACATGGTGTGAGTGGACCCAAACGAGGATACATAGAACAACTTTACGATGAAGGGGTTGTGGAAGTTCTTGGTATTAAAAGAATGCCAGGAAGCAGCTGGGCTCCAAAGACATGATAAGGAAAGAGTGGCATGTACTAGAAAATTTAGTACAGCATTTATGGTCGACTGCGAACATTTGTGGTCAACAGAGGACATTTGCGGTCAACAGAGGACATTTGTGGTCGTCGGAAGACATTTGTGGACCTATTATCCTTGGCGTACTCCGGTTGTGGGTACAGATAATAAATCGAGAGATAAACCAACATACTTACTCAGAGGTAATGAGGACATGGCAAATATGAGGGTTTCTTCGATGGAGCCTTCCCACTCAGAGGTAATGAGGATATGGCAGGAGTGGGCTCCATGAAGGGGTACATAGAACAACTCAGAGGTAATGAGGACATGGAAGTTCTATGTAGAGGGGTAATTTGCTTTTGGCGGAAGTGAAACGACTCAGAGGTAACATCGACGTGGTCGTTTTGGAAATTTTGTGGATCTGTCACCCTTTTTGTGCACTGAGAGTGCGGGTAGTGGATCATGAGGGAGGAGGCTCTTTTAGGAGAAAAGTTCAGAGGTATGATCATACATGACTTACTACCTAGGAGAGGCGATATAGATTTATCTTTAGTGACCAGAGTGTAAGTTCAGCAGTACATGCGGGTATATAACTCGATAATCTGGGAGAGTTGGAGTCGACATGTGAGTTCAGTGGTACGAAAGAGTACATGACTCGTCGATCTGGAATTTAGAGAATGTGAGTTCAGCAGTACCGGCGGGTACATAACTCAGCAATCTGGGATATTATGAATGTGAGTTCAGCGGTACCGGAGGGTACATGACTCAATAATCTGGGATTCGGAGAATGTGAGTTCAGCGTCACCAGCGGGTACATAACTCAATAATCTGGGATTCGGAGAATGTGAGTTCAGCGACACCAGCGGGTACATAACTCAATAATCTAGGCTTTTGTGAATGTCGTTTAGACATAATATTTCTTCAGAAACTTGCCATTGACGGACAACATGAGCAAGTCTCCGTTTTGTTTTGCGAGGCGGTAAGCACCGTTGGAGAATACAGCCTCAATGATAAATAGACCTTTCCATTTTGGCTGGAATTTGCCGACGGATTTGTGAGTCATAACCATCGACCTCCGAACTGCCAGAACGAGATCGCCCACTTGGAATGTTCTGATTTTAACCTTCTTGTTGAAGGCTCCGGAGATGCGTAGTTGGTATAGCTCGATTCGTTGCTGAGCCAAGAGGCACTTTTCATCTAAGGCCTCCAACTCTTGTAGCCGCCGACGATAGTTATCATCCGTCGTCAATTGGTAAGTAAGAGCAACGCGGAGCGAGGGTATTTGAGTCTCCAATGGAAGAACTGCCTCACTCCCGTACACCAGGAAGAATAGTGTATTCCTTGTGGCTGTTCGGACTGTAGTACGGTACGCCCATAAGCATTCATCGAGCTTCTCGTTCCAGTCAAGTTTGTTGGATGATACAAACTTTTTGAGTAACCTGATGATGGTTTTGTTGAATGCTTCTGCCAACCCATTCGCTGCCGGATTGTATGGCGTCAAAGCAACATTCTGAATTCGGTGCTTATCGCAGAATCAATAGAAGGCGTGGCTTGCGAACTGCGGACCATTATCGTGGATGATCCTTCGGGGCAGCCCAAAGTGATAAATGACATGATGCTTAAGGAAGCTGATCATGTTTGAAGTCTTCACTTTTTTAAGCGGAACAACTTCCGCCCATTTATGAAGCGATGTCCTCGGGAAGAAGGTGGAGTGATCGGACCGATAATATCCATTTCCCATGCTTCGAATGGCCAGGACGCTACCCTCGGATGTAGAAATTCGGATGGCTGGTGGATAAAGTCCGCGTGCACTTGGCAGGCTTTGCACTTTCTTGTATAGTCTATCGCATCTGCTACCATCGTGGGCCAGTAGTAGCCTATTCGGCAAAGACGGTCATGCAATTTTGGGCCAGGCTGATGGACCCCACAGACACCGTCGTGAGCTTCACGTACGACTTCTTTAGCTTCTGTATTTAACAGACATCGAAGCAATAATCCATCGTAGGATCGGAGATACAGCATTTTCCTCTCTGTATCGTAGAAGAATCTGAGAGAACGCCTTCTGATATAGGTGGCTTCCTTTGGGTTCTCGGGCAGGATGTCGTAGACTACGAAGTCTATGAATGGTTGTCTCCAGTCTGGAGCTTCATCGATCGTCTGAGCGGAATAACTCGCCATGAATTGAACGTTGTTCTTGGGACAGACCAGTTCACGGCCTATCATATCCACCGATTGATGAGCATAGTTCAGAACTGCTAGGGAAGCGGCAAGGCCTGCTGGGGCATCGGCTTCGATATTTTGGAGTCTGGGGACGTGTTCGATGAAAAACCCTTTAAATGACGAGATGATGTTGATCGCTATTTGGTGATAGGGGATCATGTCTTTATGGCGGACTTCGTATGAACCCCAGATCTGATTGACGATTAACTGTGAATCGCCGTATGCTTCAAGATATTCTATCCCCAGCTCTCTTGCAAGTTGGAGGCCAATGACTAAAGCGTTGTACTCGACCACATTGTTAGAGCAAGGTTCCGTGAGGGAGTAAGCGCGATTGATCACCAGTCCGGAAGGAGAAATTAGCACCACCCCGACTCCGACAACGATCTTGCCTTTGGGTCCGGTCCTCGAAGCACCGTCGAAGAACATTCGCCATATATTATCGTGAGAGGTCGCATGCGAGTCGGCGTCCTCATTTGGGATGTCTTTGTATATTATGGCCGACTCCGGGCCTGGGTGGGCTGCTAGAAAGTCTGCCAGAGCTTGACCTTTAACAGCCTTTTGCAGAACGAAGATCATATGGTAGGAGGACAGTAATATTGCCCATGTAGCGAGGCGAGAGCTGAGTGCCCCTGGTTTAGTCATGAGGACGCTGAGGGGGTTGACTCATGATATCACATATATGGTTTGTCCCATGACATAGTATCGCATCTTTTGAATGGCGAACACCAGGACGAGGCATTCCTTCTCCATGGCAGTATATCGGTGCTCTGGCCCGATCATCATTCAGCTGAGGTAATATATAGCTTGCTCATGGCCTACATTGTTGTTTTGTACTAGCAGAGCACCGAAGGAATGCTCTATTGCTCGTACATAGAGCAGGAATAGTTTTCCAGCAACCGGGGCCACCAGGACTGGAGGGTTCGACAAATATTCTTTGATGCTGTCGAAGGCACGCTGGCATTCTTTATCCCATACGAATGAGACGCCCTTCTTTATGAGATGGGTGAATGGCTGACATCGCCCGAAGAGGTTGGAAATGAACCTCCTGATGTATGCTAACCTCCCTTGGAGGCCTCAGAGTTCTCGGAGATTTCTCGGGGGACCCATCTCCATGATTGCCTTTGTCTTCTCAGGGTCTACGTGGATACCCTGGGAGGTGATGATGAAACCTAAGAACTTCCCGCTGGATATGCCCAAGAAGGATTTCGTGGGGTTTATTTTCAAATTGTGCGTTCGTATTAGGTCGAACACTGTCCTTAGATCATACAGATGATCTTCCTTAGAGCAGCTTTTGACGACGATGTCGTCAACATAGCATTCTACTATTTTGCGCAAGTGGTCTCTAAAGATGATGCTCATAGCTCTCTGATAGGTGGTGCCAGCGTTCTTTAAACTGAAAGGCATGACTGTGTAGCAGAACGTGCCTATTGGTGTCCGGAATGATGTATGCTTTTCGTCGTCGGGAGACATCTTAATTTGGTTGTACCCCGAGAAGCCATCCATGAACGACATACGTTCGAAGCCGTAAGTGTTGTCAATCATGATGTCTGTGATAGGGAGAGAGAACTCATCTTTGGGACACGCCTCGTTCAGATTGCGGAAGTCAATGCAGATTCGAATCTTCCCATTCTTCTTGAGGACCGGTACTACGTTGGCGACCCAGTCCGGATGTTGTTCCTCACGAATGAAGCCGCTGGCTATCAGTTTGTTGACTTCGGCTTCGATCGCATCCATGATGCCTGGGCGAAAGCATCGTTGTTGTTGTTTGACTGGCTTTGCATCTGGCCGAATGTTGAGCTTGTGAAGAGCAACATCGGGATTTAGCCCTGGCATGTCTTCATAGTTCCAGGCGAGGACATCAATATATTCTTTGACGAGTTTTAGTAGCGATTCTCGCTCTTCGTCTGTTAGGCTTTTACTAACGAAGATTGGTTTTGGAGAAGAGTCGCTGTCGAGATCCACTTGCATGACCTCATCTTCAGTAGGAGGCTCTCTTTGTTCAAACTGCTCCTCCCATTGTGCATCCTGCTGTTGAGCCCACGACTCTAATTCGAGGAGTTCAGGAAAGTCTTTACCTTCTTCGTAAGCATCAGCGAACGCCATATTGACAGACAAGACTTGCCTGAATACATCTCCGATGTTGATATCCGAATCAGAAGTTGGTGATCCGGCTGAGTGTGACTGCCAGTCGCATTCCTCATCTGAGCTTTCAGGGGTCATTGTAGGCGTAACATACCCCAGTCTGCATCGGGTCTTGTTGTAGTAGTCATGTGGTTTGCCAGTCGGGACCGGCAACTTTAAAGGTAATCATCGACCAGTACCGTAGTTCAAACTTGGCGTAGTCTCCAGATCATACCCCTGTTTTTGCATAAGGTATTTGGATTGGGGGCTATATAGATAGAGAGGCAGTCTCCCGGCGTCCGATTCGAGACCGACTTCTTCTATGGTGAAGGGCTGTGGATCATTCTTCCGACCGAAGATGATTGGATGGTCTCCTCCCTCGATTATGTGGTAAGCGTCTTCCACGATAGTAAGTTGATTTACGGTGTAAACATTTGTCACCTGTGTATGTAGGTGAGTGCCTATACCGTATTCCATAGCATACATATAGTTCAAAGATAGCCCTTTATTGATGAAGTAAGGTATTTTTTTTAGCGGGATTACATCATCTGCGGATGGAACATCAGTGTGAGCAGCCACATACTTGGCCAGTTCTTGTTCTTCTTCGGCCATCCCCTGTATAAATAAAGACTGAGAGGATGACTTAGGCAACTTGATCATCAGGGGTTCTGCTGGCGGAGCAGAATGTGGAGTTGTTGGCAAACTAGCGACCCCCAGTTTGGTACTTGATGCTGGGCGGGGAGTGGTTGGCTCGCTAGAAGCCCCAGACTTTGCATCGGGCTGACAATTCTTTTTGGGGTATCGTCATTGGCTTGTCAGAGGGATTGAGCTTCTCCGTTTGTGACTGGCCGACTCTAGGCAGTCTGATTGTCAGTGGCTCCGTTGTGGGTCTTAGCGCTTGGCCGGACCTTGGCAGCCAGATTATCATTTGCCCTTCTTACGCCGAGAGGCTGATAGCGTCCTTACGCAGAGCGATCGTAAGGGGTGCGGACTTGCCAGGTTTGCGAGCTTGGAGGTGGATTGTCAGAGGTTCTTCTGATCCTGTGGCCGTCTCGGCACGAGCTTGCACATCTCCTTCACCAAGGTGCCTCTTCGACTTTTCATATAAGCAGGAGTCTGAGTAGTAGGATTCGACCCCTTTGAAGGGATCGATGTCGGCAAATTCTGTCCTCACGAAGTCGTGTTTGTCGACATACTTGAAGCACTGGTGCAGCGTGGAAGGTACGATCATGTAATCATGTATCCAAGGGCGCCCCAGGAGGATATTGTAGGAAGTGTCCATATCTATGACGTAACAGGTCACTTCTGACTGAAGATCGCCAATTTGGCACTTCAAGCGAATCTTCCCAATCAGGTAGCTCCTGTCCGAATTGAAACCGCTGATGGCGGTGCTTGTTGGCATCAGACGATGCATCGGAATACGAAGATGGTGTAATAGACCCTTCAGGATGATGCTTATGGAAGAACCAGGATCAATGTGCATCTGATCCACATTTACGTCGTCGATGTATCTCGTGTAATATAACGGACGATCGTGCAGGTTGGTTTTGATGAGCATATCCTGTGGAGTGAAGACAATGTTGGGCATCGATCCTGTACAAGCGCTGTCTTGGAGATTTGCAGGCGAGCTTTCTCCCGTGAGGTTGACCTGAGCCAAATATGCATCGGCGTTCTGGAGTGCATCGCTCAAAGCTGCACGAACATCCTTGGAGAGTCTCAGGAGCTCGTATAATGACAACTTGGCCGGTGTGTTGGCCAATTGCGCTAAGGTGTCAAAGTTGTAGGGCCTTTCCAGCCCATGAGGTGCCTTTTTTCGGAGGGATTTGTCAAAGCGAGTATCCTTCAGCCTAGTCTTGTCGGTCATCGGAGGTAGAGAAGGTCCCGAAGCGTCAACAGTGGCCAGCTGATGTTCTTCAGCCGAAATATCTGGCGTAGATTGGGATTGCACACCAGACCGAGTGACAACAGCTGTGGCTTCTTCGATATCTGCCGAGATTGTAAGGCGGGATGTGACCTTTCTACTCTCCTTCTTGCCAATAGGGAGTGGTACAGACTGAGTTATTTTAGGTACCAAGTCCGGATGGACCCACATGACCTCCCCTCGTGATGTGGTAAGGGGTACTAGACCAGTAGCCTGATCTCGAGGAGGTAGATGATTGGCAATCTCCATTGTCGCCTGAGGGATGGGTATCATGCCGTCTTGAGTCTCTGTCGGAGGAAAGCTGCCAAACTGTACGGACACCATGTTGGCTGCCACGGTTACCTCTTCGAAATCGATAGCCAGAGCCTTCGAATCGATGAGATGTTGGATGTATCGCTTTAGTTGGTAGCAGTCGTGTGTAGCATGGTGGACGTAGCGGTGGTAATGGCAGTACTTTGGGTTCTCCATTTCTGCCAGCCGAGGTTCCTGTCTTGGTGGAGGGAGCTGAATTCTATCTCCTTGTATGAGCATGTCCAAGATGGGCTTGACATGGCCGTCTTCGAAGGAGTAGGTCATTTGCGGCCATTACTTGTCTGCCGGTTTTGACTCAGGCTTCTGGGCTGTGTCGGCCACCAATGCCTGCTTGCCCTTGTTGTCCCGATTATTGGAGGAGTTACCACCATTGTTGTTGTTGGTATTAGGGCGCTTGCCCTTGTCCTCTCCCTCCGAGATGTGCAATCCCAGTTGGCGAGCCTTCTTCAACCTGTCCTCGGCGCTAGTGGCACTAATGATGAACGTCTTCCAGTCCTTGAATTGACTTTCACCCATCCAGAGGCTGATTGTTGGAAGCAGTCTCTTTTGGCAAATTTTAATTAAGGAGGAATCCAGATTACCAGACGGCAACTTCATTGCGGTTTGGAAAAACCGCTCAATATAGTTCCTTGTCAGCTCTTTCTCCCCTTGAACGACATCCATGAGGGTGGACATTGTGATATCATGTCCTACTTCGTAGAATCTATCCAAGAACATGCGCTTGAAGCTGGCGAAGGAGTGGATGCAGTTGTCTGGCAGGTTACGGTACCAGCCGAAGGCGACCCCTTCCAATGCCGCGAAGAATAATCGTGTAAGGATGGCATCGTCATGGGGCAGATGGTCGGTGGTGACCTCGAAGTAAGTGATGTACCGACTTGCGGAGGTCTTCCCATCATATGGATTGATGTGGAAGGGTTTATACTTTGGTGGGAAGAGAACATCTCTCCACGCAGCGGGATACGGTTGTCGTATCTTGAGGTCTTGGCAGTTTTCTCGGGCATGGAATATGGCCCAGAGCTCCTCGACCTCTCTTCTTGCCTCCCTGGCCTCATCCACAGCGGTGGGAGCTGACATCTCAGGAAGATTATTGCCCGAATTTGGTGCCGCTGAGTTCGAGTCTACATTGACCGCGGGACCCAAGTTTGTTTGGCCAGGCGTCCCTCCTTGTGGAGTAGGGAGGGCTGCTTTGATCTCGTCCACCGATTTGACCAAAGTGCTTAGTATGGCCTCCAGAGTGTCGATGCGTTGGCGATCACTGGGACCATCTTGTTCGTCGTTTGTCATGAATGCCGCCCTCACATGAGTAGAAGTAGAAGGGACGGTGGATGACGTGCCCTCTGAATCATACTCCTATACCAAGAAGTCATCGGGGTATGTGGGAATATTTTCCGCTGGTTCGGACTAAGAAGGAACAGTACCCCCAGCTTCCGAGTTTGCCTCATCTTGGGAATTGTGGACGTCCTCGGGGACGTCGGGATCTGCTGCATCTAATGGGAGAGTTGTTTCCCCCGGCTCGTTTCCTTGGAACAACGGATTGTCGTGGAGGTTCGGAAGAGTGCTACCCCCAGTTCCAGCAACCCCCAGTGATATGGATGATGAATTTCCTACTGTAGCAGATTTCGTCTTTGAACGGGTGCCTTGGAAAACTTCGGTGGTGGGCAACCGTTTAGATGACAGTTTCTTAGTCACAATGGTTGAAATCTTCGGGCTGGAAACGTTTATCTTTTTTCCTCTCCCATCGGTGGAGATTTTCTGAGTAGAGTTGCAGGAGATGACGGGAGGCGCCTCATCCTCTGAGCTCGGCTGTTGTAATCTTTGAAAGACGGACTGCCGGTCTTCTCGTATCGTCGCATTATTGCAATAGCAGTTGACGATGACTTGGGTGCAGTGACATCCGTGGGAGGCCTCTTTGCACTCCAAAGCCTCTTCTCTTTTCTTGCGCTTGTGGAGGATAGCCTCACGCAAGTCAGATGGGTCTGGAACGACCATATTTGCTCCCTGGGTTTTGGGAGACTTTTTGGAATTACTTTGTCCGTTTGCCGCCGGGGGCTGGACTCGAGTGGTTTTGTATAACTTTCCATCAGAGGCCCGCATAACAGTATGTGGAGTGCTCGGATGGTCAGAGGTCGAAACAGCGGACTGAGCTCGCCAAGCTCACGCTGCCCTAGATTTCTTCACTCTAGTGCGTGAGGGCACATAGTAGGAAGAGTCTAAGTGGTGCTGCAGAGAGTCAGACATATTTTCTCGGGAGCATGAGAGATCAGGACCATAGGAGAGGTGATCGAAGACTGAGCCGCGTAGAGCAGACAGTATGCGGCTGGAATCAACAGTCTTCATGCAGCTGGCAATCGTAGACGCATGGGCTTTCTTTATGCGGCTGGAAGTCTCGGCCGCATAAGTCTTCTCCATGCGGCTGGAAATCTTAGCTGCATGGGTATTCTGCATTCGGCTGACAGTTTCGGCCGCATGGATATCATACATGCGGCTGGCAATCTTGGCCGCATGAGTGTTCAGCCTGCGGCTAGTGCCTTTGTTCGGCTTCTTCCTAGAGCACATAGAATCACTCTTTGCCCCTGCAAGTCCAGCATCGTAGTGCTTTCCTCTGTCGGACTTGGGACAGCAGAGTCCTCTATGGCTTGAAGTGGAGCCGCATAAGAGTTGCCTTCGCCGTCTTGGGCAGCAGAGAGTACTCCGTCCAGAGCTTGGGGAGGAGCAAATGACTTTGGCCTCCACTCCCTGTGAGCTTTTTTCGTACGGGTTTACTTCTGGACTGGGACGCGCTCTCGTCGAAGAGCATTTATTCAAATGCATGTTGGTCGAAGCGGACGACCATCTTCTGTTGTGTGGAGCCAAGTTTTGCTTCATCCGATTGCATCACCAACTCCTCAGCCGTAGAAAAGTTTGTCCCAAGCAGAGTCGCAATCGTGTTTGCCATGAATTATAAAAGAACAAAACAATTATATCGGAGGACTGGACTTTTACTTCACAATACAAACTCGCTCATACAAAGAAAGCCTAGGGACGAAAGCCTAGGTACAGCAATCTAAGTACAATTATTTATTTTTGATTCTGGGGGGTGACGGTAAAGGCTCGGAAAAGCGACAGCATCTCTGCCTTACTCCTTGGACGATCGAATGCAGCCTTGGCTCCGGTAAAGAAATGATCTTTGACGTATGGGGAGACTCCCTTGCACCTTCGGTTGCTGGATCTCTGGATGTCTCTGTTGTGCTCTTTCTCTTTTTTCTCTGCTCTCTCCTGAATTCTCCAGTCCCTTCAGAATCCTCTCTCCTCTTTTTTTTTCTTTTTTTCGCAAGGGAATGGCACCTTGCTATTTATAGAAGTAGGGGTGTGATCATTAGGGTTTGCAAATGATTGCCTCCTTGAGAAGTCGGTGGTTAAGGATCAATTAATCTGGGCCCTTCATTCTGATTGTAGCAAAACTAGGTAATTAATATAGATTGCATCAAATCTCTGTGGGCAATAAATGTTGATTGCCATGAATCTTCGTGATTTGTGATAGCCTGCCACGTGTCCAATTTGCTTGATTTGATTTGATCTGGGCCATTATGACGATCGCAACAAATCTGATTTTATTAGGATTTGTTAGCACCCATAATTTCGGGGAAGATAAGACTGCCACGTGTCTCAATTGTAGCGAAGAGCGCCACGTGTCTCAACTGGATCGTCCTGGCTGAGCCGCATATGGAGGGTCCTCTCAGCCGCATGAAACATGCAGCCGCATATGGATGGGCAGCCGCATGGGGATGGACAGCCGCATAGAAATAGGCAGTCGCATGCAGAGGGACAGCCGCATGGGGATAGGCAGCCGCATGCAGATGGGCAACCGCATGGGGATAGACAGCCGCATGCAGATGGACAGCCGCATAGGGATAGGCAGCCGCATGTAGATGGGCAACCGCATGGAGATAGGCAGACGCATGCAGATGGGCAGCCGCATAAGGATAGTCAGCCGCATGCAAATGGGCAGCCGCATGGGGACACGGACAGGCTACCGCATACAGATGGGCAGCCGCATGGAGTGGCCTCGGGACTTGGTGGATTTTGTCAGCCATAAGGAGATTTTCTCCTCTTTCCCATAAACACGCCATTATGTCAGTCATTATTGCGTCTTTATGTCAGAGCTGTCACGGTTGTTTTTTGTCAGAGCAGTCGTCAGGGCATTAAATGCAGCCGCTTGTAGAGAAGAACTGTTAAAGGCCACGTGGCTTCTTTCTGGACCGCATGGAATTATCCGAGCCGTATGGATGTCTCAGCCGCATTGCCATCTGAGCCGCATAAGATTCCTGAGCCGCATGCGGTTTCTGAACCACATGAAGCTTCTGCACCGCCTGAAGCTTCTGGGCCGCATGAAGTTTCTGGGCCGCATGACATTTATGAGCCGCATGAAGTTTCTGAACCGCATGAAGCTCCCTGGGTTTTGTGAGACGTATGAAGATTCCTGGGTTTTTAGCCGCATGAAGCTTTATGTTGATTTTCGGGCCGTATGGAGAATCCCCTTCTTTTTTTGTACTTGTGAAGGATCACATCTCGCAAGTTAAGGACATCTCGGTCAACCTTTGTACTCGTTTTGTGGGCCCGGGTATCCCGAGCACACGAGTGTGTTGGCACCATGTTTGTTCCCTGATGTGGGGCTAGCAAAACACTGCTCTGGATCGTTGCAGGGAGACTTTTGGGACCCTCATATTTGCTCCCTGATCTGAGGCTAGTAGGGAGACTTTTGAGAACCACCCTGTCCGTTTTCCGCCGGGGGCTGGACACGGGCGGTTCTGTACAACTTTACATCAGAGGCCCGCATGACAGTTAGCGGGACTCTCTGATGGTTAGTAGTTCGGACAGTTGACTGGGCTTGTTGAGCCCGCACTGCCCTAGACTTCTTCGACTTAGCACCCGAAGGTGCATAGTAGGAAGAGTCCAAGAAGGGAAGAGATTTGGTGCCCTTTTCAAAGGAGGCAAGGGGGCTCTATTTATAGAATGGAGTGAGCCCTTTCTTTTTTCTCCTTTCCGATGTGGGACTAAAAGCAGTATTTTTTATGCTTCTACAGCGAGTAAAGGCCTGTGTGTGTATAGGAATGGGGCAATGTGTGTGTATATGTGTGTGTCATGGTGTGTAAACTGAAATTCCAGGTTTCCAGTGCCTCAGGAAACAGATATAGGGAGTGTTGTGTTGAACATGGTGTCAAGTGACAGTGTGTGAGCTATTAAGGTGATATGCGTGTACCTGTGTGTGTAGTGTTATTGAACTCAGTTCAGTGGGAAAAAGTGAGGAGAGTGTGCTAGTGAGTGAAATGAGTGTAATGACAGGAAATTGATAGTATAACAGTTAACATACTAGGTTCCAACTCCAAACTCGAAATCCCAAACAACCCAGTTTCATATTTAAAAACAAACATTCAAAACAAATTTCAAATCCAAGACTGAACCAAGCCCATAGGACTGTAACTCCATTACTCAGGCCTATACATACATGTAGACATTATAAAATGGGTATCAATTTATATTATTTAACAATTTAGGTAACATTTAAACTCTGAAAACTGCCACAGTATCAGTAAGAACAGCAAGTTTCAGGAAACACATAGGAAACCCAAATCGATATAGGAAAACCCAATAAACCATCAAATTGATTGTGCCAACACATAGTACACATGTGCACGTATCATAGGGATGCATTCGTGTCCAGAAAACTGGACACAAACGTGTCCAAAACCAAATTCGAATAGCCTCAGAAAATAGGAAATCAATTCCTCGTGCAGGCATGTCGAGCCTTCGTGGGCTCGACACAGTGCTCGAGGTGGGTCGAGCTCATGCATATTGGTTCGCCCATGGTAGGGCTTCGTAATGAAGTGTCTGTATCGTGTCCACTAAGGTCGTGTCCAAAGAAAACAGCGTGTATCAGACGCGATTTCGCGTGCGCGCAGTGTCAGTGCAAAACCCGTGTGAGCTCGATAACTTCGAGAATACTCCATGAAATCATATCAAACTTTGGGAGAGTGGTGACAGAGGTTGCCCCCTCGTGTCCACCAAAAATTGTGTCACGAGAGATCGTGTCGTGTCCTATGTCGACCCCGAGCAGCAGGACAGCGCACCGGGGCCTCGTGCACGCGTTCGTGTCTAATTTTGGACACGAAAACCAACCCAATTCGTGCTCAGTCACAGACCATAGTAATCTACACATAATAAGCTTTCCAAATATGTAATTTGTTTTGAAAACCAAGAAAAAAAGTTCAAAGAGACATTTCATCAAACACCTAAGTATATACATTGATACGTGTCCGATACGGACACCAAACGGACACGAAATCCACCCAAATTCTAGGAACAGCTAGGGAACACCTACATCTAGCCTAATATGCAAATAAAATAAAATAATAATGCAATTTAAGGGGTTTTACCTATATATGCAAAAAGCTTAAAAAAGCTTCAAATGGGGATTCTTCCTTGCTAGCCAAAGCTCCCAAATTATCCCAAGGCTGGGATTAAACTCCACAATCAGAAAATAGGAGGGTATTAGACTCTAATGCAAGAAACTAGAGTGGAAAAGGATTTAAAATGGAGAATCTACGGAATGGGGAAGAATGGACAAACCTTTCTTTTTCCTATGTGCTCTTTCAACACAAAAGAAGCAAGAACTAAATATGAGATTTTTTATAGGGAAGGGAATGACCTAGTGGCTGGTCATAAAGGAAAGAATTAGGGTTAGGGTTTCACTAATGGGCTATGGGCCAAGTTGCACTAGCTAACTAGCTCAAGTCCTTAGCCTATGGTCCAATGCAAAAATCCTCCTACTCTCTTCATGAAACTTAGCCAACTTAAGTCAACCAAGACCAACTTGAGTTAGATTAGGGTCCATAATATGTTAACTAAGTCACCAAGGTCAAGGTCAAAGTCTAGGACAGTCTCTTAAGTCACAGCTTAGCAAAAGTCAAAATCAACAATCACCAGTAAAATAAATCATGAAATAATTCAAAGAGGCCAAATGACCAAAATACCCTCATGCTCAAAAGTAATAATAAATTATCCTAATGACATGGTCAGGCTCTAGGTCAGGCAGTCCCTCAAATTACGCTAGCAAAGTATCAAAATCACAAGCCATGACTTAAAACAGTTTTAAATTGATTTAAAATTTACCAAAAATCATATTATTATTTAAATGTCATAATTAAACACAAAATTTTAAAATTACCCTCATTTTAGAAACTGGGTGTTACAAGTCTACCCACCTTAGAAAAATTTTGTTCTCGAAATTTAAGATGGTAGTACTACTTCTAGGTCAAACATAGTCAAGGGTCAACCACTAGTCAATTTCTCAACATCCAAGTACTTGGTCATCAACTGGTCAACTTCTTAGGGTTTTACCTATGCTAGCTATCTAGGTGTTGGCAACTAGAGATTAGCAAAAAGGAAAACTCTATAATAAGCTAACTCTTAACTTCCCAATCTTATCAAATCACCCATAACTAAATACCCATAATCTAAGCACACAAATCCCAATACCATATATACATAAGCTTAAGAACAACAACTCATTATATATATCTTAAGTATATCATCTATATATTCATACATATATAACTGATCATCAAGGGTTAAAGTAGACTAAACTTATAAGGAACTGAACAAATGCTTAGAATTTAGGCTAAGGATGAATGGTCTGAAACATCAATGTAGGCAAATGGAATGATGCTAAGGAGACTGAATTTATAAGAAGAAGGATATGACATCTAGTGAAGGGTCTACACACTGCCTATAAAGGTTGATCTATCATGCCTGAACTCATCACAAGGATAACTTAACTAAAATAGGAAACTGAACCAAATATAGGCTAAACAACATATCTATAATCCTATACAATAATGGCCTATAGATACCAACCAACCTATATCCCATATGCCAATACCATCTGCAATCTATCTATATATATAGACCTCTCAGTCTTAGGTGAACTACAACTATACTCAAGGACAGGCTCTGTTAATGGGTGCCTTACTGGAAAGGACAAGGGAAAATAATAATAAATCATCAAGGCTGCAGAGCAGACTAACATCCTCTATGAAAACTTGTAGGTATTATAAATAACAGGGAAATCATCTACAATGGGTTACTATTCTAATACCGATGCTAACTATCATCTCTAGGGTACAGACACTCTACAAGTCATTATATCATTACACTATGAAAGAACTACATATGAATAAGCTATACAAAACCAAAATATCCCTACTCCTAAATTATTTGATAATGGAATACAATTTATAACAACAGAAGGGTACGATAGAGATGATATATTTAAAAACCATCTCAAGATACAGTCTGATAATCATATGCATCTGTCCAAAATCCTGTTACTTAGAGCCCTCGCCATGCCAGTAAGCAAGGCTACGATAAACGATAGATTCCATACCTGGGGCATGCACCTCTATAATCATGTCGTCTGGAATTCTCGCTATGCCAACTAGTATAGCTGCGAGAAATTCCAAATCTCATGACCAAGATACGTACATCCGAAGTCAGGTCTCTATGTTTCTGCCACGCCAGCTAATATGGCTGCGATAAACTACAAGTTCCATAATCAAGTAGACATTTTACCATCCCTGTTATTTCCGTCAACATATGTTATCAGAAAATATCGTAACTCAGGCCATAAAATTCATCTCGATAGGAAAATCAAAATCAACAACGATCCATCAAAAATCAAATTCAATAATCAAGGAGTGAGAGCGAACAAAACAAGGGAAAGGATTTCAAATTGAAGTTTAAATAAGATTCTCAAGGGTCGTCCCAGGAATCTCTCAAGGAATCCTAATTGTGATTGAGTACCTTCAAAATATCCTAATCCTACTGCAGGCTGTAGTGATACTCTAGTTCGAATACCACTACATAAACTCGACCTGCATGGGCCACCACTAAAAATGTGTCACGACCCGTACCCTAGAGTAAGGGCACGAGAAGTGCGTACGTCCAGCCTACGCTGTAGTGTCGGCGGTAGAACGCTGTCCTAGGTTACAACATCTAACAATATAATGCTAAGCACTTTATACTCCCCGAATGGGGGTGTCATAGCAGAATGTAAACTCAATCACAACTAAGGAAGAAGAAGTACTATATGATATAGAACTCAAAATGAAATACAGATGATCAGAAGAGTCTAAGTGTCTAAGATAACAACTCAACAAAATTCAAAAAATAATACAACTCTGAAGTCAATACAAATGACATAAGAAATAAGATAAAGCCTAGCTAATCTAGTCTAAGCAGTAGGGGTGACATCCTCAGCTAGAGCTGGATCCTCCTGTGGGTCCAACTAACAGGTATCATCTAGATGGGCTCCATAGTAGGTTAGGCAGAAGTCCTCGGTATCATCTATAATATATTCAACAGGTCCAGTCAGGACGGGAGCGAGCACAGTACATCTCATACAGTTTATATCATGGCAGGAAATATAAAGCAAGCAATAAAGTAAGATACATGAAACGCTGTAAGAAGATGTACATGAAAACAGGAGAGATATTTGATAACTGGAAATATATATATGATAAGTAAGAACTGTAAGTTACTAGTGATTTAGAGTACGAGATGGCATGTAATTGGCTTAGGTTGTACATGATAAAACATGGAAAGTAACAGAGTGTACATGATGGGTAATCACATGACCATTTATACTCACCCCTACCCACAATCAATACACAAGGATCCAGTCAAGTTACGTTACGGACATGATGTTTTGTTACACATGAAACACATGAGGAAACATAAACGTACATGAGAGCACATAAAAGTACATGAGCGTACATGAAAGAACATGAGTGTACATGAATAACGCAAGAGCAAGGAATACATGATGTATATGAAACACATGACATAAAGTATCTGATGCGCCCGCTAAGGGGATAACATCCCAAGAATAGATCCATATAGTACCAATCCGTGATGATAACGTGACAGCATCAAGTAAAGTAATCTAGAGCAAGAATATAAGTCGTGACAAGTATGAAACGATCAGAGAATGTACTCGCCTGATACTCTAAAAAGAGTAATATAATATCAGATGTCTGTACCGGAGTCACAATGTCCTAGATAGAGCAGTACAGGTTATAATATGTTTAAAATAAGATAAATAGAGTTTATGATGCAATCTACATGATTCTAAGTCAATTCTAGGTCAAAGTCAACTCTAAGTCAAACCTGGTCAACTGTCTAGGTCAAACTAGGTCTAAGTCAAACTTAGGTCAACCATAGTCAACACTCTAGTCAAACTAGGTCAAGGAAGTCTATCCTAGTTAAATAGTCCACTATTGGTCAAACTTGGTCACAAGTCCATCTAGGGTTTTGGGTTAATAGGCTATCTAGGGTTTTGGAGTAAATAGACTATTTAGATGGTAACTTGGTATAGCCCAAACTTACACTATCTAATCACCTAACCTTATATGTCAATATCACTTATATCCCCGTATATCCTATCCTCAAAACATAATCTATTGCATATACAATATATCTCATGGCATAACACAATACATAAGGCATTTCTCCTTATCCACTACCATCCTACCATAATATCCATATATACTATTATTCATATGTAACACATAATGCCCATAAAATATATAGACATATAAAGTATAGTCATAGGCCTAACAAACATGTATATTACCACATACAACAACTGAACCCTCATAAGGGTCTGGACACTTAGATGAAAGGGAAAAACTGAGCTTTGCAAGTGTAAGCTAAGAAGATTTGACTGAACCTAATGCAGGGCAATGATATTACATGGTATGGATAGGACCAAAGAGATCATAAGAAGACTGATCATACATTGGATAATTGGACTGTCACATGGGTATCTGAACAAGGCATGCTAAGGGTCTGAAACCTAATATAGGACTGAACAATGCCAGTTTACATTTATATACAATGTAAACCTCATTCTCCCTAGTCCTACCAACTTACCCATACAACCACACACTGTACCAAGTGTGGCACCAAGCCACCTGGCTATGCAAGGCCAGGCCACACTTTGGCCTGGCAGCCCCTAAGCCACTGCTCTGCTACTTGTTGCAGCTATAATGCAAGGCCAAGGCGGCTGTAAATATTGCCTGCTGCTGCAATGCAAGCCAAGACAGCTGCTGCAAATGAAAAGCTAGGCCAAGCCAAGGCAGTTGCTGCTAACCCCTGCCCACTTAACCCCTAACAAAACTAAACAGGACACTAACTCCCATCTAACTGATATAATATCAAGGGACTGAATAATGCATCAATCAATACAAATTAACATGTAAATGAGTGTAGTGTTAATACAAGAGTGTGTGCAATGTGTGTATGAGGAATTAAATTCAATATTGTTTGTTACATGGGTTAAGCTCTCAGAAAACAGGAAGTATTGAATGTGTGTAGAGGAGAACACCATGTTCTCAGTCAACTGATTTTCAGTTTGTGTGTGCCATACATGAAATAGGCGAGTAAAGGCCTGTGTGTGTATAGGAATGGGACAATGTGTGTGTATATGTGTGTGTCATGGTGTGTGAACTAAAATTCCAGGTTTCTAGTGCCTCAGGAAACAGGTATAGGGAGTATTGTGTTGAACATGGTGTCAAGTGACACTGTGTGAGCTGTTAAGGTGATATGCGTGTACCTGTGTGTGTGTGTGTAGTATTATTGAACTAAGTTCAATGGGAAAAGTGAGGAGAGTGTGCTAGTGAGTGAAATGAGTGTAATGACAGGAAATTGATAGTGTAACAGTTAACATACTAGGTTCCAACTCCGAACTCGAAATCCCAAATAACCCAGTTTCATATTTAAAAACAAACATTTAAAACAAATTTCAAATCCAAGACTAAATCAAGCCCATAGGACTGTAACTCCATTACTCAGGCCTATACATACATGTAGACATTATAAAATGGGTATCAATTTATATTATTTAATAATTTAGGTAACATTTAAACTATAAAAACTGCCACAGTATCAGTAAGAACAGCAAGTTTCAGGAAACACAAAGGAAACCCAAATCGACATAGAAAAACCCAATAAACCATCAAATTGATTGTGCCAACACATAGTACACATATGCACGTGTCATAGGATGTATTCGTGTCCAGAAAACTGGACACAAACGTTTTCAAAACCAAATTCGAATAGCCTTAGAAAATAGGAAATCAATTCCTCGTGTAGGCATATCGAGCCTTCGTAGGCTCGACACAGTACTCGAGGTGGGTCAAGCTCATGCATATGGGTTCGTCTATGGTAGGGCTTCATGATGAAGTATCTATATCGTGTCCACTAAGGTCATGTCCAAAGAAAACAGCGCGTATCAGACGCAATTTTGTGCGCGCGCAGTGTCAGTACAAAACCCGTATGAGCTCGATAACTTCGAGAATACTCTACGAAATCATATCAAACTTTGGGATAGTGGTGACAAAGGTTGCCCCCTCATGTCCACCAAAAATCGTGTCACAAAAGGCCGTGTCGTGTCCTGTGTCGACCCCGAGCATCTGGGCAGCGCACCGGGGCCTCGTACACGCGTTCGTATCCAATTTTGGACACAAAAACCAACCCAATTTGTGCTCAGTCATAGACCATAGTAATCTACACGTAATAAGCTTTCCAAATATGTAATTTGTTTTGAAAACCAAGAACAAAAAGTTCAAAGAGATATTTCATCAAACACCTAAGTATATACATTGATACGTGTCCGATACGGACACCAAATAGACACGAAATCCACCCAAATTCTAGAGACAGCTAGGGGACACCTAGATCTAGCCTAATATGCAACGAAAACAAAATAATAATGCAATTTAAGGGGTTTTACCTATATGTACAAAAAGCTTGAAAAAGCTTCAAATGGGGGATTCTTCCTTGCTAGCCAAAGCTCCCAAATTGTCCCAAGGCTGGGATTAAACTCCACAATCAGAAAATAGGAGGGTATTAGACTCTAATTCAAGAAACTAGATTGGAAAAAGATTTAAAATAGAGAATCTATAGAATGGGGAAGAATGGACAAACCTTTCTTTTTCCTATGTGCTCTTTCAATACAAAAGGAGCAAGACCTAAATAGGAGATTATTTATAGGGAAGGGAATGACCTAGTGGCTGGTCATAAAGGAAAGAAATAGGGTTAGGGTTCCACTAATAGGCTATGGGCCAAGTTGCACTAGCTAACTAGCTCAAGTCCTTAGCCTATGGTCCAATGCAAAAAATTCTCCTACTCTCTTCATGAAACTTAGCCAACTTAAGTCAACCAAGACCAACTTGAGTTAGATTAGGGTCCATACCATGTTAACTAAGTCACCAAGGTTAAGGTCAAAGTCTAGGACAGTCTCTTAAGTCACAGCTTAGCAAAAGTCAAAATCAATAATCACTAGTGAAATAAAACATAAAATAATTCAAAGAGGCCAAATGACCAAAATACCCTCATGCTCAAAAGTAATAATAAAATATCCTAATGACATGGTCAGGCTCTAGGTCAGGCAGTCCCTCAGGTTACACTAGCAAAGTATCAAAATCATAAGCCATGACTTAAAACAGTTTTAAATTGATTTAAAATTTACCAAAAATCATATTATTATTTAAATGTCATAATTAAACACAAAATTTCAAAATTACCCTCATTTTAGAAACTGGGTGTTACAGGTCATAACCTTGTCTGCCTCTTCCGGCCTCCGAATGTCGGGTAGGCACAGCTTGCTGCTCTTCATCAACACATCAAAGATGGCTATAACATCTTTGCCATCCAAGGAGTAGGTCTCCTTAGGCTTGGGAGCGTCTGATGCTTTCTATTTTAGTCAGTTAGCACCTTTAGAAATGTCGATCGTGAGAGATTAGTTCCTTCTATCATTGCGGTCGATGTTTATTCTTTACTGCTATCATGGAAATAGAGCTATTATAAGAAAGTATTTCTAGCAAATGAGGCCACTTCGTCGAAAGGTGGTTCCGGTGGAGACACTTTTTAATATGCTTTTTCTCTTAACACAAGAGTATATTCCTGTAAGCTGACTTCCCGCAGATGCTTTAATCTTCATGATTTTGTTTGTTTCTACAACTTCATATGATCATTTTGATAGTGTTTGGTACGCCTTACTGCTTTATCTTATATGTTCTGTATTATTGATTTATGTTTGAGTGATTGAGACATATTATGTTCTATGAGACCATATGAGACTTGTATTATAGTAAATGCCCCTTTGTCTAGGTACATCCGTGATCATATTATGGAATATTGGAGTGTATCATAGTACGTAGCTGGCCGAATCATACTTGATATTATACCTTCAAGACGATATAAAATAATCACAAAAAATATATCAATACTAATTTGTTTTGGACATTGTGTTTGCCATTGATTGTAGAAGTACAGAACAATTATATAGGAGGACTGAACTTAGACTCACAATACAAACTCGCTCGTTCAAAGAAAACCTAGGGACGAAAACCTAGGTACAGCAATCTAAGTACAATTATTTATTTTTGATTCTGTGAGGTGACGGTAGAGGCTCGGGAAAGCGACGGCAGCTCTGCCTTACTCCTTGGACGATCGGACATGGCCTTGACTCTGATAAAGAAATGCTCTCGGAATGTATAGGGAGACTCTTCTGCGCGTGCCTTTGTCTCTCTGTGTATCCCGCCTGGGGTCTCCAAGTCTTCAGATCTCTCCAGGTGTCTAGCTCTCCAGGTTTCGGTCCTTTGCAAGGGAATGGCACCTTGCTATTTATAGGAGTGAGGGTGTGATCATTAGGGTTTATAATGATTCCCTCCTTAAAAAAGCCGGCGGCCAATCATCTGGACCATTTATTTTTATTGCAATGAATCTGGGCAATTAATGTGGATTGCACCAAATCTTATGGGCAATTAATGTTGATTGCCAAGAATTTTGATAGACTCGGATCTCCTGCCACATGTTCGATTTGTCTACTCTAATTTGATTTGGGTAATTATGATGATTGCACTAAATCTGGTTGTTGGGATTTATTGATAGATCTTGATTGATTCAATGCCACGTGTCTAACCATTATTATGGGGAAACTGACCTTCTGCCACGTGTCATAACCGCGAGCCATAGCCGCATGAGGATAACTTCTTAGATTTTGAACCGCATGAGGGTGGCAGTCGCATAGGTGTAGCCTCCGAAATCTGAGCCGCATACGACTAGCCATGTGTCAAGGCCGCGTGGGTATGGCCTCTCAGTATTTGAGCCGTATGGAGATAATCCCCATGATTTGGGCCGCATGAGGACAACGGCCGTATGGGGTGGCTTCTTAGGATTTGAGCCGCATGACGATAGTCTCCACGATTCGAGCCGCATGAGGGGGGTGGCAGCCGCATAGTGAGCTTTGAAGTTGGTGGATCGTGCCAGCTGTATAGAAGATTTTCTCCGTTTTCCGAAGAACATGCCGTCGTGTCAGATTTCATCATTTCAACATTAATGTCAGAGTTATCACTTTACGTCAGACATTTAATGGGAGCAGTCACTTCATGGCCAGCTGTAAAAAGCAAGCTGCATAGGGTCACGTGATTCTTTCCTGAGCCACATGAGGCTATTGGAGAGTTTCTGAGCCACATGAGACTCCGATGGATTCCTGAGCCGCATGAGGCTCCTTCTGTTTTAAGCCGCATGGGCTTCTTCTGTTTTGAGCCGCATGGGCTTTTCTTGTTCTTTTTCATGCTTATACAAGACCCCCTTCAAAGTTTTTAATTTGAAAAATTGAAATACTTTGAATAAGAAGCATGGCTATATGAGCTCTGCTGGCCGCATGGGATGTTCTGGCCGTATGGACTTCTTGGCCGCATGGCCTGTCTGGCCGCATAGACTCCCTAGCCGCATGGATCGCTTCTGGCCGCATATTGTCCTCTCTGCCACGTAGGCAGCATTAATTGCTCTTGATTCATTATAATTTGGAGCCGTCTTTTGGGGAAATCCCAAGAGTTGGTTCATTAAATATTTGGATTTTATGCCCTGGGTGAATCTCCTTTATGAGAGGGGGCGAAATCCGAGGAGTCGATTTCGCCTGCAGCACATGACCCGAAGCGGTTATCGGTCCACGTGCCCCCCCATATTTTTCTATAAATATGGGTGCTTTTAGGACAGAGAAGCTTCTTTGCTTTCTTTTGTCTTCCTTTTTTCTTGTCCTAAGCCACTGTCTTTGTTTTCCTTCTCCGATCATCAATCGACTATGGCCCCCAAAGCTTCCAAAGCTCCCAAGGCCTCTGCTGCGACGAAAGGCAAGAAGGCGGCGGCCTCGTCGCTGACTGTAGCACCCCCAGTCCATCCTGACGTCCACCCTGCCATCAAGGGTAAGGACTATATGGAAGATCGAACACTTCAAACCCTAACACAATGGCTCTGTTGCATGTTTTTATGCACAAGCCTTCTTTCCTTCAGCATTCAATGCGTTCTTCGTCTTTATTGGACTACCTAAAGTTCAGTACGATGAAGCCGCATATGTTGTATGGGCCGCATGAACTTCTCATATCCGAGCCGCATGGGGTATACCCTATGTTTGAGCCGCATGAGAACGTCTGAGCCGTATAAACGCCTTTAGAACTGAACTGCATGAAGCCCTCTCTAAACAGAATCGCATGAGCTCCTAATGGGCTGAGCCGCATAACGTTTTAACCATCTTCTTAACTTTGTTTCTTTTTATCTTTGATTCTTGCAGCGACCGTGCCGAAGGCTGAGATCATTATGAAGGAAGAGCTGCTGCCTCCTTTCAAACAAGAGTTATTGCTCGTTAAGGAGGAGGTAATACCAAAAATGGAGGAACATAAAGGAGAGCTGGCGCCTATTGAGGTTGTTGTAAAGGAGGAGCCCCAGTCTGACGGCGGTAGTATTGGGAGTCCTGACCCTCCTACTCCGGACGAGGATTTTGCTCAAGTGGATCCTTCATATGAAAAAAGGTTGAGGGATTGGTATATGCGCCCTCGCAATTAGGATTCGTAGGCTCTCTTAAATGTCTGTCTTTTGTCTTGATATTTCTGTTTGTCTTTAGCTGTAGTTTGTGTTTTGCTTCTTTTGGACATCAATGTAATCTTCTTCCTTCTTATCTGAATGAAATGATAGAGAACTTTTCTGGCTTGCTTATGAGATGTAGTCGTGTGAATGTAACTGATCCGACTATATTTGCTCTATTCTTTGCTTGTAGTGGTTGCCTCAATAGGAGACTTTTTGTGGACCTATTATCCTTGGCGTACTCGAGTTCAGAATATGGATAATAAGACGAGAGAAAACCAACATACTTACTCAGAGGTAATGAGGACGTGGCAAGTATGGGGGTTTTACCGCGGGGCCTTCCTACTCAGAGGTAATGAGGACGTGGCAGGAGTGGACTCCGCGGAAGATATTTGTGGTCAACAGTGGACATTTGTGGGCCTATTATCCTTGGCATACTCCGGTTTTGGGTATGGATAATAAGTCGAAAGTGAACCAACATACTTACTCAGAGGTAATGAGGACGTGGCAAGCATGAGGGTTTCTTCGATGGAGCCTTCCTATTCAGAGGTAATAAGGACGTGGCAGGAGTGGGCTCCATGAAGGGGTACATAGAACAACTCAGAGGTAATGAGGACGTGGAAGTTCTATGTAAGGGGGTGATTTATTTTTGGCGGAAGTGAAACAACTCAGAGGTAACATCGACGTGGTTGTTTTGGAAAAATTTTGGATCTGTTACCCTTTTTTGTGCACTGAAAGTGCGGGTAGTGGATCATGAGGAGGGAGCTCTTTTTAGGAAAAAAGTTCAGAGGTATGATCATACGTGACTTACTACCCAAAAGAGGCGATATAGATTGACCAGGATGGGAGTTCAGCGGTACCTGGGGATACATAACTCGACAATCTGGAAGATTTGGAGGCAGACTGTGGGTTCAGTGGTACCAAGGGGTACATGACCCGATAATCTAGGATGTTTGGAGGCCGAATGTGAGTTCAGCGGTACCGGAGGGTACATAACTCAACAATCTGAAATATTTTGGAGGCAGACTGTGGGTTTAGCGGTAACGGAGAGTACGTAACTCAACAGTCTGAGATGTTTGTGGTATGTCTTTTTAGACATAATACTTCTTCAGGAACTTGCCGTTGATGGACAACATGAGCAAGTCTCCATTTTGTTTCGCGAGGCGGTAAGCACCGTTGGAGAAGACAGCCTCAATGACAAATGAACCTTCCCACTTTGGCTGGAATTTGCTGGCGGTTTTGTGAGTCATAACCATCGGCCTCTGAACTGCCAGAACGAGATCGCCCAATTGAAACGTTTTGATTTTGACCTTCTTGTTGAAAGCTCCGGAGATTTGGGCTTGATACAGCTCAATTCGTTGTTGAGCTAACATGCGCTTCTCATCTAGGGCCTCCAATTCTTGTAGTCGGCGATGGTGATTGTCATCTGTTGTCATTCGATAGGTGAGAGCGACGCGGAGCGAGGGGATTTGAGTCTCCAGTGGGAGAAATGCCTCACTTCCATATACCAGGGAGAATGGTGTGTTTTCGGTGGCCGTTCGGACTGTAGTACGGTACGCCCATAAGCATTTACCGAGCTTCTCATTTCCGTTACATTTGTTGGAAGACATGAACTTCTTGAGTAGCTTGATGATGGTTTTGTTGAATGCTTTAGCCAGACCATTAGCCGCTGGATTATATGGTGTTCAAGCAATATTCTGGATTCGATGTTTGTCGCAGAACCGCTAGAAGGCTTGGCTTACGAACTACGAACCGTTGTCATGGATGATCTTTCGGGGCAGTCCAAAGCGATAGATGACGTGAGGCTTAAGGAAGCTGATCACGTTTGAAGTTTTAACTTCTGCCAACGGAATAGCCTCCGTCCATTTGGAGAAGTAATCAGTGATTGTGAGTATGAAGCGATGTCCTCGAGACGAAGGTGGAGTAATCGGACCAAGGATGTCCATTCCCCATGCTTCGAATGGCCAGGATGTCACCGTCGGGTGTAGAAACTCGGATGGCTGATGGATGAAATCTACGTAGACTTGACAGGCTTTACATTTTCGTGCATAGTCTATTGCCTCTATAACCATTATGGGCCAATAATAGCCCATTCGTCGAAGGCGAACCTGTAATTTCGGGCCAGGCTGATGGGCCCCGCAGACGTCGTCATGAGCTTCGCGCACGGCTTCTTTGTCTTCTGTATTTGACAGACACCGAAGCAGTAATCCATCGTATGATCGTCGAAACAGCATTTTTGTCTCTATATTATAGAAGAATCTGAGGGAACGTCTTCTGATAGAAGTAGCTTCCTTCGGATTCTCTGGCAGGATGTCGTAGACTACGAAGTCAATGAATGGTTGTCTCTAGTCTGGTGCTTCGTCAACTGCCAGCGCGGAGTAACTCTCAACATATTGAATATTATTCCTGGGACAGACCAACTCACGGCCTATTATGTCGACCAGATGATAAGCATGATTCGGAACTGCTAAGGAAACGGCGAGACCTGCTAGGGCATCGGCTTCAATGTTCTGGAGCCTGGAAACATGTTCTATGAAGAACCCTGCCAAGGACGAGATAATGTCGATCGCTATTTGGTGATATGGGATCATGTCTTCATGGCGAACCTCGTATGAACCCGAATCTGATTGACAATTAGCTGCGAATCACCATATGCTTCAAGGTATTCTACCTCCAGTTCTTTTGCAAGTCGGAGGCCAATAACCAAAGCATTGTACTCGGCCACATTGTTTGAGCAGGACTCCGTGAGGGAGTAAGCCCTATTGATCACCAGCCCGGAGGGAGAAATCAGCACCACTCCAACTCCAGCAACGATGTTGCCCTTGGGCTCCGTTCTGGAAGCACCGTCGAAGAACATTCGCCATATTGTATCAAGAGAGGCCACATTTGAATTGGCGACTTCATCTGGTATCTCTTCGTCTATTCTGGTTGACTCCGAACCTGGATGAGCCGCTAAAAAGTCTGCCAGAGCTTGACCTTTAACAGCCTTCTGCGAGACGAAGATCATGTGGTAGGGGGATAGTAATATCGCCCAGGTAGCGAGGCGAGAGCTGAGTGTGCCTGGCTTAGTCATGAGGACCCTGAGGGGGTTAACTCTTGATATGACATGGATGGTTTGTCCCGTGACGTAGTGTCGCGTCTTCTGAATAGCAAATACTAGAGCAAGACACTCCTTTTCTATGGCAGTGTATCGGTGTTCTAGCCCCATCATCATTCGGCTGAGGTAATATATAGCTTGCTCATGGCCTGCATCATTATTTTGTGCTAACAGAGCACCGAGAGAATGCTCTATAGCTCGTACATAGAGCAGGAATGGTTTTCCAGCAACCGGGGCCACCAGAACCGGAGGGTTCGTCAGATATTCTTTGATGCTGTCGAAGGCGCGCTGGCATTCTTCATCCCATACGAAGGAGATGCCTTTCTTCATGAGGTGAGTGAATGGCTGACATCGCCCGAAGAGGTTAGAGATGAACCTCTTGATGTAGGCCAGCCTCCCTTGAAGGCCTCGGAGTTCACGGAGATTTTTCGGGGGACCCATCTCCATGATTGCCTTTGTCTTCTCCGGATCTATATGAATCCCCTGATCAGTAATGATAAAACCCAGGAATTTTTTACTGGATACGCCCAAGAAGGATTTGGTAGGATTCATTTTCAAGTTGTGTGCTCATATCAGGTCGAACACCGTCCTTAGATCCCGCAGATGGTCTTCCTTATAGCGACTTTTGACAGCGATGTTGTTAACATAGCACTCCACGGTCTTATGTAAGTAGTCTCTAAAGATGACACTCATGGCTCTTTGATACGTGGCGCCAGCATTCTTTAAACCAAACGGCATGACTGTGTAGCAGTATGTGCCAATCGGTGTTCGGAATGATGTGTGCTTCTCGTCGTCGGGAGACATCTTGATTTGGTTGTATCCCTATCACAGACATCATGATTGACAACACATGCGGCTTCCACTCCATGCGGCTCAGGCTCCATCTTCGATCGCCTCTTCCATGGCCCTGATCTCTCACGCTCCCAAGCAAATGTGTCTGATTCTCTGCAACACCACTTGGACTCTTCCTACTATGTGCCTTCACGCGCTAGAGTGAAGAAGTCTAGGGCAGCGCAAGCTCGGCAAGCTCAGTCTGTTGTCCCAACCTCTGACCATCCGAGCGCTCCGCTTACTGTTATGCGGACCTCTGATAGAAAGTTATACAGAACCACTCGAGTCCAGCCCCCGACGGCAAACGGACAGAGTGGTTCCCAAAAGTCTCCCCGCAACCAGGGAGCAAACGTGGTTGCTCGAGACCCATCTGACTGGCGTAACGTGATCCTTCACAAACACAAGGAAAGAGAAGGGGACTCGGTGTGCAAAGAGTCCTCCCACGGACATCACTACACCCAAGTCATTGTCAACTGTTGCTGCAACAACACGACAGCACGAGAAGACTGGCGGTCCATCTTCCAAAGACTGCAATAACCAAGTTCAGAGGATGAGGCACTTCCCGTCATCTCCTGCAACTCTGCTCAGAGGATCCCTACCAGCGGGAGAGGGAAGAAATCAAATATCTCCAGCCCGAAGATGTCAACCACTGTGACCAAAAAACTATCATCTAAGCGGTTGCCTACCACTGGAGTTTTCCAAGGTACCCGCTCGAAGACGAAATCTACTACATCGGGAGATTCATCATCCACATTACTGGGGGTCGATGGAACTGGGGGTAGCATTCCTCCGAACATCCATGACAATCCGGTATTCCAAGGAGATGAGCCCGGGGAAACGATTCTCCCAACAGATACAACAGGTGCCGACGTCCCCGAGGATGTTCGCGACTCTCAAGACGAGGCAAGCTCTGAAGCTGGGGGGTACTATTCCTTCTGAGTCCAAACCAGAGGAAAACATTTCCATATACCCCGACGACTTCTCTGTACAGGGATATGATTCAGAGGGCACGTCATCTACCGTCCCTTCTACTTCGGCTCGTGTGAGGACGGCATTCATGACAAACGACGATCAAGACGGTCCCAGTGATCGCCAACGCATCGACACTCTGGAGGCCATACTGCGTACCTTGGTCAAATTCGTGGACGAAATCAAAGCGGCGCTTCCAACTCTGCAAGGAAGGATGCCTGGCCAAACAAGCTTGGGTCCCGTGGTTAATGCAGACTCGAACTCAGTGGCACCAAACCCGGGCGACAATCCTCCTGAAATATCGGCTCCCACCACTACGAATGAGGCCAGGGAAGCAAGAAGAGAAGTCCAGGAGCTCCGGGCCATGTTTCACGCCCGAGAAACCTCCCAAGACCTCAGAATACGGCAACCATACCCTGCTGCATGGAGGGATGTCCCTTTCCCACCAAGATACAAGTCATTCAACATCAATCCCTATGATGGCAAAACTTCTGCAAGTCGGTACATTACTTACTTCAAAGTCACAACCGACCATCTATCCCATAACGACGCCATCCTTACACGATTATTCATCGGAGCATTGGAAGGGGTCGCCTTCGACTGGTATCGCAACCTGCCAAACCACTGCATCCATTCCTTTTCCAGCTTCAAGCGTATGTTCTTGGAGAGGTTCTACGAAGTAGGACAAGACGTGACGATGTCCACCCTCATGGATGTTGTTCAATGGGAGAAGGAACTGACAAGGAACTATATTGAGCAGTTTCGCCAAACCGTAATGAAGTTGCCGTCTGGAAATCCGGATTCCTCCTTAATTGAAATTTGCCAAAAGAGACTGCTCCCAATAATCAGCCTCTGGATGGGTGAAAGTCAATTCAAGGACTGGAAGATGTTCATCATCAATGCTACTAGCGTCGAAGATAAGTTGAAAAAGGCTCGCCAACTGGGATTACACATCTCGGAGGGAGAGGACAAGGGCAAACGCCCTAATGCTAACACCAACAACGGAGGTAATTCCTCCAATAACCGAGACAACAAGGGAAAACAGGCTATGGTGGCCGACGCAACCCAGAAGCCCGAATCGAAGCCAGCTGAGGTGACTTACTCCTTCGAAGACGGTCATGTCAAGCCCATCTCGGACATGCTCATACAAGGAGGTAGAATCCAGCTCCCTCCACCTAGACGGGAACCTCGGCCGGCCGAGATGGAAAGCCCCAAGTACTGCCATTACCAACGTTACGTCCACCACGCCACGCAAGACTGCATCCAATTGAAACGATATATTCAGCATCTCATCGATTTGAAGGCTCTGGCCATCGATTTTAAGGAGGTAACCGTGGCAGCCAATATGGTGTCGGTACAGTTCGGTAGCTTCCCTCTGACAGAGACTCAAGACGGCGTAGTACCCGTCCCTCGGGCAATAATGGAGATTGCTAATCTTCCACCTCCTCGAGATCAGGCCGCTGGTCTAGTACCCCTCACCACATCACGAGAGAAGGTCATGTGGGTCTACCCGGACCTGGTACCAGAAGTAACTCAGTCCGCACCACCCGCTCCCAACAAGAAGAAGAGTGGGAAAGTCAAGTCATGCCGCACAATCTCAGCAGAGGTCGAAGAAGCTACTGCTGTCGTTACCCGATCCGGCGCACAAACCCAACCTCCACCGGGTAACTCAACTGAAGATCATCAGCTGATAGCTGCTGATGCCCCAGGACCTTCTCAGCCTTCGACGACCGACAAGCCTAGGCCGAAGGAGACTCGCTTTGACAATCCGCTCCGAAAAGAGGTACCTCAGAGGTGGAGAGGCCCTACAACTTTGACATCTTGGCACAATTGGCCAACACACTGGCCAAATTATCATTATATACGAGCTCCTGAGACTCTCCAAAGATGTTCGCGTGGCACTAAGCGATGCACTCCAGAATGCAGACGCATATCTGGCTCAGGTCAACCTCACGGGAGAAAACCCGCCTGTAAATCTCTAGAACAACGTTTGCACAGGTGCAATACCCAACATCGTCTTCACTCCGCAGGATACGCTCATTAAAACTAACTTGCACGATCGTCCGTTGTATTACACTGGATACATCGGCGATGTAAAGGTGGATCGGATGCACATTGACCCTAGTTCTTCCATAAGCATCATCCCGAAGAGTCTGTTGTACCATCTTCGCATCCCCATGCATCGCTTGACGCCGACAAGCACCGCCATCAGCGGTTTCAATTCGGGTAGGAGCTACCCGATCGGGAAGATTCGCTTGAAGTGCCAAATCGGCGATCTGCAGTCAGAAGTGACTTGTTATGTCATTGATGCGAACACTTCCTATAATATTCTCCTGGGGCGTACTTGGATACACGATTACATGATTGTGCCTTCCACGCTGCACCAGTGCTTCAAGTACGTCGACAAACACGGCTTCGTGAGAACAGAATTTGCTGACATCGATCCCTTCAAAGGGGTCGAGTCTTATTACTCGGACTCCTGCTTGTACGAGAAGTCGAAAAGGTACCTTGTCGAAGGAGATATGCAAGCTCAAACTGAGACAACAACGGGATCAAAAGAACCCCTGACAATCCACCTTCAAGCTCGCAAACCTAGCAAGACCGCACCCCTTACGGCCGCTCTGCGTAAGGATGCAATCAGTCTCTCGGCACAAGAGGGGCAAATGATAATCCGACTGCCAAGGTCTGGCCAAGCGCCAAAACCCACAACGGAGCCACTGACCATCAGGCTACCAAGAGCCGGCCAGCCATAAACAGAGAAGCTTAAACCCTCTGATAAGCCAATAACGATACGTCTTCCCGAGATGAATCGTCAGCCCAATGCGAAGTTGGAAACTCCTAACGAGCCAACAACTCTCCGCCTAGTATCAAGCGCCAAACAGGGAGTCGCTAGTTCGCCAACTACTCCACGTTCTGCCCCACCAGCGGAACCCTTGATGATTAAGCTGTCCAAGTCATCCTCTCAGCATTTGTTTATACAGGGGGTGGCCGAAGAAGAACCAAAATTGGCCAAATATGTGGTTGCTCATACTGATGTTTCATCCGCAGATGATGTAATCCCACTAGAAAAGATACCTTACTTTATCAATAAAGGGATGTCTTTGAACTACCTCGAGCTTGATAAGCTTTGTATAATGTATGCTATAGAACACGGTATAGGCACTCACCTATACACGCAAGTGACAAATGTTTACACTGCAAATCAACTTACTCCTGTGGAAGGCACCTACTTCATAGTAGAGGGAGAAGACCATCCAATCATCTTCGGCCGGAAGAATGATCCACAGCCCTTCGCAATAGAGGAAGTCGATTTTGACTCGGACGCCGGAAGACTGCCCCTTTATCTGTATAGCTCCCAATCCAAGTACCTCATGCAAAGATAGGGGTATGATCTGGAGACTACACCAGGCTTGAACTATGACACTGGTCGACGGTTACCTTTATAGTTGCCAGTCCCGGCCGGGAAACCACGGGATTACTACAACAAGACCCGATGTGGACTGGGGTATGTTACGCCTGCAACGACCCCTGAAAGCTTATATGAGGAATGCGACTGGCATTCACACTCAACCGGATTACCAACTTCTGATTCAGATATCAGCATCGGGGACGTATTCAGGCAAATCTTGTCTGTCAATATGGCATTCGCCAATGCTTACGAAGAAGAAGAAGACATTCCTGAACTCCTTGAATTAGAGTCGTGGGCCCAACAGCTGGATGCACAATGGGAAAAGCGGTTTGAACAAAGAGAGCCTCCTACTGAAGATAAGGTTATGCAAGTTGACCTCGGTAATGAGTCTTCTCCAAAACCAATCTTCGTTAGTAAAAGCCTGGCAGACGAAGAGCGAGAATCGCTGCTACAACTTGTCAAAGAATATATTGATGTGTTCGCCTGGAGTTATGAAGACATGCCAGGGCTAAACCCCGAGATTGTACTTCACAAACTCAACATCCGGCCGGATACAAAGTCGATCAAGCAACAACAGCGACGCTTCCTCCCGAATATTATGAATGCGATCGAAGCCGAAGTTAACAAACTGATAGCCAGTGGTTTCATTCGTGAAGAACAACATCCGGACTGGGTCGCCAACATAGTACCAGTACTCAAGAAAAATAAAAAGATTCAAATCTGCATCGACTTCCGCAATCTGAACGAGGCGTGTCCTAAAGATGAGTTTCCCCTCCCTATCACAGACATCATGATTGACAACACCTGCGGCTTCGAGAGCATGTCATTCATAGATGGTTTCTCAGGATACAACCAAATCAAGATGTCTTCCGACGGCGAGAAGCATACATCATTCCGAACACCGATTGGCATATACTGCTACACAGTCATGCCTTTTGGTTTAAAGAATGCTGGCGCCACGTATCAAAGGGCCATGAGTGTCATCTTTAGAGACTACTTATGTAAGACCGTGGAGTGCTATGTTAACGACATCGCTGTCAAAAGCCGCTATAAGGAAGACCATCTGCAGGATCTAAGGACGGTGTTCGACCTGATGCGAGCACACAACTTGAAAATGAATCCTACCAAATCCTTCTTGGGCGTATCCAGTGGAAAATTCCTGGGTTTTATCATTACTGCTCAGGGGATTCATATAGATCCAGAGAAGACAAAGGAAATTATGGAGATGGGTCTCCCGAGAAATCTCCGTGAACTCCGAGGCCTTCAAGGGAGGCTGGCCTACATCAGGAGGTTCATCTCTAACCTCTCCGGGCGATGTCAGCCATTCACTTACCTTATGAAGAAAGGCGTCTCCTTCGTATGGGATGAAGAATACCAGCGCGCCTTCGACAGCATCAAAAAATATCTGACGAACCCTCCGGTTCTGGTGGCTCCGGTTGCTGGAAAACCATTCCTGCTCTATGTACGAGCTATGGAGCATTCTCTCGGTGCTCTGTTAGCACAAAACAATGATGCATGCCTTGAGCAAGCTATATATTACCTCAGTCGAATGATGATGGGGCCAGAACACCGATACACTGCCGTAGAAAAGGAGTGTCTTGCTCTAGTATTCGCCATTCAAAAGATGCGACACTACATCACGGGACAAACTATCCATGTCATATCAAGAGTTAACCCCCTCAGGGTCCTCATGACTAAGCCAGGCTCACTCAGCTCTCGCCTCGCTACCTGGGTGATAATACTATCCCCCTACCATATGATCTTCGTCCCGCAGAAGGCTGTTAAAGGTCAAGCTCTGGCAGACTTTTTAGCGGCTCATCCAGGCTCGAAATCAACCAGAATAGACGAAGAGATTCCAGATGAGATCACCAATTCAAATATGGCCTCTCATGATACCGTATGGCGAATGTTCTTCGACGGTGCTTCCAGAACGGGGCACAAGGGCAATATCGTCGCTGGAGTCGGAGTGGTGCTGATTTCTCCCTCCGGATTGGTAATCAATCGGGCTTATTCCCTCACGGAGCCCTGTTCAAACAATGTGGCCGAGTATAATGCTTTGGTCATTGACCTCCGACTTACAAAAGAACTGGAGGTATAATACCTCGAAGCATATAGCGATTCACAGCTAATTGTCAATCAGATTCGGGGTTCATACGAGGTTCGCCATAAAGACATGATCCCCTATCACCAAATAGCGATCGACATCATCTCATCCTTGGCAGGGTTCTTCATAGAACATATTCCCAGGCTCCAGAACATTGAAGTCGATGCCCTAGCAGGTCTCGCCGTTTCCTTAGCAGTTTCGAATCATGCTCATCATCTGGTCGACATAATAGGCCGTGAGTTGGTCTGTCCCAAGAATAATATTCAATATGTTGAGAGTTACTCCGCGCTGGCAGTCGACGAAGCACCAGACTGGAGACAACCATTCATTGACTTCGTAGTCTACGATATCCTGCCAGAGAATCTGAAGGAAGCCACTTCTATCAGAAGACGTTTCCTCAGATTCTTCTATGGTACAGAGACGAAAATGCTGTATCGGCAAACATACGATGGATTACTGCTTTGGTGTCTGTCAAATACAGAAGCCAAAAAAGCCGTGTACGAAGCTCATGACGGCGTCTGCGGGGCCCATCAGCCTGGCCCAAAATTACAGGATCGCCTTCGACGAATGGGCTATTATTGGCCCATGATGGTTGCAGACGCAATAGACTATGCACGAAAATACAAAGCCTGTCAAGTCCACGCGAATTTCATCCATGAACCATTCGAGTTTCTACACCTGACGGTGACATCCTGGCCATTCAAAGCATGGGAAATAGACATCATTGGTCCGGTTACTCCACCTTCGTCCAGAGGACATCGCTTCATACTCGCAATCACTGATTACTTCTCCAAATGGGTGGAGGCTATTTCGTTGGCAGAAGTCAAAACTTCAAACGTGATCAGCTTCCTTAAGCATCACGTCATCTATCGCTTTGGACTGCCCCGAAGGATCATCTACGACAACGGTCCGCAGTTCGCAAGCCAAGCCTTCTATCGGTTCTGCGATAAACACCGAATCCAGAACATTACTTCAACACCATATAACCCAGCGGCTAATGGTCTGGCTGAAGCATTCAACAAAACCATCATCAAGCTGCTCAAGAAGTTTGTGTCTTCCAACAAACGTGACTAGAATGAGAAGCTCGGCGAATACTTATGGGCGTACCGTACTACAGTACGAACGGCCACCGGGAACACACCATTCTCCTTGGTATACGGGAGTGAGGTAGTTCTCCCATTGGAGACCCAAATCCCCTCACTCTGCGTCGCCCTCACCTACCGATTGACAACAGATGACAATCACCATCGCTGACTACAAGAGTTGGAGGCTCTAGACGAAAAGCGCATTTTAGCTCAGCAACGAATTGAGCTGTATCAAGCCCAAATCTTCGGAGCTTTCAACAAGAAGGTCAAAATCAGAACGTTTAACGTAGGTAATCTTGTTTTAGAAGTTCGGAGGCCGATGGTCATGACTCACAAGACTGTCGGCAAATTCCAGCCAAAGTGGAAAGGTCCATTTGTCATTGAGGCTGTCTTCTCCAACGATGCTTACCGCCTCGCGAAACAAAATGGAGACTTGCTCATGTTTCCCATCAACGGCAAGTTCTTGAAGAAGTATTATGTTTGAAATGACATACCGCAAATATTCCAGATTGTAGAGTTACGTACCCTCTGGTACCGCTGAACTCACGTTCTGCCTCCAAATCTTCCAGATTGTCGAGTTATGTACCCGCAGGTACCGCTGAACTCCCATCCTGGTCAATCTGTATCGCAGCTTTTGGGTAGTAAGTCACGTATGATCATACCTCTGAACTTTCTCCCTAAAAGAAGCTCTTTTCTCATGATCCACTACCCGCCCTTCCAGTGCACAAAAAATGGTAACAGATCCACAAATTTCCCAAAACAACCACGTCGATGTTACCTTTGAGTTGTTTCACTTCCACCAAAAACAAATCACCCCCTTACATAGAACTTCCACGTCCTCATTACCTCTAAGTCGTTCTATGTACCCCTTCATGGAGCGCACTCCTGCCACATCCTCATTACCTCTGAGTAAGAAGGCTCCATCGAAGAAACCCTCATGCTTGCCACATCCTCATTACCTCTGAGTAAGCATGTTGGTTCCCTTTCGACTTATTATCCATACCCAAAACTCGAGTACGCCAAGGATAATAGGACCATAAATGTCCACTGTTGACCACAAATATCCTCCGCGGAGTCCACTCCTGCCACGTCCTTATTACCTCTGAGTAGGAAGACCCCGCGGTAAAACCCCCATACTTACCACGTCCTCATTACCTCTGAGTAAGTATGTTGGTTTTCTCTCGTCTTATTATCCGTATTCCGAACCGGGGTACGCCAAGGATAATAGGTCCACAAATGTCTTTCGACGACCACAAATGTCCTCTGTTGACCGCCAATGTCCTCTGTTGGCCACAAATGTCCGCAGTCGACCACAAATGTTGTACTAGGTTTTCTAGTACATGCCACTCTTTTCTTATCACGTCTTGGGAGCCCAGCTGCTCCCTGGCATTCTTTTAATCCCAAGAACTTCCATAACGCCCTCATCGCAAAGTTGTTCTAGGTATCCCTCTCAAACTTGTTATCCGTACCTAAAACCAAGGTATGCCCAGGGTAACAGGTCCACAAATAGTCCCCCAGTGGGACAAAATGCCACAAAACACAACAAGTATAAGAAATGGAGGATGAGTCGAAACATGCTCATTTATTCGGAATCTAAGGTACTACATTATCTGGGACTATGTCCCTATTACAAGATGAAAAGAGAAAAGAAAAAGAGCATAAACAAAAGAAGAAGAAAAAAGCCGACTATTGTTCGACGACACACAATGCCATGAGACGGTCTCTCAACAGGGTAGTCGACCGCTCAAACCTCTGTTTGGCCCGGCGCTCGACCTCTTGATTTAGCAGCACCGTATCTTCCAAGTGCGTATGAGCCCGCCAGCCGTCCTCAAACTTCTTCAGAGCACGCTCCAGGTTAGCAGAAGTCGGAAAACCCTTTCGGCGTCCTGAATGATCAACTCTTTATCTACACGCAAAGCGTCAAGCTCAGACTCCAAGAAGACCAGCTTCTTTTGAAGTTCGAGGATTTGCTCCCTTGTATCAGTTACTCCACGGGAAGCGGCTGCTTCCCGAGCTCTGCAAACCTCGCTCCGGCGGCTCAGCTGGTCGTACAAGAGAGATAGGTCGCCAAGGTCCTTCATTATGACTGGCTTGGACGTATCTCGCGCAAGCCTTATCTTCTCTAAGGCAGTGGTGAGGAAGCCCCGTTTCTGATCTATTGTCGCAGACAAATCAGCTTGTCGCAGCGTTCGAAGTTGGGCTACAAGCTGATCGGCCTCTAACAACTTGGGCCCCAGAAGCGCAGCTATCCCCTCCCCGCCAGGAAGGGTTTTAAGAATCTCAATTTGCCCATGAGCGCATTGTCAGGCCAGGGCAAAGGGAGTCCCCCGCTCTACAGCAGCATCGACTCCTCTTTTCAAATGACGATAGAAGCTGTCAACCACATCCTGTGACACCTCATCCAAAACTTTCATAGAGGATGGCGTCAAAGGAAGTGTGGTTGGCAGTTTTAAAGAAGACGCAACAAAACTTGCTGCCCTGCCACAAGAGAGATAAATCCTGAGCGAAATGACGCTTGAACAGCGGCCAATTCTTCCTCTGCAGCCCGAAGAACTTGGATACTCGGTAAGGCTGAGAGGTCAACCCCCGGAGTCATACAAGCAGAGAAGGATAAAGGGCCCATCGCTCCCTGTCCAGGCTGTGCCACCATCTGGTCTCCCAAACTCGATCCGGTGGGAGGCCTCTCGAGATAAATCGGGAGAGGAGGAGGCATGTTCCTTTCCACCAGATCCCCGCTAGTAGAGCCTTCCCTGACAATATCCGTCATGGGCAGCAAAGAGGCTGGACCTGTATGTCCAGAGCAACTATCAATCATCTTAACCCGAAAGATGTGATGATAGAGCAAATAAACCTCCTTACTGGTCAAGATCTGACTTAGCTTACCAGGGGAGGGTTACGGAAGTTGAGGCTCGATCTCAGTAATCGTGCCCTCCTCACCGACAATATCCGAGACGAATGTCGCAGGTTCCTCCGCTCCAGCAGTCCCGGAGATAGACGCAGTGGGGTCCATATCACCCGGTTGGAATCCAGTACCCTCGGAGATTGGCTCGGAAGGGCCCACATAGCTCTGAATAGAGACCTCCACGACCGGAGGAACTTCAGCCGTCGCCGGGAGGGCCCCGGCAGCAACAATCTCGGTATACACGTCACTAACCAGAGTGGCTATGACCGGATCAGCTTCAGAAACATCAGCTGGTTCTGAAAAATCCCTTTCTTCTGACGCCTACAGAGAGAAGAAAAAAATGATTAATCAACAGTTCAGGGAAAAGAAGGACCAAAGGAAAGGATGGCTGTAGTTCAAGTTACCTCCGAAGCAGCATCATCACCTTCACCTCTCTCTGTAATAAACAGCACGTAGCGTCTTACCACAGTCCGCTTCGTAGAGTAGGTTCTGCTACCATCGGTGGACACGTGCCTGCTTCGCTTGCGCAAAGGACCAGGCACGACGGGCGGCTGATTCGCCACCATCTCATCAAGCACATCAGGCGGCTGATCTGCCACCACTTCATCGGACATAATGGACGACTGATCCGTCGCCACCTCGTCTAGAGGAGGGAGAGAGTCATCGGCACCCTGCTCGCCATCCTCTTTATCCACAGTGGTAGACTCTGAGTCCGGCACAAGAACTGTGTTCGCCCTCTGCTTCCTCGTCTTCGACCCCTGGGGCTTCTCCGCCAAGCCGGTACCAACAATAAAACTGGTACGAGGGTCAAAGTTAACAGGAAACCTGCTTGTAGTAACGTGGTAGAGAGCCGCTAAATTCAAAATCTCCCCTTGCGTCTCGACGTTAGGGACCGAGAAACTAGCATGAGTATGAGCAATATCATAGTAGTGCCAGGCCCTGATGCCATCCAGAACGCTGCCTTCAAAACCCAGACAAGAGCTGGGACTCTCCAGGAACAGCTGGCTGTACCCAAACAGGCAGGAGAACCGGTTGGGCAAGTAAGGTTCCAGGTAGACGGTATTGCGGTTGTGATATACTAAGTGCGAGGGATGAATTTTACGCAACCAAAGAAGCATCCTTCTAGGTAAGAGGAGAGGAGGCCCGGTACCGTCAACGTGTATACTCCTCACCTCCTCAGCAAAAAAGTGGAGAACATACACGAAGAAGTTATATCCATCCACCCTCGCCAGCGCCCTCCGACAGACGGGCATAGTGTTATACTCCCGGGACATTTGGCGGTACTGGAAGATAAAAGCATCGTCGTCAGTTACACCATCTTCTGGGCCAGGTCTTATCAAAGACCGGCAGTACATTAATAGCCACCCCATCAAATAATGGTAGGGCAGCTCGATTCGTTCAAAGTTCATTGCCGTGTTACGGGCAATAACTTTGGACGAAAAAGTACGGAGGCCACGGTGTATACTGCACACCATGGCCGGAAGAAGAGCCAGTCTGACCCCGAAGGCCAGCTTCACGGCAGGAAGGATAAATTTTTGGCTGATCCTCTCAATGGAACCAACTCCTCCTGAGACTACGCAATTTCGTAGCCATACCATCAGGAACCCTGCCAGGATCACCTTCTTCGACAGCGGCTGGGTATCCTGATAAAAATAACCGAAGGAATCAGTTTGACTCCCGAACGTGTCGCTCAAGGCCCTCGATTTCTTGGCGGTTGACACCAGAACCTGTACTCGCTCTCGGGTCAGAGGATCCCGGGGAGTAACCCGGCCTGAGGTACCTTGCTAAAAAAGGTAGGAGAGCTAAGCCCTAGTATACGGAAGGTTCCCTTCCGATCTACCATCCTTCTTGGTCGTCTGCTGACAATAACTGTGGTGACACAGTAACTCCTGATAGACAGCAACGAAACCCGGATATCGTTGCTCCAAATCTTTAAACTCTTCGTTCAATTGGAGTATATACTTCAAACACTTCATTGCCCCAGGGCAGCCTAAAAACTGCGTGCAACTCATGAAGAGCAAGACCAATCTCCCCTCCAGGCGCGAAGAAGGTCCTCGTCTGCCGGTTGTACATCTCCAAGAGAGCCATGAATAACTCCTTGTTGATGGGCAGTCCATGTCATGTACCCCGGATGGCATGGTAGAGACCAACCTCACGTAGAAAAGTTCTATATTCTCGCAAAATCCACCCGGTCAAATTAGCCCACGAAGGGATGGGGTGTATCCAGTTCAAAAGCGAGAGCCGGCCAACGGGATAAGACCCTTTTCGAACAAGTTGATTCAGAAAGGTGTCGGCTTGAGAGAATGAGAAATTGGGACCTTATGCATTTAAGAAGGTACCCGGGGCCAGCCCCATCACGTAGCAGCTGAGCGGTTCCCTACCCACAATCATCCCCGACCGGCTCGGGGTCAAGGATTCCGACATCTTCCTGTCCATCTGCAACATATTGAACCACGCCAATGGGAAATGACGCTCCGTCTGGAGGATGTGGATCGCCCTTCCAGCAGAAATAAAATTCTAATCCTCAGATATATCCAATACCTGAGAGTTCTTCACAGTCAGGGCATCCCCGAAGAAGAACACCAGCTTCAGGTACGTCCCATCCAATCGCCCTGAGTTCAGCATAGCACAGAGAAAGCGAAAGGGCTGGTTCTTGATAAGATTCAGCCTCTCCTCGGGCTCGTTCTGGGGCAATTATTCCACCACCTGCTGGGCTATATGGTCAAACCGAACTCATATGGCAAACTGGGCATGACCCACAAGGGGTTCTCCTGCAATATTGACTAGCGGATTTACTGAAAAGAGACAAAAGAAACAAAGTTAGGAGATGGCCAGAAAACATTTAGAGTTCATACGGCTCTGATTAAACGAAGCGCTTATGCGGCTCGGATTTTACAGAGTACATGCAGCTCTGTTTAGATGAGTCTTTATGCGGCTCAGTTTTTTTACTTGTAGAAGCATGGAAAAAAATAAGAAAAGCCCATGCGGCTCAAAACAGAAGTAGCCCATGCGGCTTAAAATAGAAGGAGCCTCATGTGGCTCAGGAATCCATCGGAGTCTCATCTGGCTCAGAAACTCTCCAATAGCCTCATACAGCTCAGAAAAGAATTACATGACCCTATACAGCTTATTTTTTACAGCTGACCATGAAGTGACTGCTCCCATTAAATGCTCTGACGTAAAGTGATAACTCTGACATTAAAGTTGAAATGATGAAATCTGACATGACGGCGTGTTCTTCGAGAAATAGAGAAAATATCCTATACAGCTGGTATGATCCACCAACTTCAAAGCTCTCTATGCGGCTGCCATCCCCATCATGCGACTGATGCTCTCATGCGGCTCAGATCGTAAAGACTATCGCTATGCGGCTCAAATCCTAAGAAGCCACCCCATGCGACTGCTGTCCTCATGCGGCCCAAATCATGGGGATTATCTCCACGCGGCTCAAATACTGAAAGGCCATACCCACGCGGCCTTGACACGTGGCTAGTCGTATGCGGCTCAGATTTCGGAGGCTACACCTATGCGGCTGCCACCTTCATGCGGTTCAAAATCTAAGAAGTTACCCTCATGCGGCTATGGCTCACGTTTATGAACGTGGCAGAAGGTCAGTTTCCCCGTAATGATGGTTAGACACGTGGCATTGAATCAATCAAGATCTATCAACAAATTCCAACAACCAGATTTAGTGCAATTATCATAATTACCCAAATCAAATCAGAGCAGACAAATCGAACACGTGGCAGGAGATCCGAGCCTATCAAAATTCATGGCAATCAACATTAATTGCCCATAAGATTTGGTGCAATCTACATTAATTGCCCAGATTCATTACAATCAAAATCAATAGTCAAGATGATTGGCCGCCGACTTTTTCAAGGAGGGAATTATTGTAAACCCTAATGATCACACCCTCACTCCTATAAATAGCAAGGTGCCATTCCCTTGCAAAGGACCGGAACGGGGAGAGCTTGACACTTGGAGAGATCTGAAGACTTGGAGACCCCTAGCGGGATACACAAAGAGACAAAGGCACGTGCAGAAGAGTCTCTCCATACATTCCGAGAGCATTTCTTCTTAGATTTTGAACCACATGAAGGTGGCAGCCGCATAGGTGTAGCCTCCGAAATCTAAGCCGCATACGACTAGCCACGTGTCAAGGCCGCATAGGTATGGCCTCTCAGTATTTGAGCCGCATGGAGATAATCCCCATGATTTGGGCTGCATGGGGTGGCTTCTTAGGATTTGAGCCGCATGACGATAGTCTCCACGATCCGAGCCGCATGAGAGCATCAGCCGTATGAGGGGGTGGCAGCCGCATAGAGAGCTTTGAAGTTGGTGGATCGTACCAGCTGTATTGGAGATTTTCTCCGTTTCCCGAAGAATACGCCGTCGTGTCAGATTTTATCATTTCAACTTTAATGTCAGAGTTATCACTTTACGTCAGAGCATTTATTGGGAGTAGCCACTTCATGGCCAGCTGTAAAAAGTAAGCTGCACAGAGTCACGTGATTCTTTTCTGAGCCGCATGAGGCTATTGGAGAGTTTCTGAGCCGCATGAGACTCCGATGGATTCCTGAGCCGCATGAGGCTTCTTTTGTTTTAAGCTACATGGGCTTCTTCTATTTTGAGCCGCATGGGCTTTTCTTGTTCTTTTCCATGCTTCTACACATTGAAAAGTTAAAAAAAGAAAAGCCAAAATAAAAACATCTATGAATAATAATAATAATAATAATAATAATAATAATAATAATAATAATAATAATAATAATAATAATAATAATAATAATAATAATATTTACTATTATAAAGATGCTTGAAAATGGCGCAAAATGAGCCTTGTAAGACGTATACGTATATCTTAACGTAACTAAGTTTTTTTTAAATCCTTCTAACTTCTACCATTATATCCCTCGCTTAGAAATAAATCTTAAAATCCTTCTAACTACCTAACATATATCTAAATCCTATAAACATATTTATAACAAATCTAAATTTAAGTATATTCAATATCCAAATTATATTTAAACTAACTATATTGTATTATCTAAACATATGTCCAAATTTCTAAAACCATATCTATAATAAAATTTAATCAAAATATATTAAAATTATATTTAAAATATTTTAATATAATTTAAATTTTTATCTATTTTTTAATAATATTACATTTTTTTTCTTTTGGTAGGTGAACATGACGGGTAATAGTACCATTGATTGGTTTATAAATAAATATTTATTCTTTTGTCTTGTTTTGTTTTGTTTTGGCTAATTCTAAGGGCACACGACATTTTTCTAGGGGCTATCCCTTACGAGGGGGCAGCCCATGAAAGTGGAACTTTTGCTGGGGATAGTCCGAAATTTACTTGGGGCTAGCCCACCCCCCAAAAACCCTTTTTCCCACTTCATTTTATCATTTCCTTTCTCTCTCTCTTCTATATTCTCAAACACTAAAACCGTCTTCTCTTCTCCATAACTCAACTCCCATAATTCCTAAACCCTAAATTCCTTCTCCATTCCTTCAATTCCAATCAATGGTACCCAAGCCCAAACCATCATCACAATCTAGGTATGTTTTGACATATTTTTGGTATATTTTCATTTCAAATTTATTGAATCTCTGATAATTCTCAAAAAAATTTGATAAAATAGGTTAGAACATCTTTAGGGTTTATGTTTGGATTTTTCGAACATGACAAATCATTTGTTTTTCATTAAACCTTAACCCTAAAACATAACAAAAGATTGGTTTGGCCGTTCTGGCCTCTACAGTCGCGCACAAATATGTCTGGACTGCAGGCAGACTAGCAGTCCTGAAGTAAAGCAGGACTATAGGCTGACCGACAGTCCTGAAGTGAAGCAGGACTGCATGCAGGGTGAGGACTATGTTGTAATTTGATAAAACTGGTGAATATGGTGAGTTTCAAATTTCTAGTCTTTAAAGATTTCTAAGTTTGTAAACTTAATTCATGTCGTGTCATTTACAGGCTACAAAGGTGAAGGAATTAGCAAAAAGCCTCCATCAATGCCAGGGTGAGGACTATCTTGCAATCTGTAACGAGATGGAGCGCATCGAGGACACTGTAGATTTTTCTTTCTTGTAAAATCGGAAGCAGCGTTCGAAAGCCCGACATGATAATTAGTTTTTTTTTTGGATATTTGGATGTGATGGGTTTTGAATATTTGGATTTGTTTTGAATATTTGGATATGTTTTGATATTTGGGTATGTTAATATTTGGATATGTGGACGTGATCTAATTTGGGATATGTTTTTGGTATTATTGCATATGTTATTGTTATTGTTTGGTGTGAATGCATATGTGGATGTTTGGATATGATTTGGTATTAGAACAAGTTGGCAGTCCTAATCGAAACACTCTGTACAGAGAGTTTTGATTAGGACTGCCAACTAGTAGGCAGTCCTGCATGAAGCAAGGACTGCTAACATTGTGGCAGTCCTAATCAAAACTCTCTGTACAGACAGTTTTGATTAGGACTGCCAGCAAATTGGTAGTCCTGCACAAAGCAAGGACTGCCAACAAGGTGGCAGTCCTAATCAAAACTCTCTGTACATAGAGTTTTGATTAGGACTGCCAGCAAATTGCCAGTCCTGCACAAAGCAAGGGCTGCCAACAATATGACAGTCCTGATCAAAACTCTCTGTATATAGAGTTTTGATCAGGACTGCCACATTGTTGGCAGTCCTGCATGAAGCAAGAACTGCTTACAAGTGGGCAGTCCTAATCAAAACTCTCTGCCAGAGAGTTTTGATTAGGACTGCTAACATGCTGGCAGTCCTGTATAAAGCAAGGATTGCCAACAATGTGGTCCTGATCAAAACTCTCTGCAGAGAGTTTTGATCAGGACTGCCACATTGTTGGCAGTCCTGCATGAAGCAAAGACTGCCTACAAGTGGACAGTCATAATCAAAACTCTCTACCAGAGAGTTTTGATTAGGACTGCCAATATGCTGGCAGTCCTGCATGAAGCAAGGGCTGCCAACAGCATGGCAGTCCTAATCAAAACTCTCCGGCAGAGAGTTTTGATTAGGACTGCCCACTTGTAGGCAGTCCTTGCTTCAACTAGGACTGCCAACATGCTGGTAGTCCTAGTTAAAAAAAACTCTGATACTCTTGGCCACAGGTAAACACATATAACACACAGGTAAACACAAATTGCACACTGATACTTTGAAACATTTTGCACACAAGTAAACACAAATTGCATACTGGTACTTTGATATATTTTGTACACTGGTAAACACATATTATCACGACCCGCACCCGGTTTTCGGACGCGAGCTCGTGAGCAAGCCAGCTACGTATTGAGCAGACTCCAGCCCGACTCGAGTACGTATAAGCTGTCAAGGTCATGGGTAAAACTGTATCTCAATCCACAGGAATCATATAAACAAGAATGAACAAGTATGGGTCATGGTCTGCAGCACATTAGTATATTATCCGATTAGACTCTAAGAATGATATGAGTCTATAAAATTAGCAGAGTATAACATGGCATGGAATATAAAGCACGAGAGGATAATAAAGAAATATCACAAGCAAATACCTGTATCATGCATCGCAATCCTCTACCATCCTGCTCTACTAACTAACTCCACGCAGTCGTTAAACCTGAAGAGATCATCAGGTCCTCAGAGGACTAGCAAGATATATAATATACAAGCCAACAGGTAACATTACAAATATACAGAGAAGTAAAGAACAATCAAGGGTATCCAACGAGACAAGATGAACTAAGACACAAGATCTAAACACAATGATCCTAAGAACTGGCATGCCATACTAAAAATGGCTAATAGGTCAAAGCTATAGACTGCAGTCAAGGTAATTACTCACAATCTATAGTGTCTCAATCGCAGTCAAGGCAAGTACTCACGACCAAGACAGTAGCCAATCCTAGTATAAAATCCTATAGACCGTAGTCAAGGTAAGTACTCACAATCTATAGAATGTCAAAGTCAAGTCCTACTCAAGTCATGTCAAGTCATGTCAAGTCAAGTCAAGTTATAATCAAGTCGAGGGAATCGCGGTGTAGGACTAGACGACTCTATCAAGGAATACATATGAAACTAACACAGTGTAACAGATAGAACTATCATAACAGGAAGGAACAAGAATGTGCAGGCGACTAGAAACATATAAAGTAAAACTATATACAGGACGAGTGTACAAGACATGGAATAAAGCAATCACGAATGTCAGGAAAAGAATGGCAGTGAGATGATGAACATGCATATAAATTATACTATACAAGTTGGCAAGGTATACTTGCCTGGTTCTGCGATGTGAGGATGAAGTTTCGTTCCCGTGTCCACGCATCTGGAACCCGACGCTCCTAGATAATTAATTAACTAAATTAAGCCACTACTCATAAACTTAAAATATGACTTAATTAGTCAAAATAATATTTTAAGATTATATTTAATTTCTTGTGGGACCTTTTAGACCTATACAATCACATACAGGCTCCACGAGACACCGAACACAGTTTTTTTTAGGTTTCCAACTCCCAATTAGTCAGTTATGCCCATACTTCAATACTATACTTAGAAATCATGTAAAAATCATTAAAATATTATTTAAACTAATTTTATATAGAATTAATGCTAAAATTATAGAATTAATGTTTTTAAAGGCATTTATGACTAGTTGATTAATAAGTTAGCTAGTTAACCCAAAACTTGTCCGGAATATAGTTAATTACTCATAATTGATAAAATAACCAAAAAATAAAATTTAAATAGAAGTAAAATACTTTATTTTCTAGAATAACATCATAGATATAAGGGTAAGATTATACTACAAGTTCGGGGCATCCTAGGTCAGCAGGTCGCCCGAAATTAGCTAGTTTTGACCTATAATTTTCTCAACCAGAATTGAGTTGCTAAATTCGTTAAAAAATACTTAAAAATCCTAATTTATGTATATGAATACACATAAATTTAGTTTCAAGAATAGGCATCAATAACTAGTAGTTCCTTCACAATGGTGTTAATTTTTACCCTACCGGAACATGGATATTATGCCTATAATACATGAAACTTTTATGGATGATTAAATATAACAAAATTCATCAAAATATAATTTCTACAGATTTAATAACATATATTCTACAGAATTTTAGCAAAGGTTTTTAGAAGAAAAGATTAGGGTTCTTACCAAAGATCCTTGCTAGAAAGGGTGGTGATGACTTCTCTTCACCACAGCTCTCTTTTCCGCTATCCTCGCTTGCTAAACCTCTCTTGATGAGTATGAGAGAGTTGATAATGGCTATAGAGGGTTGGATGGGGGGATGGAGTTTTTTTTAGGGTTTGTTTTGAGGGGTTGGATGGATGTATGGCGGAGGAGATGAGTTGTTGTGAAGGAGGGGAAGATGTATAATGAAGGGATGATGTGTGGAGGCTATGAGGAGGGGGATTGCTGCCAAAAATAGAGAGGGGATAGGAAGAAGTGGTCGGCCACAAGGTGGGGAAAGAAAAGATTAGGATTTGGTTAAGGTTTGGGATAAGTTGGTATATTTAACATATCCTTAAATGAATTTTAAGCAATCTAGGATTTAAATCCTATTTAATTTGATGCATTTAGCCATGGGGGTTTTCTTGGCCGAAATTAACATGGTGGGGGTCCACTTGGCATGATTTGGTTGTTTGGTGAGTTGGTTAGTTGATTGGATTGAGGATTTAAAAAGGGGTTTCCTAATATAGAACTATTTAATTCTATCTATGTAATTACACTACAAAATCTGAATTAAATACAAATAAATATAATTATTAATATTTATTAATGTCCAACATGCCTACATAGGATTGGGTTCGGCTTGGAAGAGGTTTGGGAAGGTTTGGTGCAACCGGGTCTCCTAAAAAGTCATAAAGGCTTTCTTACTAATTATTTAAATAAAAAATTACGACTTGTTCCATGATTTGAATGGTTAACATGCAAGGGACTACTATATGACCATGGCACTCCTAACATGGCTAGCATGCTAGTTAAAGCACCCAACAATGCTAGGCATGCCATACTTTCTAGTCGTCTTGCATATTCAAATTCAACCATGGCTAAGGTCATCTATAATAATAACTATTTAATTTAAAGATATTCACAAATTTCATAAAATCCTATTTAAGCCAAATAAATAAATAAATAAAATAATCCAAATTTTTTTTTGGGGTTTTACACATATAGCACACTGATACTTTGATACATTTTGCACATAGGTAAACATATATAACACACAGGTAAAAGTACAAAATACAAAACATATATTGGACTTCATATTTCAAAATAATATAATTTACAATATACAAAAGTGGTTCCTCCATATACAAAATGCCAAAGAGTAAATTACTCCATATTCAGTCGTTTACATATCAGTCGATTTCGACGTCATAGTGGCCAACTGGTAAGTCTCATGGCTCCTCAATCTTTAACAACTTCTTACAATGATTGATTTGATTAATAAATGGTGTGGTCCTGGCGATTGCTTCGTTCGATGCATATTTGTACTAAATTGTTGAAGGTGGAGGAATCGGAGAATGACCGATCAACCTTAGTATGACGATGTGGTTTTTGATATGACCTATAGTACACAGGTTAGATTGTCTGTGCTCAGTCGGAGGAGCGCACGTCGGAAAGAATACATTGTTAATACCTGGTGAAATAACTACAATAGGGTATCTTGTACCTATTAGCAAATAAATATCCAGCAGACGGGATGGACATGTAGTGGTCTTCACCGGTAACATTGTCAAGAGCAAGGAATACTTGTCAATAAGCTTCCAACTGTTTCTTGGCTTAGCATGCAGGTGTATAATGGAAAACGAGTCTTTAAGTCCTCATACAACTCCTGTCTCACCTGTCTCCAATCGTCTTTGTCAGAATAACCAAAATGTCTTGCAAGCATATGAAATTTGCGATGGCCATCCCCCGGAACATCAACAATATACCAAATGTAATTGAGAATCTCAGGGTGAAAACTATCAATATACAAACCCAGTATATGTCTATCCACGGTATCTTCGCTTGACATGTCTGTTTTCTACTTTTTTCGGCGAATGACAAGCTTGTTCTTCTGTGCAAGCTGAGCTTGCTCTAAGCTTCGTTCAACATGCTCAAAGGATGATGGATCTCTCTTAGTTGACTCTATCCTTCTCTTTTGAGAACTACTCATTCTTGTTTGAGGCCTGCCCTTAGGATTGGAAACAACGGACGGCTTATGCATTCTAGTAGTCACCGGGCATGCAATTTCTTGGATTTTAAGCTCAATGCATTCATGCTCCGCTCCTATTGAGGCATACCACCTTGCGTGGAGATGTTTCATTTGTGGCAAAGAGAAGAAATCATCGCTACTCTTCACCACAGGCATTATAGACAACTGCCCCCAACGTTCATCAACAACATCTAGGGGAATAGGAATGGATTGACGACGATATTCATTGATCTCATGTGCACAAGGGAGGCCCAGTGTATATCGATGTACACATCCGCAAACCTCGGGATCAAACCCGACAATTTTTGACCTATCAATCTCCTCAAATAGTAATGCCAACGCCTTATGAGATATCACACACATTAAAGCATCCAAGAGGGCTTCCTTTCTATGCTCATGCTTGACAATATTTAAGCTCATCTCAAATGATGCCTTAATTCGTTCATCGTCCGGTCTACCATTAAATGTATAGCTTGCCAAACCGAGACAAAGTTGCTGAAAGATGACCTTAGATGTTGTTTTAATATTGAGTGTGCTCCTTCGACACGGTTGGTAGTTGTCGTGCCATAATGCTTCATCACATTCGTCCATTCTAAGACGAAATGTTCTTTGTGCGGTTCAAGCCATGTATCTTTCATGTAAGAAATGTATGTCGGCTCCCTCGCCTTCCACTTTTCCTTGAACAAGTGCCATGCAGCGTCGTAACTGTCTTTCGTACAGGCTCGTCATACACAATTACAATCATTGTAAAATTCTTTAAAAATTTCCATGTCAAGTTTACCATCCACTTTCCCGAACTTCAGCTTACATTGGGATTTGATATTACGGTTGACATGCCAAGTGCATAGCAATGTATCCGCTTGAGGAAACACAATGTGTATAGCATTAATTAGGGCATATTCTCTGTCGGTAACAAGGACAGACGGCTCTCTATGACCGGTGTAAAGTGTTTTAAGTTTCTCCAACGCCCATGTGTAATATTCATGTTTCTCACTCTTCATGAAGTAAAAAGCAACTGGAAATGTTTTCCACGTAGAGGTGAAGACAACAACATGAAAGAGAGGCATCTTGAACTTATTGGCCGTGTACGTGTAATCAAGAACTAACATGTCGACGAAGGACCTAGCCAAATGTGTGCAATTGGGATGAGCACAAAACAGTAAAATGACTTCATTACTATGGGGATGTCTTCTATGGTACTCAACATAATGATTATCGACAAGCAACTTCAACACTTCTTGCATCGCCATTATTGATTTCGTTCGAATGGCGTTCGAAGAAGATAGGGCGTTGTAAATTGACTTCATTGTTGACTTGTTCTTCTCATCTTCATGTCGTATGATGGAATATATTTGTCTCGGTGCAACTTCGGAAGTGGACAAGTTTTCGACTATCTTCTTCTCCATATTGTTCAACCGTCCAACATATGGATGACCCACAAGTGTTTCGGCAAGTACATGGTTGTGGATTCCATTCTTGACTTCGACTGTCCATTTAGCATCTTCTACGTTTCTAATATGAATTTTGAATGGACAACCACATTTTCTTGTACCAACATTTTTTCTTGAAACTTTTCTTTGGAGAACTATATCTTTCTTATGGCTTCTGAACACACCACCTCTTTCACATCCAACCCCCACAGTTTGTCGTCCCGGACGATTTCAGACCGATCTGGATATCACAAGAACTATATTATTTTTTCGTCCAACTTTTCGACACCAATGTAGTGCTTCTTCGCTTGATTCAAACCAAATATCGGTCGAGAATAAATTGCCTACATCAACGACAATTGGAGGAGGTACCACAATCTCGAAAGATGATAAGCCCTACAATAGAACTTAAAGTTAATAAAACTAAACAACTGCACAAATGTGAAAATTATTGCAAATAAATATGACTGCAGTCAATGTGACAGTCCAAAAAATATAAAGGACTGCAGTCTACTTGGCAGTCCATTGTTTCTTCAGGACTGCTACACTGTTGACAGTCCTGTTTTACAATTGGACTATCAACACTTTGACAGTCCTACTTCATTGTTGGACTGTGAGCTGTCACGCAGTCCTGTGTATTACAGACCCAACTTTTATCCGACAAAAAGTTCAAATTTAATTTCCAAGGGTGCTTCCGAAGCATCGACGTGTTCTTCGGACGTAACGGGACGAGAGTCTAGTACATTTGATGACCTAGGTTCTTCCATGTTTATTTTTCCTATATTAAATACATATAATTCAATATTTATATGTGAAATTAATGTTTGAAACTCTGAATATATATTAATTCGATGACATACCAAATGACAGTAGAAGTCGATGAAACTATTACTAGAATTTTCGTCCATATTTTTCACAAAATGTAGGTTGGAAAAAAATTTGGGCTAGGGTTTAATTATATGACCTAGAAATGTTGGTAGAGAAGAAAAGAGAAGAAGGAGAGAAAAAAGAGAAGAGGGAGAGAAGAAAAAAAAGTTGGTATTTATACTATTATGTGGGCTAGCCCAAGCAAAGAAAATTAATGTCAAACTTGTAAATTTTTTGAAAAATTTTGGGCTAGTCCCTAGCAAAATGTGATGTGCCCTTAGAATTAGCCTTTGTTTTTTGTTAGATTTTTTATAAGGGCACATCAAAAGTTGATCAGGGCTAACCAGGATTGGGGCTACCCCATGTTTGAGGAGAAATTACTAGGGCTATCCAATTTTTCTACTCATGGGGCTGTCCCAACCCCACACCCCTCAAACCCCAAATTTCACTCTCATTTGCAAATTTCACTTTCTCTCTTCCAAAACCCTTTCTTCTTCTTCTTCTTCTCCACCATTTTCCACTCCCCAAACTATACATCTTCTTCTTCATCTTCTTTTCCACCATTTTTTTCACTCTAAACCCTAGTTTTCTTCTCCATCATTTCCATCAAAACCCTAGTTTTCCACTCCACAATTTTCATTCTCATCATTTTGGTTCCTCACAAATAATGCATGAAAATAAACCCTAACATGTTTATTTCATTCTTTCTCACAAAAAATGTATGAAAATAAATCCTAAAATGTATATTTCACTATATTATCAAGATGGAAATAAATCCTAACATATTTTTTTCATTCGACCATTTCGATTTTAGTACTGCCAGGAAGTGTGGTAGTCCTAAAATGTACTTGCTGTACAGCAAGTCCCTTTTAGGACTGCCACAATTCCTGACAGTTCTCAATACTTCTAGGACTGCCAGAAATTGTGGCAGTCCTGTTGTATAAGGCCCTTTTAGGACTGCTACAATTCCTGGCAGTTCTCAATACTTTTAGGACTGCCAGAAATTGTGACAGCCCTCTTGTACAACAAGTCCCTTTCAGAGTCCTGTTGTACAGCAAGTCCCTTTCAGGACTGCCACAATTCATAGCAGTCCTCAATACTTCTAGGACTGCCATAAATTGTGGCAGTCCTAATATTTACTTGCTCAACAAATCAATTTCTTCTAGAATTATGGTTCATCCATAATTTCTTCTAAAGAAAAATTGATTAATAGATTAATAGATTTGATAGATTTGATAACCCAATTTCTTCTACAACTAGGTTTTCATACATAAACTAGAGTTTAGGGGAAAAAAAAAGAGAAATTAGAAGAGAGCAAAAAAAAAACAAAGGTTTGGAAAAAGAGACATTCTTCTTTTCTTCTTGTTCTTATTGTTTTTGGGAAGAAAGAGAAGAGAGCAGAGTTATCTTTTATACCTAAGAATTAGATAGCCCGAGTAAATTTTTCAGTGGCAAATCTGTAAATAAATAAAAGTTAAAAATTGGACAACTCTGATCAACTTTTGATATGCTCTTATAAATTTTTTTTTGTTAGAGCACTAAAAATAAAATTGTTCAACCGGCAAATTCGGAACAAACAAAAAAAAAAAAACCGCCCCCTTCATCTTTTCTGTCTGCCTCTTCTTTGTCTTCCTTGTGATCTCCACCATCATCGAGAAAAAAAAGGAGGAGGAAAAACAAAGAATTAAGAAGAATGGAGGCTGCTATGGATCTGATGAGGAGGATATCTCCTAACAAGAGCGAGATGGCTCTATCTGCTCTCCTCAGTCTCCTCCCGGACCATTCCTCCGATCTCCTCTCCCAAGTTGACCAACCCCTTCAGGTACTTTCTTCTTCTTCATTATCGATACAACACGGAAACGGACACGGATCCGATTTCTCACTCAATAACCAATAATAATGATTATTGATTTCCCTTGCTAGGTTTTCATTATTTGTTTTGCTGTCACTATATAATTGTGTGCTGGAATTTCTCCGTTAATTGTTTCCTTGTTGCTTTCGTAAGTTTTATTGCATCATTTATTGGTAACCTCTCTCTATGTTGTTGTGGTGGTGGTGGTGTGGTGGTGGTGTGTGTGGGGGGTGGGGGGATCTAATTGGAAACTGACACCTAAACGGTCGTAAGAAGGTTGTAAGGCTTTTTGTTGTAATTGGTTTCACTCTCTTGAATACGTGGAGGACTTACCTGATGGTGCTTAGCAATGGACTCGAGATGGCGATAGTTTCGTTTCCATTTGAAATTGCAAAGGCTCCATTTCAAGTGGCAAACACTAAATGGTGGTCAAGCAAGCTTTTGGCTTTTGCCATTTTAATGTGGTGAAAACGGTGCTTGGAACCGAACGCATTTTGTTTTCCGTTTCGGCATGGAAACGGCGAACCCTCCATCTAAAACAGGAACCAAACTAGCCCTTGATCGATTAGGACAGACAAAAGGAACCAGGACGGAAAAGGAAAAAAATGTTATTGTTTCTCTCCTTACTTTAATATCTGTATTAAATTATTAATAATATATATAACTTAAAGTTATTGTTCCTAGGGCATGTTCAAAATTCAAAAGGAATTGGCCTAGGGTGGGCCACATTTTAGTCGAGAGACGAAGGCCGAGACAATTGATAAGATAACAAGGCAGCAAAGCATCTGGACATATGTAGCAGCCACCTAAGACGGTGAGACGGACACCTTTATTAACACTATTTGTAATCGTAAAGCTTACTAGATGCATCCATATGTATGCAGGTAAACTGGGCAAGAATGCGTACATGATAGGTTTCGCCTCTTCACGCTTTCATCATGGAGATTGTTAGGACTCAGAGACGCGTACAACGGAAATAGAAAGCGATGACCAATCCCACAAAAAATACGAACCACAACAACCTACTACAGGAGACCAAGCAAAGTTTAACACACGATATACGGTGGCTATGGCCACCTGGACAAATCACAACCTTTTATTAGATGAAAAGATTGCAAATACGATAATGTCGACTCCCTTGTCCTAATAGTAGAGCCCGTACACTTTTCGACGAAAAGATACAATATATGAGATCGTAACATAAATCTCAACTCCTTACAAAGTACTCCCACCTAGTAATTGTTTCCCACCATCCAACGATGACGATCTCGACATGACGAAGTAGACGACTTTTTTCTCCTTGAAGTGCAAGAACCTAAAACTCGTAGATCTTCTTTGAACCTTCTTGAAGTGAAAGATGGTACAACCTCTCTTGAACCTCTTGAGATCATGCTTATAAAGTTAACCTTAGCCTCTTCCTTAGAGGGAGCTGAAAATCCTAATCAACATTTAACTTAGCCCAAAACAATCTAACAACCGAAAACTGATCTAAAATTTCGTTTTCTGCACCAAACCACATTGGTTGGAATTCTAGTTTGTCTAAACACATATTCCAGTTTTCGCTAACTTTTACCACTGGAAACTTCAAAATTTTGCCAGAATTCCTGTGCACGTCCTTTGGTTCATACTGAAATTCCGGCAGAACTCCTTTCCTATTGATTTATATCATATTTTTGTCATATTAGATCCTACCGACATGCGATCGCTAAGCCGTCTTTTACAGACGCTCAAGGATTGCATATCCGCCTCGAAATTGGGCTGGATTCCCGACAAACTCTCTCTCCAGTCTAATAAGAGGGTGTTGGCTCCATGGCTCCTCAAACAGATTTCATGCATGTCGTTAAAGAACTTGCCCCTTGTCGTTATCAACCCCGCATCCCCCAAGGCTACGCCATATCACCTGTCGTTTCGAGCTGTTCGACCATTGTGTCGACGCTAACTGCTATGCGTAGCATCCCACGAATCAATAGAATTTTCTTGAGGTCAATAATTCAACCAAGATAAACTCCCTGACCACTAGCCTCCGTACGAGTCTCGATTGCGTGCTTCCGACTTCCGTCTTCTACCAAAATATGCTCATATGCTGAACAACTTTCTCTTTCTTTGCTCGCCCAACCAAGCGAACAGTACGGTTCCCATGCGGTTCAAGCTCCCGAACCTGTCCACTATTATGTGTTAGCCCAATGATTACATCGTATTTTTGAATATGGCTAATCAATTAAGTTTAACATAATGATGTCACTAATATTCATATACTCACTATCATGTTGCTACTTAAACTTAGCATTGTCCTAATTGTTCTATATCATATTGCTATGATTGTATCGTACTGCAACGTATTGTTTTGCTCGTCTAACAAGTATTTGTAGACATGCAGTAAGCATGATCAAACCAGGATATATGCAATGAAGAATTAATGATGGGTCAAAGACGGCGTCATACAAGAAGAATTCTCTGAACCGCCTAGCGATCTATCCGGGGTCTCGTATCGGGGGTTCCGCTGTCCGGTTAGCAGACAGGGGTCGAGGAGGCAGCGTCCCCCGTGGTGGTTCGGGGACGAAGCCCCAAAAGGTATTCAGATTTCCAGATCTGTTTATCTTTGGACGACTGTTTCAAGGAAAAAGACGTCTTCAGGTCTGCTCAAATATCAGAAGAAAGGCGTCATCAAAGGGCTCTTGGTTTTCCTATCTTGTACTCAGTCTGTAATCTTCAATTTATTGAGTCTAGGAACATGTACATTGAGTCACACTGAGTCATGTCAACCCCTAGACTTACTTTTCCAAGCTCCACCATACAAAACAAAACAATCCCTGAACCAAACCAAACCAATCTAGCCCATATAGACTTTCTGGCCCAAAGTAGAAAGAATTCGGGCCGAACTCTACTTTAGGCAGAACTCGGGCCGAACTCTGGTCCCTAAATTTCAGGAACCTAATTTTTAGGAATACCCTGCTACAAGCTGTCCAACGTTCAAATTTTTAAATATTTGAGACAGAATTCTGGCCGAACTCTGCCTCCCCTGACTAGTATAAATAGGGCTTGACTTCTCTCATTTCAAATCATCTCTCACTTTCAATCTTCTAAGCCTTACTCTTCCAATCTACTAGCCACAAAACTTTCTAAGCCCCAAGGTGCTCAAGTGCGATTCAGCTAGAAGTTCTGTGCAAGAGTTGAAAAGAAGTCACTTGGACAATTTCAAGTTTCGCCTCTGCGAAGTTGTAAGAAGTTGGCGTGCTCTTCTGAGTAAAGGCACGTGTGTATACCCTATTTCACAAATAGTGGATTTCAATCCTGAGCGAGAGTTCTCAGGCCTGGACTAGTCCTCCACGAGGGAAACCAGGTTATATCGTTATGTTTGCGTATGCTCTTCTGATCTGTCTTAATTTCCGCATTACTACTCTGATTATATATTTTCTTGGTAGTTGCTTCTGAACTTGGCATACAGTTGAATTTTTACTTGGTTATTTTTGACACAAACTCTATTCACCCTCTCTCTAGAGTTGCCTACACGTTACTTCATCATGTTCATCATGAAAGTTCTTTCGTACATCCGCATCTTCGAGCAAAGTAAGTCCATGTGCGATGTATGCCGTCGAAGGTCCACAACATCCCTTGAACTATGTGAATAGAGATGTATCCGTTGTCTCTAATGTCGTATGTGCTACATGATCTCCTTTTCGGCTTCGAATTGATGAAACCATCGTCAATCCAACAAGCTTCGACACTCCTTTGGCGACGAACACAGATTCATAGAGCAACTCCTACCTAGAGATCGACCAATTGTCATGGTACCGTCATGGTATTGACAATTTGATCTTCAAGACCTGACACAACTCCATTAGTCGTTATCCTAGACAAACCAAATCCTTCATTGTGTCAAATTTTTCTTGAAGGACTTTTTCGACAACCCCCTGTCGATCACGAATACTATGTCGTACACCCATTGAGCCATTATATGATGCCTGCAACTCTCTTGTACACCTTTACAGTTTGAGCATGTACATGTCGCAGTATGTAACCCATTGATCCAATAGCTGGGGACCTTTTGTAAGCATCCAATTCATGTTCTCGAACATACTGTGGCAACTATCATCAACCACTCTCCTAACTGACACCAAGTTGAGGCACAAACTCGACACGTGTCAAACCCCTTAAGGATAAGCTTCTTTCCAAGTTTGCTCATATCCCCGATGTCCATAACCGCCATTGTCCTCTTGTCACCTATCTTATCTCTTCTCTCTTCTAAATCCGACGCTCTGATATGTTGTTAAGACCTTTGTCACTCCCCGTTCCCGAAATGCGTATTTTTATATATGAACAGCTCATGTGTATTTATTTAGTATTTATCATGTATTATTCTGTATTTAAATTTCTGTAAATTTATGTTAGTTAATTAATCTGCTCTTTAAATTTTCATGTTAATTTATTTCCTGCAATTTTACTTCTGCACTTTATTTCCTGCTTTTATTCCTGCATTTATTTTCTGCTTTTACCTCTTTACTTTGCTTGCGGGTTGGCCTTGGATGAACCCATTGGACCCGGCCCAATACTCCCACCTACCACCACCCTTTCATTTAAAGCCCAAAACCATTTCTCTCTCTTCATTACTTCTTTCCATTACACTTCTTCTTCTCCATAACTCTCCCACCAACCTAGAAGAGATAGGCAAGTGCCAACTTGCTTCTTGATGGATTCCCATTTTTATTGTTCCATCATCTTCCTCATTTGATTCTAAGTCTCTTTAGTACTTAGCATTTTCAATTTCCATGGCTTCTTTGTTGTAGATCTAAGTTTGATATATTTTCGGATTTCTTAGGTTTTGATCTAGTAAACTTTGTTATCTTCAAGTTTCGATGGTTCCATGTTGTAGAGAATTTCGTTCTACCCAATTTTGACCTATGGAAGTCCATATTTGGACTTGGAATGAAGGATTTATGGAGCTTGGAAGCAATGGCTTCCATTGCTTCCATGGTTCTGTTCTCAGAGAATTTGGAGAAGAAGAACAGTCCCAGCCGCATCAAATCTTCACTCCTCAAGCGCATGGAAATCTTTATTCCCACAGCAATCTTCACTCCTCAAGCGCATGGAAATCTTTATTCCCACAGCGCATCAAATCAATCACTTCCCACAGCCAAGGCGCATGAATCTATTTATTTCCCAATCGCTTCCCACAGCCAAGGCGCATGAATCTATTTATTTTCCAATCACTTCCCACAGCCAAGGCGCATGAATCTATTTATTTTCCAATCACTTCCCACAGCCAAGGCGCATGAGTTATTTATTTCTCAATCCTTTCCCTCAGGCGCATGAGTTTATTTATTTCTCAATCCTTTCCCTCAGACGCATGATATTATTTATTTTCCAATCTTATTCCACAGCGCATGATATTTATTTCCCACAGCCGCATTCCTCAGGCGCATGAGATTATTTGTTTCCCAATCTCATTCCTCAGGCGCATGGATTATTTATTTCCCAATCTTATTTCACAGCGCATGATATTTGTTTCCCAATCTCATTCCTCAGGCGCATGGATTATTTATTTCCCAATCTTATTTCACAGCGCATGATATTTGTTTCCCAATCTCATTCCTCAGGCGCATGGATTATTTATTTCCCAATCTTATTTCACAGCGCATGATATTTGTTTCCCAATCTCATTCCTCAGGCGCATGGATTATTTATTTCTCAATCTTATTCCCACAGCGCATGAGATTCTTTATTTCCCAAACATTATTTATTTTCCAATGTTTATTTTCCGAATTTGGCATTAATTAACATTGATTGTTATCTTGATTAATTATTGATCATGCGTTCCTAGATGGAACTAAGAGACTGGCTAGTCGTCTTATTGAAATGAATGAATGAGACAAGTTCATATTAAGTATGAACTACTATAATCGATTGGCCGATCCCGAATCTTGACATACAGGCATACATGCAGGCTTCAATTTATTTATTTATTTATTTTACTATAAAAGAAGCATGTGTACTTTATGGTCAAGGCATGATTGTTCCGTGGTTAGTTTGGATTGTTGCATTACGCTATGTAAGACCTACAACCTAACCGCACGGGTATCGTTGTAGAGCTGGGCATATCGTACTTTGTACGGAAGTACTCATTCTGAATGACCATGACCTACGGCATGGGATTTCACTTAACGTAGAGGCTACTAAGTTAAATAAAATAATGATTGCATGGAGAGAATGGATTCCCGAGTTCTTACATGGCAGCCCTCTTTGGGACTATTAGTGCCCAACAGGCCGGCTGGTTCCCACAGATACTGCAAACCTGCCACACGGGCATGGAGCGGTATCTGGTTATACTATTTATTGTATATTGTATATTGATGACGGGCGTCCTGCTGGGACTCGTCTAATTCATGATTGGCGCAATTGATTGATTGGATCGACTAGCCTTGCTTGTCCATAGTAAGAACTGAGAAATCCTTATTGCATAATTCCAGGATAACTTGGGACTCACAGTAGTAAGCCGTAGGAGTTGGATGGCCGTTTAAGTTGATTTGTTTGTGTACTGTACCTACTCTGTTAACTAACTGAGATGATCAGAGCATCATGACATGACGGGCCAACTTCTGTCCTTGTTTGGTTGGGAGGTTGGTTCGAAGTGTCGTGATGTCACGTGAATCCCAGTAGCGAGCAGAGATCTATTATTATATTCTCTTATTTACTGGTTTAATGCCTCATATCGTGCTTCCTTGCGGTACTTGCTATTAGAGGTCTAACCTCTCTGGTTTTGCATGGCCAGATTTAGAGCCAGTTCCCGAGGACTCAGCTTACTTCCACCTCCAAGATGGTCAATACTAGAGGGATGATCGCAGGAGGACTCGAGTGGATTTCTTACTTCCCCGCTCGTTTTGTTATTTACCTTATACTTTGCCGTTTGGCACCGACATGTTAGTCGGATCGTCTTGTACTTACTTTTACATAATTGTAACTAAAGTCAGACTGCAGCTGATAACAATTGTGTATATTTTTGCTACATCAGATCTGGCTATGTTTTGTAAAGCCAGATATCAAGAACATTTTGACAGAGCGTTTGGGACGCCTTACTGCTTTATCTTACATGTTCTCTATTACTGTTTCTTGTTCGAATGATTGAGACAATAGATGTGAAGTGACCATAGTGAGACCTTTATGTAGTATGCACCCCCTCGTCTGGTTAGACAGCATTGATCGTATTATACGGTATTCATCTACCCGTAATACGTAGCTGGCTGAGTCATTCCCCCGCTCTCCAGTATTCTGGTTCTGGGGCGTGACAACCTTTCATGGAGAAGCGTGTTAAGATGCGTTTGTGTCCAACATCTAGCCATGTGCATGACGCATGCTACAAGAGTCCAGTGCCTCGGTCGCTGCGATGATGAGATTTCTATCGATTAAGGCCGTCAAATCAAAAAATATTTTCTTTTTTGTTCTTCTGCAATCCCTTTTACAATACTCTTTTTTCCATAATGATACCAGACTTCTTTGCGATCTACCCTCACAAGATCCCATAACTCTCTCCCGTTCTCGCCTGTGATTTGGCCTTCCATTCCTTTCAGAAGCAATCAACGTGGATTCCAACTGCGATATTTCATGTTTCTTACGCTAGATTTCTTTGTTAAACATATGTTTTTGACCAACTCCATCGTGACAACTCCTCTTGGGCGGAGTTACTTATCGGTATCACCGTCTGCTAACCGTATAACGGAGAACTCAAGAACAACAAGGCGTGAAGCTTATCGTCACTCGTCATCTTCATTGCCAACAACTGAATAATGATGCCATGAACCTCATTTAGATGTTGCGCCTCTAGACACACTGTGTATTTCGAGTTGACGAGCAGATGAATAAGAAACATCTTGTTGTTAGCCGTCTTATGTTCGTACAATGAGTCCAACTTCTCCATAGCTTCTTTAACTCTCCGTAGAGGTCCAATGATCTTCTGATCCAATGGTTTGCCCAATGGTTTGCTGATCCACCTTCTTCCGGCCAATAGTAGACATGTCTTTTGGATTGGCATTTCGCCTTCCAAAGGACCATGCAAGTCCATGCAATATAGTAGATCCTCCATTGTTGACGTCCAAATCATCTAGTTTCCCCTATGAAGGTTACCATACACGAATTGATCTTCTCCATAGCCATGATTGTGCCTTTGTCCCTCTCGAATCGACAACTCTGATACCACTTTGTTGGGGTTCAAAGACGTGCATGGCGGAAATAGAAAGCGATGTCGGAACATAGAAAGAAAACACGAACCACACCAGGACAAGTCCCAACCTTATGTTGACTCTCTTATCTCAAGAGTCCAGATAGAAAATTTGACAGAATTCTGGTCCCATTGATTTTGTCATGTTTGACCTCAGCCCGTCGTCTTCCACGGACGCTCCATACTGTCCATCCACCTCAAAATTAGACTGAATTCTCAACGGAGATGTGTGTCTGGGTCACGGACACAACCCCCCTATGTATGTGGGTGTGGTGTGTGTTTGAGGGAGAAGGGGGGGGGGGGGGGGTTGGATAAGGTGAGAAAGATTACTTCTTGATCCTTCCCTCACCTTGCATCAGTGGGATCCTTTGTGGCACATGGATGAATAGGTAATCAATTACGGTAAGAAGTTGTAGGCTACATTTATTAAGTTGTACCTGTAGTCTTGATATAATAATCAGATCCAATAGTTACATTACCTTTTTTATAATTGTATGTAGGAGCACCCAATCTCTTTATCCCAAATAAAAGCTTTAGGATTTTAATGGGTTTTAATAACTTTTGTGCATTTAATTTATCTTTTATTTTTGAATACTGAGAAATTGAAGTCATAGTTCAATCTCACTAATTATTGTTATTTTTTTTTTTTACTTTTAATTCATTTTCTTACCTTTGTTTTGTAGTATAACAGGACTTTGTAGTATCCAATTTTGGTACGTCCTTGCTCGATCGTGGATCACGGTGATTGAACATATGTATATTTGGTCATCAATCATGATGATTGGGACATATGTAGATTTGGTTCTCCTGTTTCGCTCTAATCCATTTTGTGTTTATATTGGAATGTCATTTCTTTTTATATTCTTTCTTTTTGGAGTTTTTAATTTTTTTACGTGCGTCATGTTTTTAATTTAATAGTAGTTGGTCTTATTTTTTATTTTTTATCCTGATCAACAATAATGATTTCACAAGTGGAGGGTGTCACTTGGCACAATCGTAAGGCTCGACTCTTAGCATCTTTGAGGATGCGGGTTCAAATTGCTGTAATTCTTGAAAGTTGCATCCTGGAGGATACAGTTTCGAATCCTAGAAATAGCATTTCCATATTTGGGGTAAGACTGTAATGATTAGTCGTGAAACTTGCATCCTGAAGGATGCAGGTTTGAGTTGCATAGACGGTCTTTCCATGTATTATGGGAAAGACTGCATAATCGTAAGGCTTAGCAGTTAGCATACATCCTATGCGGCTTCGATTCACAGAAATAGAATGTCCACTTATTGGGAGGAAGACTGTAAATGTAAGGCTACACTTGCAACCTGTAGGATGTGGGGTTTGGGTCACAGAAACTGCTTCCCTGTTTACTTGTAGGTGGGTGGGCTAGACTGCGTACATATTGATCCTCCCAATGACCTTGCATTAGTGGGAACCTTCGTGCTCACTTAGGTTAAAAATTTATGAAATAAGCTGTATATGGTAGTTGGATTTACTAATTTCTATTTCAATGAATAATCATAATCAATAATAACATCACTTTGATATACTTGCACCAACTTTATATCTCAAACATAATTTAAGGATTTTAAAGAGGTTTACTAATTTAGGATGTGCGTTAGTTTTGTTTTTGAGTTTGAATTATATTACTCGTACATGGACACGGATACGGATAAAGACACGATACAAATACTAGATGTAGACATTTTTCAAGTAGGTATAGTGTAGTCATCTATATTGTATGAATACAGACATAAGTACGCAATACGGGTGCGGGCACCATTTTCCTGTTTCTGTGCAACATAGGTTTTGAATGATGAAAAAGGCATGGTGTTGTCTCCCTGATTATTTCTTTTACCAAAATTTATGTATGTCCCTTATGTTTTCTAATAATCATTGTTATCATCTTCCAAGTCTTCTTCCATCAGAATGGTGTCGGCCATAGGGCTCAACAAAAATTTATGATTGCCAACCTAACGTCAACTCAACTCTCTTGTTCTTGTGCCAAATTTCTAGCCAAAGTAGCTAGAGCAAGATACTGCCATAAAATTTACTAGTCAAGTTGGTGTGTAGATAAACCTAACCTTTTTGGTCATTCAATTTAAACTAATGACACAAAGGAGCACCCTCCAACTTCCCCTAGACCGGTAAAGAGTCGGATGAAGATGTAAACCAATATGATTTTGCTATAGGTAAATTACATCCATCTCTGTGGCACGTCAAGCCAAAGAGCGTCAAGGAATGAAATTTCCAACACGATACAGTTTTATATGTGATTTACTTAGCAATTTGTTATCTTCTGTAATCTTTGGTTATTTCATTTTTTTTTTTACCATTGGAACATCCTGTAATATGAATTTGTGACATAGTTCATTGTTCGATTGGGGCTAATTTTCACTTAAATATTCTGAAATATCAACTTTTGACACTTAAATATCCTATTCTTTTTGGCATATAGATACCTTAGATTTTATATTTTTGCTTTAATAACTTAAACTATCACTCCTTTTGCAGTTAAAAGTAATCGTACACACAAAAAGACCATAATGCCCTAAACACAACCTTAATAGGTAAATTACTTAATTTAGAGTTGATTGAAAAAAGAAATAAATAATAAAATCATCATCGTCTATATCTAAAATAATCAAATGCTAACCCTAACACTAGCCTCCTCCCCAACTCCCTTCTCCAACCCGTTATAGCCGCTCTCCCAATCTCTGCCCGTCGTTGGAATCGGAGAACTGCCCGATGCCCCTCCCTCTGCTACCGCCGAGTAGCAAGAGGGGCTTGGCGGCAACGGGGAGAGGCAGAGGGTAGTCAGGCGGTTCTCTAGTGTCGACATTGGGCACATAGTGGAGCAACATGTTGAGTGTAAGATGGATGATAGTTTGATGTTATTTCCCCTTTTCTTGAAATAATATCTTATTTAAATAAAACTTTAAATTGTTAAGGGGTAAAAATGTTCCAAATGGTCACGTGCAAAGCACATGACCATTAAGTGAAGGGAAGGAGTAATTTGCCAAAACTTGGAAAGTTTAGGGTATTAATTTGTCCAATAAATTGGTTCAAGGTAGTAAAGTGCCAAAAGTTGATACCTCAGGGTATTTAAGTGCAAATTAGCCTTTGATTGGTTATTTTTGTAGATGAAAAGGGTCTTGCATTGGGTACATATAGTTGCTAGATTTGTAGTCTCATTATTTCCCTCTTTATGTCCTAATTACCGATTCACCTATATTAAACTGTGGATTATATGAGGTTTATACCTCACTAATTTATAAAAATTAGTATGCAAATTATTTATTATTGTAAAAGGAAAATAGTGGGATAACCTTTTATTGATACGAGAGACTACATATATATAAGAGATGACTAGCCTTCTCACTATTCTTTACCTAATGTAGGACTAAACAACTAATACTCAACACCCTTCCCCAAGCTGGAGCATAAATATCAATCATGTCCAGCTTGTTACAAAGAAACTGAATACGAGGGCCTAAAAGAGACTTTGTAAAAATATCAACTATCTGATTGTCGGTTCTCACGTGGCAAAATGTTATTACCCCTTTTGATATTTATCACTGACGAGTAGATATCAATCTCATTGTGTTTCGTCCTTTCATGGAAAACAAAATTGGTAGCAATATGAATATCAGATTGGTTATCATACCACATATCTATTGTTTCAGAGACTGCTTCTTCTTCCAGCTCCTTTAGAAGATGCTCAGATATAACACCTCTGCTATGTCATGAGCAATAGCTCGGTATTCTACTTCCGAACTGGATCGTGAGACCACACTCTGCTTCTTGCTCTTTCACGACACTAAGTTCTCGTCAATAAATACCGAGTAGCCAGATATAGACCGTCTATCCGTAAGACTTGGACCACAGTCATCATCTGTAAAGCACTCAAGACAAGTATGTCCCTAATTCTCTATCCGAATTTCTTTTTCCGGATTTTGAGCTAGATACCGCAGGATTCTGAGTACTGCCTGCCAATGTGGAACTCGTGGAGAAGCCATAAATCTGCTCGAGACACTTACAACAAAGGAAATGCTTGGACGAGTTATGACTGCCAATTAGTTGAGTTTTTCAACCATCCGACGATACTGATCAGGATTGGTTATCAGTATCCCCTCATCGGGAAGTAACTTTACTCTTGGATCAATTGATGAGATTACTACCTTAGTTTGCATCATTCCTATTTCACTTAGGATGTCAAACACATATTTTTGCTGAGACATTGCAATGTCTTGTTTTCTCTTGTGACTTCAATGCCCAAGAAGTACTTCAACGATCGTTTATCTTTGGTTAGAAATTTCTCACCTAGAAACTTTTTCATCCCTGTAATACCCTTATTGTCGTCTCTCGTTATCACAATGTCATCAACATAGACACCAAGTAATATCCGTCTAGCTGATGTCTGTCGGTAAAATATCGAATGATCTTTCTTTGATTGGCACATGCCAAACTGGGTAATGACATGTGTAAATCGACCAAGCCAAGCACGAGGTAATCGTTTGAGATCGTGAGCGCCTTTCACAGATGACATACTTTACCCTCCCTTGCAACGAACCCAAGAGGTTGCACCACATACACTTCCTTTCAAGGTCCCCGTGGAGAAAGGATGGGATAACCTTTTATTGATATGAGAGACTACATATATATAGGAGATGACTGGCCTTCTTACAATTCTCTACTTGATGTGGGACTAAACAAGTAATACTCAACAATTATCAACTTCGGGAAAGGGCTCTAATTCTGTGAAAGATGACTTAACATCAACTTGCTGAGAATAGAGGGGCTTGCAGTTACCTACATTACCAATTGACTGGTAGAAAGCTACTCGTTTGGAGGTTTAAGTCCAGTCAACCTTCATCCTAGAGTTTCAGTTCATGAACTCCAGGGGTCAGCCTGCAAAGTTCTCCAAGCCACAAAAGATAACAAAAAAAAATGCAATGTTTGCTGAAGGGGATTTCATTATTTGAAAAGGCACATTATTATGTGATGCATGAACTTTTATGCTTTCCTAACTTATGGTTGCCATGCCTGTTGGTGGGCTAGTGTGCTTGATCCCCCAGAGGTAGAAGTGCTATAGTATTTATGTTTAGCCGGGTGTTCTGTATTCGATCTTACCCCCACAATCACATCCTTGATCACATGACCCCAAATATGGTGCATTTTCATGATCTGGATAACGTAAAGAGACGATCCCGACTTAGAAGATGATGTTAAATTTTTTCAAATAGATCGATCAAACGGGTAGAAAGGACAATAAGATCAATTATTGTTAAAATATGACATATCATTGTAGTATTTGGTATGAATTTCTTTCCTGACAGATGCAAATTTACAAATCCACTTGCCTATCTATCTTGGTCTGATTGGTACCCATTGATGATATACACTCTTTTAGTTGTAGGACTCGCCATATACAAATGACCAACTCTTAGGGGGCGTTCGGTTCAAGTTTTTGTGGCTTAGGAATGGGTTTTGAATTTTTTTTTTTTTGAAAACACACGCACACACACAATTGGGGGGCTCGAACCTTGCCGGCCCCTCCGGATGTCCGCTCTAATACCACTAGGCTAGAGAGCTCGGACGGTTTTGAATTCTTTACCCATGTTTGGTATGTTAGGATTGAGAATAAGGAGGGAATAGGAGGGGCTTAGGAGGGAAAGCTATTCCCATTGACTTGGTAAAGCTATTCCCAAGCCCCCCCTTGGGAATAGATTTGCTTTCCTAGGAATGATGCTTGACTATTTTGTTTGGACGGTTATACCCTCTTTTTATTTTCAAATTTTCAACTTCTATCCCAAACATGTAAATTATCATGAAATTAATGAAAGGGTATTAAAGGAAAACTAAATAAATTAATTTCTATATCCCTTTGTAAACCAAACATGGAGATAAAATTTTAAAATTTTTGAACTACCTATTCCCAACCTAAGCAAACATGGGTATGGGAATGTTGAATTCCTTTTCCATGGGAAAGGAATTGAAAACCTATTCCTAGGAATACAAAAACTTGATCCAAACGTCCTTAGTGGAATAATGTGATGTGATACGTGTTTTGTGCAGGTAAGGTTCAACATTCGAGTTATACAAAATACGTTCACCAAGAAGCAGAATTAATTTCGGCATTTGATTTTATGGAAGATGATGTAGAAAATTATTGTGACATGATGATTAACATGCATGTAATTTACTCAAAGTCAAATAATCTTTCGAAAATTATTGTAATCCAAATGCTATATTTTTAGGACAATTCTAAGATTAATATGGAAATAGTTGTTTGTGTCATTTCAAGCATAATTATTCTCTCAATATTTGTGAACAACAAGAATTAATAATAGATTAGAGATTTTCATTTAGAGATGGATGGTTACTAACAATATTCAATAATTTGAAAAGAGAAAAGTACATTGCACTTGGGAGAAATCCGACCGTCGATTGATGTTGGTGGTGAAGGAGGTAGTCGACAGTGACGGAGGCAAGCGACGACAACGACGATGATACGCGACGAATAGAATTTCAACGATGTTGAAGGTGGCGAGGTCGACAAATGATGTTGGTTTATCTTTTGTGGGAAGAGAATAAAATATATTGAACTAGGGCAGGGTTCACCCTCCGTACCTAGATTGGATTGGGCATCACACCTCAATCACAACAAACGCACCAAAATTTGCTAAAGCAAAAAATCATGCATTTATTATTTCAATATTTTATAAGTTGTCATTCTATAATAGACCGCCTCCCTTTATATAGGAGGCAAAACTGAAAAGAAAACTACAACTTCCGATGTGGGACTAAAAAAGAAGTAAAATCCAACTAAAGCATAGCTACTAACAAACTTAGAGCTTATCCAAATAAAATAACATAAAGTAGAATTCCAATATCAAAGCCAAATCTGGTTGGTGGTGGGGTTCACCGTACCCAGTGTTCTAAATGGCGCCCGCCTAGGCGGTAGGCGGTCTCTCTCCGCACTGCTTTTAGGTAGGTGGTGGGGTAGGCGGCCGGCGGAGGTTGGCGGCATATGCGGAGGTGAGGTGGCGTAGGCGGATGCCTAGGCGGAGCAATATCTAACAAGATATTTTGGCCAAAAATTTTTTGTAAGCATTATGGGCGTATGGTTCACTTTTACAAAACTAAAACTTTATAAATCTTTGTTCTACAACTTAGTTATGCATGGAACATCTTAAAATATGCATGTTATGCAAAAAATAGTGGTAACATAGTAAAAATGTTCAAAATGTGTCGACCGTCTAGGCGGCGCCTAGGCGGTAAGCGGACTCTCTCCGCCGCGCACCCGCCTATCGCCGTTTAGAACCTTGACCGTACCACGTCTTCTGCGTCTCGTGTACACACGCCAAGGGTGACGGGTGTGCGTCTCGATGTCCTCATCATTCTCCACTGGTGGGAAAGAAATCGACCCTGTTGAGTGTAGGTCTTTGTTGCTCTCATACTGTTCCAAGATGGCGGGATCTATGTGCTGGAGTTCATCTCGATCAAGCCAGTATCATCAGAATCTGGCCTTCCTTTCCAACGTACCAAATATCGTTGGATTCCACCATCTCTAGTAGATATGATCTCGTCATCTAAAATATTATTAATTTCATCTGCTGTAGGTGGGATATTTGGAAGTGGAGGTAAGGAGGGTCTCTCAAAAGTAGGCTACGGGTCAGGCTCATCAACAAATAGATTTTTAGGTTTTAAATCTGGACCTTTATAAGCTACTAGATCTTCAATATTAAAAGTAGGTTTGATGCCAAAATGATCTGGAAGATCTAGAACTTAAGCATTAGCATTAATTTTTCTCAAGATTTAAAAGGACCTGAACCACGAGCATGCAACATCTTTAAAGTTCCTGAAGGGAACCGCTCCTGACGTATCCGGACCATCACATAGTCTACTACATCGAATTCTTTATATCATCTGCTTAGATCAGCTCGAGCTTTATAATTAGTGTTACTTTGTTCAATTTGTTTGCTGATTTTCTTGTGTAGATCATGTACGTGTGATGCAAATGCAGACGCGGATTGTGACATTCTATGGTAATGTGTAGATCTATAGGTTGTCTAGGTTTGTACCCATATACTAGCTCAGCTGTTCTCATGCCTATTGTCCTATTGATCGAATTGTTGTATGCAAACTCAGTGATATACAACCGTAGATCCCAATTCTTTAAGTTTTCACCAACGAGCGTTCTTAACAAGTTTCCTAAACTTCGATTGACAACTTTGGTCTGACCATCAGTTCGAGGATGAAAAGCAGTAGACAATTGAAGTTTAGTGTTCATAATGTGCTAAAGGGTTTTCCAAAAATAGCTAGTGACTTTTACATCCCTATCAGATACAATGGTTTTAGGCAAGCCATGTAATCTAACGACGCCGTCAAAATAAAGTTTTGCGACTCTTGATGCATCGGAAGTCTTAGAACATGCTATAAAGTCGGACATTTTTGAAAATCGATCCACCACAACGAAAATGGAATCATGCTTCCGAAGCATCTTTGGAAGACCTAGCACAAAATTCATGCTAACATCCTGCCAAGGACAATTTGGTACTGGTAGGGGCGTGTAGAGGCCAGTATTTTTTTTCATTGTTTAGCTAACCGACAAGTGTGACACCGACCAATAAGTTTAACAACGTGTCGTTCAAACTTGGTCAATAAAATCGATACTCAACAACCTCAATAGTTTTGCCTTGTCCAAAATGACCTGCGAGACCGCCAGAATGCAATTCCCAAAAGAAAGTCTCTCAAAGAGGTACGGGGAATGCACAGCTTGCGAAGTCGAAATAATTTACCATCCTGTAGGACAAAACCATCTATCTCATGAGTGATGCCAATGTTTAACAAAGTAAAAATCTCACCAAAATCAGGACACGACTCGTACTCAGTTTTAATCCTTCCAAAGCTAATTACCTCTGTGCTCATTTCAACAATGAGTGTCATGCGGCGACTAAGCGCATCGGCGGCTTTGTTCTCAACTCCCGCCTTATGCTTGAGTGTGTAGGTATAATCCTAAAGGAACTCAACCCATCCCTCACATTTAATTTCTTTTGGGAGTTTATGTATCGAAGGGCCTCATGGTCTGAGTAAATAACGAATTCTTACGGAAGCAAATAATGTCGCAAATAGCGTAGAGACTGAATTACCGCAAAGAACTCCTTATCATAGGTGGAATATCGTTTCCTAATATCCTCCAACTTTTTACTAAAGTAGGCAACTGGTGTCCTTCTTGAGATAGGATCCCACCTATACGAATGCCAGAAGTATCACAAGCTATTTCAAAGACTTTAGAGAAATCGAAAAGAGGCATGATTGGAACTTCTACCATTCTCTGTTTAATTTCCTTGAATGCTTTGGCAACGGATTTTGACAATTCAAATTCACCTTTTTTTTAAGACAATTGGTTATTGGGGGCAATAATGATACTAAATCCCTTAATAAACTGACGATAAAAGGTAGCGAGCCCGTGAAAACTCCTTACATCCCTAATGTTACGGGGCTCTGGCCATTCTTCGATAGCACATATCTTCTCGGGGTCGGCAGAGACTCCTTCAGAAGAGACTACAAACCCTAGGAAGATAATCTTATTGGTGAAGAAAGTACATTTTTTGGGATTGGCATACAATTGTTCTTTCCTTAACACGACACAGACTTGATGCAGGTGGTCCAAGTGTTGCTCCTTAGATCGACTGTAGATTAAGATGTCATCAAAGTATACGACTAAATTGTTTCTTATGAAAGGTTGGAGTACTTGTGTCATCATTCGCATAAATGTGCTAGGAGCATTATTTAACCCAAAGGGTATAACCATCCATTCATACAAACAATCTTTCGTCTTAAAAGCTGTCTTCCATTCATCTCCTGGACGGATACAAATTTGATGGTAGCCACTCTTCAAATCGATTTTGGAAAATATGGTGACTCCCGTCATCATATCGAGCATATCGTCTAAACGAGGAATAGGAAAATGGTACTTTATTGTGATCTTATTTATTGCATGGCTATCAACACATATACGCCAAGATCCATCCTTTTTGGGCGTCAATAATGCAGGTACCACACAAGGACTAAGGCCCTCTTTAATAAAGCCTTTACTTAACGGCTCACCAACTTGCCTTTTTAATTTTGCATGTTCTATAGGATTCATTCTATAGTGGGACAAGTTGGGAAGACTAGCTCCCAGGACAAAATCAATTGCTTGTTGTATGTCACACATCGGGGTAAAGAATCTGTGAGGTCCTCAGGGAAGACATCGGTAAATTCATGGGTCACACGAAGGGCCTCAAGGAGGATTGCATCGTTGGATGCCTTAGGGACTTCTTGAGCAGCAATGGCAAGAATGAGAGTCCCCTTGGCTATTTCACAATCCATCTCTTTGGCAATGATCAAGTGAATTTCGTAGTCTGTTTGGTTGCGATTGGTTTCTTCTCTACTTGCTCCACCTTCGATTGCGAGGGAAGAAGTTTTATTTTTTACCCTCATGTTCAAACATACATATATTTGAGCGACAATAGATTAGCACGTCCTTGTCAAACAACCAAGGTCGTCCAAGAATAATGTGACCCACATCCATAGCTAACACATTGCACCAAATTTTGTTCTTGTAGATGCCAAACTCAACTGGCACAAGGCACCTTTCCTTTACGTGAAGTGCTGTAGCATTCATCCATGGAACCTTGTAAGGTTGGGGATATGGTTCGACTTTCAAACCAACTTTGGACAAAATTGACGATGAGACTGCATTGATGCAGTTTCCACTATCAACAATCACCTTGCAACTCTTGTTGTCAAGTTTTATAAAGGTGTGGAAAATTACAGTACTGTAGGAACCCTAGAGGGGGGGTGAATAGGGTCAAGCTAACTAATCAAGCACTTAGCACAAGCTAATTGGCAATTTAAAAATATAAGTGCAAGAGAAGAAGCAATAACAATACCGACACCCGATATATCCTGGTATCCTCCCTAGAGGCAATCCAGTCCCGGAACTCTCTCCGAATTTAATCCACTATTTGAGCAAATAGTTACACACGAGTTTGGATCCGAAGAACTCGCCAACTTCTTACACAAGAGCTTTAATCCGAAGGGCTCTCCGACTTCAACCGAGAGTTTGGATACGAAGACTCCCCAACTTCAACCGAGAGTTTGGATACGAAGACTCTCCAACTTCAACCTTTCACAATAGGTTTTGATCTCCTTATATAATAGGATGAAGATCTCACTTTTCAACTCAATAACTCTAACACAATTTGTGGATGGCAAATGAAAGCTTTGTAGAGTTGTATGTGGATAAGCTTTGGTGGTTTAGGAATTTTTAGGCTCAAAGCATCGACCTTGAATGAAGGGGTTCAAGGCTATTTATAACCAAAGCTTAAAAAGAAGCCAAAGGCAACTTTTCAGTCACGAACCGGTATACCGCCGGTATGATCCGGCATACCGGCGGTATACCGGTCTGGGATTACAACGGCTAGAAATATAGCCGTTGGGATCATTAATGGCTGAAAATCCGACCGTTGGAATTTCAACGTTTCGGAAGCGGTATACCGTCGGTATGGACCGGTATGCCGTCGGTATGCCGGTTTTGTAAACAGAAACTTTCTGTGAACGAAAACCGGTATACCGTCGGTATACGCCGGTATACCGTCGGTATGCCGTTTTCTACCAAAAATGATCCTGGGCTTATTTCTGCCCTAGCTTTCGATTTTGCCATCCATTTTTTGTGTTTACAATAATTCCTAAGACTCATTACAGACTCCAGATAAACTTAGGCAGGTGCAGGCTTCTTCAGAGTCTTGAAATGATGATGGCATGGCTTGGCTTCTTCAGAGTCTTGAAATGATGATGGCATGGCTTGGCTTCTTCCTTTGATAGGTGCTGGCTTTTTCCCTTGGCGGCAGCTGTCAAAAGATATCCAGTTTGTAAAAACTGAATACCTTTCGGGGGCTTCGCCCCCGAACCCCCGACGAGGGGCGCTGCCCCCTCGACCCCCGTCCGCTGACCGGGCAGCGGAACCCCCGGTACGTGGCTCCAGAGATGTCGTCGGGTGGTTCAGAAAAATCTTGTGGGATCCATCGTCTTTGGCCCACCATGATTTCTTCATTGCATATGTCCACATTGATCTTGCTTATTGCTTTTCTGCATGTACATGTTAGACGAACAAAGCAATACATAGTAGCAAGTATGATAAGTTTAATGCTCATTAGGACAATGATGAGTTTAAGTATAAGTGCTAAGGTAATAGCATAAAAGTTAGTGATATCATAATGATTAAACTTAATTGAATAACCACAATCAAAAACATAGTTTTGATTTTGGCAACCCGATTAAATTTAAGATAGAAAGCTCATATCACTAATATGTAAACCAATAGGCATATATCACCAAAGGTATAAGTATAAGTAGAAATGCTATAGCGATAGTATAAAGATTAGTGATAATGAAATGCTAAACTTAACATATTAACCATATTCAAAAACATGATACAATCATTGGGCCAACAAGTACGTCTCCAGTCGTCAATAACCTTAGGCTTAGGCTGAAAAATGTACACCTAACAACAAACAATCTAGTGGACTCCAAGTTTCTAACACAACCTATGACAGTTTCTTCAGCCTCACTTCCTTCGTCTGACAAGTTTCCATCGTTTAGTACTCAAAGTAAGAATCTTCATTTTCAGCCTCAACATCGATGGGTTCCTCTATAAGGGTAACCTTGAACGGACTTCCACATTGGGACGCAACATGTCTATACCCTTGATACCTATAACACTTAGTAGTAGGTCCCACCTTTGAGTAATCTTGCTACACCCTTGCCTTTGTCTTTGTGCTCTACTTTAGGCTGGGAAGAGCTATGCATAGACTTAAATTGTGCTGATTTGACGATTTACTTGGGTACTGACTCTATGACTTACCTTGATATTGATTTGAAAATGGTTTATCATTACGACTCCTAAAATCGTGACTCTTAAAAGTATGACCTGACCTGACTTCCTATAAATCCTGAACTAAACGGTAAGCTTTTTCTAGGGTCCCTATTTGTCGAGCAAAAAGTTTGGCTCGAAGATCGTTCTCGTAAGCCTGCTCTAAATCTAGAGAGAACATGATCTGGACTCACAGATCCACGTATGCTACATCTCACTAAGAATTCATCAAACTTAGCAACGTACTCTTTCGCAGAATTATTGCCTTGAGTAAACTGGTTCCACTTATCTAACATTCGAGGGTAAAAAGTGGGTGTCAAGTACTTCTTTTGTAATTCTCTTTTCATTTCTTGCCAAGTTTGGATGTACTCCTGCCATCGATTTTGTCTCAACAATTCAATATTGGACTAGTCTTTACTCGCTTGTTTAGTTAGCTTCATACTAGCAAATTGAATCTTCCTCGCATCGGAAATGTCATACCACTTAAAGTAGTCCATTCCTCTAATCCAATCTAGAAAGTATTGCGGATCGGGATGACCATCAAAAGATGGAGCATCAATCTTGATACTTTTTAGGTATCGTTCATCGGGATCAAAATTATTTTTTTCGATAATTCGGCCGACGATTTGGAGATCACGATTCGTCACGGTCTGTATAATGATGATAATCATTACGAGGGTTATGAAAATCATTACGATGATCACGGAAATCATTACGAAGAGGACCGCCTACGAGGAGGAAACTTTGCCCTCGAGGACGATGGCTTTGTCTCAGGGGAAGACTTTACCTCTTTTGTATGTCTACCCTATGAAGTCTTTCTCGGATCTATGTTTGGAAGTCTTGGATTTCCTTTTTGAAGCCAGTGAGGGTATCATTTAAAATAGCAAGTTGGTCAGTTATCTTTAGTAAATTGGGATCCAATGTTGTCACTCATGTTATCGCTTAAGTCGTTTAACGAAAAAGAGAGTCCGCTACGAGTGGGCATGTACTGGATGACCCTAGTCTATATGTGATTGGAAAAAAATCCTAATGCAATCCTATTATAAAATATAATCTATATGTTGCAATCAATTGGTTATCTTGAGTTTGTGAAGGATAATTTTTTAAGAATTAACCTAAGTTGATTAGACAAAATAGACTAGCTCCTGAACTTTTTCGGATCAAGTTAATGGACCTCTTCAGTGGCACGAGACTCACTGATATCATATCACACCATAACCGCTTTCTTCAAAGTCCTTATGGGCTCCGTCTGGTCGGCAACCCCGAGGCACTGACACCAGAAATCCTTAAGGTCAATGTCTAAATAAATTTTAACTTTAGTTCTATGTGATTTTTTGGGCTATGGATAGGTAATGAAATCCCAACCATCTCTTACAATGTCGACAGAATGTGTGCTAAAAATAGAACATTTGGATAGGTGATTAGCATGCATGTAATTCAAATAATCTTTACGAAAAATATTGTAATCCAAATGTTCTATTTTTAGCACAATTCTAAGATTAATATTTAATATGGAAATAGTTGTTTGTCATTTCAAGCATAATTATTCTCTCAATATTTGCGGATAGCAGGAATTAATAATAGATTGGAGATTTTCCTTTAGAGATGGATGGTTGCTAACAATATTTAATAATTTGAAAAAGAAAAAGTACATTGCACCTTGTAGAAACCTGACTGTCGATTGATGTTGGTGGCGAAGGAGGTAGTTGACGGCAACGGAGGCAAACAACGACGACGATGGCAAGCGACAACGACGATGATAAGCGATGAATAGAATTCCAAGGATGGTGAAGGTGGCGAGGTCGACAGCGGCTTCGGACAAATGTGTAGAAACCCTAGAGGGGGGATGAATAGGGTCAAGCTAACTAATCAAGCACTTAGCACAAGCTAATTGGCAATTTAAAAATATAAGTGCAAGAGAAGAAGCAACAACAATACCGACACACGATATATCCTGGTATCCTCCCAAGGGGCACTCCAGTCCCGGAACTCTCTCCGGCTTTAATCCACTATTTAAGTAAATAGTTACACACGAGTTTGGATCCGAAGAACTCGTCAACTTCAACACGAGTTTGGATCCGAAGAACTCGCCAACTTCTTACATGAGAGCTTTAGTCCGAAGGCGTCTCCGACTTCAACCGAGAGTTTGGATACGAAGACTCTCCAACTTCAACCTTTCATAATAGGTTTTGATCTCCTTATACAACAAAATGAAGATCTTACGTTTCAACTCAATAACTCTTAACACAATTTGTGGATGACAAATGAAAGCTTTGTAGAGTTGTTTGTGGATAGGCTTTGGTGGTTTAGAAATTTTTAGGCTCAAAGCATCAACCTTGAATGAATGGGTTCAAGGCTATTTATAACCAAAACATTGAAAAGAGCTCAAAGGCAACTTTTCAGTCAGCGATCGGTATACCGTCGGTACGAACCGGTATACCGTCGGAATACCGGTCTGGAATTGCAACTGCTAGAAATATAGCCGTTGGGATCATTAAATGTTCAAAATCTGACCGTTGGATTTTCAACGTTACTGAATCGGTATACCGTCGGTATAGATCGGTATTCCGTCGGTATGCCGATTTTGTAGACAGAAACTTTCTGTAAACAAAAATCGGTATACCGTCGGTATAGACCGGTATACCGTCGGTATGCCGATTTTTATCTGAAAATGATCCTGGACTAATTTTTACCCTAGCTTTCGATTTTGCCATCCATTTCTTGTGTTTACAATAGTTCCTAAGACTCATTACAGACTCCAGATGTACTGTAGCAGGTGCAGGCTTCTTCAGAGTCTTGAAATGATGATGGCATGGCATGGCTTCTTTCCTTGATAGATGTTGACTTCTTCCTTGACGACAGCTGTCCAAAGATATCCAGTTTGTGAAAACTGAATACCTTTCGGGGGCTTCGCCCCCGAACCCCCGACGAGGGGCGCTGTCCCCTCGATCCCCGTCCGCTGACCGGGCAGCGGAACCCCCGAGTGCGTGGCTCCAGAGATGTCGTCGGATGGTTCAGAAAAATCTTGTGGGAGACCATCGTCTTTGGCTCATCTTGATTTCTTCAAGCATATGTCCATGTTTGATCTTGCTTATTGCTTTTCTGCAAATACATGTTAGCCGAACAAAGCAATGTACAATGTAGCAAGTTTTAAGCACATTAGGACAATAATGAGTTTAAGTAAAAGAGCTATAGTGATAGCATAAGTATTAGTGATATCATAATGTTAAACTTAATTGAATAACCATAAACAAAGACATAGTTTTGATTTGGGCAACTCGATTAATTTTAAGATAGATATAATGAAAGCTCATATTACTAATATGTAAAACAATAAGCACATATCACTAAAGGTACAAGTATAAGTAGAAAAGCTATAGTGATAGTATGAAGATTAGTGATAATGAAATGCTAAACTTAACAGATTTACCATATTCAAAAACATGATACAATCATTGGGCCAATAAAATGATGGTGGTTGATCTTTTGTGGGAAGAGAGCATAAAATATATTGAACTAGGGCAGGGTTCACCCTCCGCACCTAGGTTGGATTGGACATCACACCTCAATCACAACAAACGCACCAAAATTTGCTAAAGCAAAAATCATGCATTTATTATTTCAATATTTTATAAGTTGTCCTTCTACAATAGACCAGCCCCCTTTATATAGGAGGATCAATTGAAAAAAAAAAACTACAACTTTCGATGTGGGACTAAAAAAAGAAGTAAAATCCATCTAAATCATAGCTACTAATAAACTTAGAGCTTATCCAAATAAAATAACATAAAGTAGAATCTCAATATCAAAACCAAATCTGGTTGGTGGTGGAGTTCACCATACCACGTCTTTTGCGTCTCGTGTACACACTCCAAGGGTGACGGGTGTGCGTCTCGATGTCCTCATCAATGGGTGCAAGAAATGCATCGGTTTTACCCTTGTATCATGCCCGGTGAAAGTATTGTACGTTGTACCTGTACACCACCTAGGTAACATTGGTTTAGCCCACTGGCTCAGTTATTGAGAATCTTGAGATTAGAGATGTTTAATATGGATTTCTCACACATTGCCCTGCTTGTTATGCTAAACATAGTGCGATCATAACCACATGTTTCCAGAAAACCTGCAATAGATGCTTTTCTTTTCTTTCTATGTTTTTCTTTTTTAATCATATAAAACTATCTTGATCATGATTGCAGGTCTATTTTGACACAGAGTCTGGGAAGGAATTCATACTGTGTGAGTACAACAGAGATGCTGATTCATATAGGTAAATAGGCAAACAGGAACCAAATTAGGAAATAAAATGAAGAAAAATAAACCGAGTATTTGCATTCTTAACATATTTCTTCATCTGTTCTTAGACATAATATGGGTTTTCTTCTTCTGTGGACCATATTTGATATTTATGCAGGTCTCCTTGGTCAAACATATATTACCCACCCTTGGAAGATGGACCAATTCCTTCTCCCCATCTAAGGAAACTTGAAGTTGAAGCAAATGATGTTTTTGCTGTTTACCGTGACCAGTGAGGTCCTTATCTTCAACTGTTTTTTGTCATTGTGATTCTGTTTGATGTTCAACAGAATCAACTATCTTTCTTTCTTTTATCTTATTTAAGATGAGAAACATATCTTTTCTATTTCAAGCTTTGATGAGTTTTATCATTTTTACTGGGAGCTAATTGCAAACCCTTTATTCTTTGTCATTAGGTATTACGAGGGGGGTGTCTCATCAGTGTACATGTGGGAAGATGATAACGAGGGGTTCGTTTCATGCTTCTTAATTAAGAAAGGTCCTTTCTTTAATGGCAAGCTGGCTTCTTTCTTTGACTAAAATGTTATTTTTAAGTGCATTGATTTTCAACTGTCATTTGGTATAAAGACGGGTCAAGGAAGGCAGATGGAAGAAGAGGTTATTTGCAAGAGGGTGCATGGGAAGCTGTTCATGTCATTGAGGTAAATAATAGTTTGTTTTGTGATGGAAGTCCTACACTTCCTTGGCCTGTTTGGCAAATGGAAAGTTAAAGGGAAACTAGGAAAGTAATGGAAATTAGTGCTGTAAAACCAAATGGTAAGGGTATTATGAAACTTGTAGGGCTCCCCACTAAAATGGAAACTAAAGTGGAAACTATCCCAATGGATGGAAAGTCATGGAAACTCGTGTGTAGCAATTATGACCCATTTATTGATTATGTTTATATTTTTCAAAATCAAACACCCACCTATAAGTCTCTCTCTCTCTCTCCCTCTCTCTCTCTCTCTCCATTTTCTATTATTACATATCATTAATGACAATTTTCTAGTTTCTAATTTCTAGCAACCAAACAATGTTTTTAGTTGGACACTTAATTTTCTTAATAAGTTTCTTATGGTTTCCAGAAACCAAAAGAAATAGTTTCAAAAAGTTTCCATTTGTCAAACAGACCCTTAAGCGATTGAATTTTCTTACATTTTATCTGGTTGCATGTCTTCACTCATTTCTTCTGACAAAATAACCTTTACTCTATTAATAGGTTGACCAGGAAAAGGAAACAGCTCATTACTGCTTAACCAGCACGGTGATGCTATCATTGACTACTGAAAACAAGCCATCAGGAACCTTCAATTTGTCAGGATCAATCAGAAGACAGGTACTTTGAAATAAGGCCTTAACATATTTTTTCCATTTCCCAGCATACCATGGCTTTTTGGTTGTAAACCACATCTTTTTGACGCAAAAATGGAAGTAAGAAGTTTATGTAGGTTTCTCCATTGTTTGAAGACAAGGTCTTGTTTAATCTGACAATCTCTTAATACTTCATGAATCAATACCTTATAATTGGTGGGTTTCTGCATAATCTATGGACACAGTGCAGCCTACATCATCTGTTTCGTGCTTTATTGATACATTTGGAAACCCGAGAGCCATATTATTTAAGAATCATTATCTTATCATGTTATGTGGTTTCTCTCTTTCACACATTGTTGAAACAGCTATATATTCATTATTCCAAAGGTTTCTGAATTTGGGCTGGCCATGCTAGGTATCAGACATAGGGATATGCTGTGTTTAATCCCCATTAGTTATGCGAAACGAATCAAATTGGTTATTCTCAAGTTGCTCAAATTTGTGTCTTAATATGAGAAAATCTTCAACCATGCTGACTTAAACTTCCTAGTAATAGTTACAAACAAAAAATAAATTAAACCATGCCTATCAGTTGATTAAGATTTTAAATAATATATTTTAAAACTATTACCTTAACTTGATTTATCTGAATTTATATATTACTTAATGACCAGTTTATCAAGCTTGTATCCCAAAATAAGTTCCGACCTAGATTATGACACTCTTATCATATATTTAAGCCAAGATGTCTAGGTATGATTTGCGTAAACTTCCTTCAAATTTCAAGTTAGGCTAACAATGACTACCTGATTATACTCATTAACTTACAACTTTGTAAGCTTTAATCCATAGAATGTAGGAAGAATACCTTGGAACATTGATTAATTTTCCTTCCAAAATTGTCTGCAATGAGATAGACAGCTAATATTATATTTAGACCATACATATAGTATTTCTTTGAGATGTAAGGACCAGTCAATTACTGCACAACCCTCATCCCTCACCCACCCACCCACCCACCCACCCACCCCTTTTTTGTAATCCAGGACTTCCCTTCCGATACCAAAGTTCTCAGCTATATATATATATATATATATATATATATATATATATATAATATATATATATATATATATATATATTTTTTTATGTGGTTATATATATATATATAACCACATAAAAAAACATATATATATATAACCACATTTTATTGCCTGAAAAACAGGAAAACTGATAAAGGGGTTACAAAAAGAGTCATATCGAATCCAAAAACGACAAGTTTAGGATATGAGATTCTGAAACAACTAGCAAACAACCTAAGACCATTCTAATGCTTTGGTTTCCCTTTAGCTAGATCTTTGGCCCGGGACGAGGTGCAGGTTCGCAGGTTCATGAGCTGTTGGGATGTCACTCTTATAGGGTTCTTAGACCTCCTAGGCTGATCTGACTTCCCCGGACTTGGTGCAGAATGTCCCATTCCTGCAAAAACCATTGCCTTGGGGCACACTACCCTGCCATCCCCTTTCTCTTGACTCCGTCACAAAACACTCATTTGAACCCCTCTCCTTGCACTCGACGCACTCGACGCTCGCGGCTACTCCATCTCGCACCCGCCGATCCTGCCGTTGATGACATCCAAGGTACCGATACAAGAGGGCGAACCTTGGGGCAGGAACGTCGATCATATCCCGAGGTGCCTGAACCTCCTGGTGCTCGCCAACGGAGGACTTCTTCTCGGCAACGCTACCTATGGGATCTGGAGGAACAAAAGGATGACTAGGAAGATCCCTGACGGGGGCAGCCGCCAGGGGAATAACTGAGAGGAGGATAGCTGGGCCGGGGTCCTCCTGGCTCCGTAACCCCCTGCGACTGAACATGATTCCGATGCTGTCATAGCGTCTCCTGCCCCAAAGTGCAGACCAGTCTGCTCTCCAACGACGACATCAAGTGGGCTGTCACAACTCCCGGGTCAGAATTGGCACCGACAGTCTCGGGGAGTCTTGACTCAATACTATTAGTAGCCAGAATGACCGCAGCCGAGTCCAAGCACTCCTCCGCGAGATGAGGAGGGGAAGCCGCAACAATCATAGAGGGTGGGAGGGAGCCTATAATGTAGTTACCTACTTGGGCGCAAGCTGAAAACGAAACCGGATGGGCGATCTGTCCCCTGACCTCATCTCCTTGCAAGGGCTCAGGGCTCTTGATGGTCAGGGAACCGGGCTGCCTCCTGCTCGCGAGCCCCAACTTGCATTCCGCTAGCACGTGTCCTAGGTTAAAACATCTGTTGCAGAAAGGACGATCTTCATATTCAATGTCTTGTTGTAGGTATCTGCCATCGGGCAACTTGATACCAATCTGAGACTGAAGAGGCTAGCTTAGGTCTATATCCACCGGCACCCGTGCATGGCTAGGTCACGAAACCACCTCTGTGGCTCTATCAATAAGAATCAGTGATCCTAGGCATTGTACAAGAGTGAACACGACAACCTTCACGAAGAGAAAATGAGGTAATTCTGGGAGGGACACTCATACTGGGGCCACCGATGATTCCTGGCGAGGATCGTAATCCTGAGCCCATTGGAAGACACGCATCGGGGCGCGGCCAACATACCAAATTTCTCTGGCTCTCAGCCGCATGAAATCGACCTCGAGAGCTAGCCAAATCAGAAGATGCTTCCCGTCAATCACCCCTACACCGAGATAGGCCCAGAGAAACTAGAATTAGCAAACATTTTCCGCACCACGTCCACAGTTGGTCGCGAAAGGGAGAATTTGCCAATAAGAGCGAGCCGGAAGAGGGCCACAAGCGCGTCAACCTCCTTCGTGCCAAACTCAACCACCGAGGTACCATCAATAAATGCGACAGGACGTGGAGGAAGAGTCAGAGGAGCCGACAAGCCCAAGCCACCGGCCGGCTGCAAGTAAGTCCTGTCCGCTGGGCGATTGGCAGAGCACGACATCGGGGGAGGGAGCGACAAACTCGCCTTCACCGGACCATGGGACATAACTGGAAGAGCTGCCATAGCACGTCCAACTCGAACCCAGGGGCAGGCGCAGCCGCCCCGAAGAGCGGGGGAGAGATCAAAGAAGCTTGAACCTGGCTAGCGATCGGGACGACCTCCACACCCTCGAGGAGGGGGTGGGCTCCACTGTCGTATCAACCGGACGGGTAGGCGAGTGAGGGGGAGGGGCCACATCGGGAAAGAACCCCGTCGGGACTGCAGGATCTGCTGAAGCCGACCCAGGGCTGAAACTAGGGCATACGAGCCCTAGGTTATGAAAAATAC